>PIJE02000709.1:202816-220316 GCA_002895965.2 Coryphaenoides rupestris | reverse complement strand
TGCAAGGCCGAACTTCTTTTGTGTCTGACGCCACTCATTCAATACGTTTCTATTCATCCCATGAGAGTCGCAGGGCAGTGTGTTCATAAGACATCGTAAGTCGCCAACTCTTTTACCTTAATAAAAGTAGTAATACCACACTGTAGAAATATTCTAAAAGTAAAAGTCCAGCATTCAAAATGTTACCTCACGTTACTTACTAGTACAAACGTATTAGCATCAAAATATATTTATTATAGTGAATATTTCAGAATAATATATATTATATTATAGGATTATTGATACATTAATGTGTTCCATCGCTTTAATGTTGCAGTTGGGAGCTATGTGGAGCTATGTATTTATATTTTATACATTACTTTACATACTGCTGGGTAATTTTCCCTTGGGGACCAATAAAGCATTCTTGATATAATATCATAATTTATTTATTGATTATATTTTGGATTGCTATTTTAATTTGCAAAGTAACTAGTACAGTAACTGAAGCTGTCAGATAAATATAGTGGAGTAAAAAGTACAATATTTTCCCCTGAGATGTAGTGGAGTAGAATTATATTGTAGCAGAAAAAGGAAATACTCAAGTGAAGTACAAGTACCTCAAATGTATACGTAAGTACAGCACTTGAGTAAAATAATGCTTCTACTTCTCATTATTATTATTACCTTTCAATATTTCCTTGCAATCTTACCTTTCACCATCATGTACAATAGTCTTAATATCATGTGCTATACTATGTCTCAATATTAGCTTGCAATATTACCTTTCACCATCATGTGCAATATTCCTCATGTGCAATACTGCTTCTCATTACCACAAGTATACCCACTGAGACATGCGCCTGAGTCCTGATGGGGGACATTATCAGCGGTGACCACAGGGTTTGTGACAGAGTGGGTGGGAGAAGCAGAGACAGCAGCCAGTTGTTTCACGAGGGACGTGGAGTGGCAGATCACTCTCAAGAAGACGGAGCTTTATGGTCAGATTTGAGTGCCTCATTGTCTATACATGCATTTTATTGGTGTAACTAAATGCTCCAGATGCTCCTCTGACAGAGAGCTGGCATAAAAACCTGAATTAATAGCATCATTATCGATATCGTTCGCAAACATTTGGTAGACTCCAAACAGATGGAGACGACGTCTGCTCACTGGTTCAAAGGGAAACTCTGTTTCCTCGCACGTCTTTTATATTTATTTTACAAACTGCATTGTGCGGGATGGGTGAGGGATATAATTAAGATAGACAAAGTGACGTGGATCCAGATCAAGTCATTTAGCCAAAGCAGACAATAGAAGGGTTTGTGCACACTGGCCCAAGTTGTACAAGTTGTCTCACCAGTCAACAGTCATAAATCCTTCTCACAGAGATGTCGTCGCAGGACCAACACAGGCTCATAACACTAATTATGGCTCTGCTACCAATATGTACCAGGGAACAACTAGTAGACGTATCTCCACTAGTTTACTACTAGCTGTTCCCCGGTGCATACAAGTAGCCAACTAATGATTTGTGATATGAGCAACAGCTGTGTTTGGCTGGCAAACAATTGTGGCCAAAGACACTGCATTAGAATACTGCACCATACTGATTTAATGTATGTATTTAATGTTGGTTACACCTGTGTTACATTTACACTTAGCCGATGCTTTTCACGGAGACGCCGTCATTCATGGGTGACTGACTGGCTGGAGGTCTGAAGGTCAGCCTCCCGATGCTGGGGCCCATTCTTTTATCACACACACGCACACACACACACACACACATACATACACACACACATACTGTATATATATTCAAATGTCTATTGTAGCAGTAGCTCCAGCCATACTCCACCTAAACTGTCTTTTCAGCGGGTCCTCCAAAGCCAAGGACACCGGGTAGATGTTGAACTAGCTGGTTTATTGTAGAGTTTGTAGTGGATTGTAGATAGAGCAGGTGGTAGCTACTAGCATGCTAGCGCTCTGTGTGTGTGTGTGTGTGTGTGTGGTGATGGCTCTCTTAACCTGTGAGCCTCGATTAGGTCATGCATCACAGGTGTGCAGCCCCACCCAGCCCCAGACTCAGGTGAGGCTGCTTAAACCACACATGTTATAGCACCAGGTGTGAGCGTGATGAGCCATTCCAAGCGGTTTCAAAAAACGGTTGGAATGGCCCCACTTGACATCACAAGTGGGAGTGTCCACCTAGAAGTATGCTGGAGAGATCAGCCTACCGGCCGAGCCAGCGGACTGTAGCAACCGGTCGGCTGATCTAGCCACCATACATCTGGGTGGACACTCCCACTTGTGATGTCAAAGTGGGGCCATTACAACCCGTTTTTTGAAACCGCCTGGAATGGCTCACACCTGGTAGTATAATAGGAGCCATTTAAACACACACAACTCCCGATATTAGAGTTGATTAGAATCCGAACGCAACGCATAAGACATGGGAGGAGGCCGTGCGCTCATGTGACCGTACACGACCCCTGAACCCTGACCTTGGAGAGCCTTAAGAACCTTTGTACTTTGTGCACTTTGTACACATTGGCCTAAAGGTTGGCCACTCATCCTATTCCTCTGCCCATCGCAACGGCGACAGAGGCAGAGACAGAGGACCTTGGTGTGTTTGCCCGCTGCATGCCTCCATGCCAACATGCTTCATGTTAGTGCTGACATATCCTGACCTCTGACCTCTTCTGCTAATCTCTCCAATAGTGACAACACTAATGCTTAGAGACAAGTCAAAACAACACTTACTTCATCTACTTCATCTCATGTCTAGGCCAAGTCAACCGTCTTTCTATTGAAGGGGAATGATTGCTGTTAGCTAAGGTAATGCCATAGAGTTTGTATCACATTCTGGGGCATAGCTATGTATCTCAGGAGTGTATCTCTATCTATGTATCTCAGGAGATTTAACCAACATTTTATGACACAAAACACATGTATACACACAGGCATGAACATACACACATTTACAATCATAGCATTGTTTTTCACAAGCATTTCCACAAGCGTTTCCTTAACCCCCATGTAAAATATACATGTATTCCTGTTCCTGCTTATGTTTGCCTACATGGGTATCTGTTCCTCTGACTTACTGTACATGTGTTTGGTATCCATGTGGAGTCAAATGCCAACGTTTGCATATGCATGCATGCATTTGTGTGTGTGTGTGTGTGTGTGTGTGTGTGTGTGTGTGGTTCTCTACGCCTGGTTATATCTCTATCCGGTACTGGCCAAGTGGGAGTTTGTACTCCACTAATGTATGTATGTCTATGCAAACACAGACACCGGTGCATTGACATCCAGCGGGTCCTGCTGACATGTGACTATATATGTCACATGATTTCCCCACAGGAAGCCGGCGGCGGCACCTGGGAACAAAAGGCCCAGCGGATCGCCACCGAGCGCTGACTCTCTCCCACACACGCCGACGCTAATCAAAGACAATTAAAAAACGTGGCCGTTTGTGATTTATGAATAAATTGCAGGAGCTCATTTGTATGCCATAGATCACAGTATTTGTTGGCTCTCACCCACCCACCCACCCACTCCCCCCTGACACACACAAACACACACACACACACACACACACACACCCCGCCAAACCCTTCAGTGTATGACCAGGTGTGTTGGATTTCCAGCCTCCTGCATGGAGGTTCAATCCTTCTTGATTCAAACACTCACATTCTGTGATTCTTTATGTCTCACGACGTTCGTCTGAGATGGTCAACATTTTGCTACCATTGTTATGTTTCACAACATCGCTACGACAGTAAAATGTTATTATTTTCTTTCTGATATATTCAATTACTTTCTTGATGTTAGGATTTTAGGATTTGCTAACAAAGTCATATTTACTGCCAATGAAGGTGTTAGAAGGTATCTCCATCGTCTCCTCAGTGGACAGGGGGGTGGGTGTATAAAAACAAAAAAAGGTGATAAAACATACCACTCTGAGACATGATTAATTTCATGATAATCTAAAACTAAATATGTTACACAGTCAATCATACTTAATGTCTTTTGTTGAGAAAATGTATTGAAATTGGATTGATTTATGGGAGCTGATGAGGATGTATGGTATTAACAAAGCGTTTTCTTTTCTGTGTCTACCTTTCATGTTATAGGCCTTCAAATATAAAAAAAATATCCAAACTATATGACAACACAACACCACCACAAGTATACCCACTGAGACATGCGCGTGAGTCCTGATGGGGGACATTATCAGCGGTGACCACAGGGTTTGTGACAGAGTGGGTGGGAGAAGCAGAGACAGCAGCCAGTTGTTTCACGAGGGACGTGGAGTGGCAGATCACTCTCAAGAAGACGGAGCTTTATGGTCAGATTTGAGTGCCTCATTGTCTATACATGCATTTTATTGGTGTAACTAAATGCTCCAGATGCTCCTCTGACAGAGAGCTGGCATAAAAACCTGAATTAATAGCATCATTATCGATATCGTTCGCAAACATTTGGTAGACTCCAAACAGATGGAGACGACGTCTGCTCACTGGTTCAAAGGGAAACTCTGTTTCCTCGCACGTCTTTTATATTTATTTTACAAACTGCATTGTGCGGGATGGGTGAGGGATATAATTAAGATAGACAAAGTGACATGGATCCAGATCAAGTCATTTAGCCAAGCAGACAATAGAAGGGTTTGTGCACACTGGCCCAAGTTGTACAAGTTGTCTCACCAGTCAACAGTCATAAATCCTTCTCACAGAGATGTCGTCGCAGGACCAACACAGGCTCATAACACTAATTATGGCTCTGCTACCAATATGTACCAGGGAACAACTAGTAGACGTATCTCCACTAGTTTACTACTAGCTGTTCCCCGGTGCATACAAGTAGCCAACTAATGATTTGTGATATGAGCAACAGCTGTGTTTGGCTGGCAAACAATTGTGGCCAAAGACACTGCATTAGAATACTGCACCATACTGATTTAATGTATGGATTTAATGTTGGTTACACCTGTGTTACATTTACACTTAGCCGATGCTTTTACACACACACACACACACACACACACACACAGACAGACAGACAGACAGACAGACAAGCACACACACAGACAAGCACGCACACACACACATACATAAACATATACTGTGTACATAGATTACAATATGATACATTATATTACATTATATTACATCACGTTCCATTACATTACATTACATTACATTACGTCACGTCACGTTACATTACGTTACGTTGCATTACATTACATTACATTACGTTACATTACGTTGCATTGCGTTACATTACATTACGTTACATTACATTACATTACATTACGTTACATTACATTACATTACATTCCAATTAAACCCCAGCCTCCATGGCGGGGCCTGAAGCCACGACTAAAGGTAAGCAAACACGTTTTCCAATATCCTTCCCCTGGATTCCCTGTGTGCGCGGCAGCCACATTTAAAGAATCAATTAAAGGAGAAATGGAGAACATGGACGCTGACCTTTAAGAGGAAAATTAAAAGAGCACCTACTGCTCATGGGGAACAAAATGAGCGGTGGATAAGAGGGTTCCTTTTCGTCGCTTTTGCCTTTTAAATACACTTACACACACTCTTTTGTGGGAATTTGTTTTGTGGGAAATGAATGCACCGGGGCTATACGGCTGACATTTACAGAGCTGTTGGCGCGCGGGCAGGTCGCGGTTCACTGGCTGTACTGTACAGGGCGGGAAATTAACTGGAGCCCACAGTATTAATGTGGGTCAGTGCCGCGCTCCGCGTCACCACAATTAGATGGATGTCTTGTGACTTGCTACGCCCGCGCCGCGCGCACTTTTGGACGACCCGTATCTTAATTATGGCTGTGTGCTGAGCGCATGAGTGCCGTAATACAAAATGTATGTTTGCTGTAGAGTTGTGCCCAATCGATCAGAATACAAAAGCTATCGATGATGTAATGTGGCACGAGATTCACTTCTCCTGGGTTTCAATGTCATTTCAGCATGAACTGTATACTTCTAAGCTCACCGATATATTTTAAACGAATAAATATATATGTTATACTCAACGCGCTGCGATTTCTGCTTTACAAAAGCAATGGTGAACCACGTCGTGAAAACAACAGCTTTTCCGAAAATCAATCAATTAAAATATTCACGGTTGCCATCTTTGAGAAGCCAAATGCCAAACACACAACAGAATACACGCATGTCCAGTGCATCAGTATGTTTCTTACAGCATCTGAGAAGACGACGTGTGTGTGAGGAAACATGTCTCCATGTTTGTCCTTGAGGACGTCAGGGCAGTGAGATTGTTGCCCGACTCCCTTCAACATTTAAGATGGAAGTGTATTCAGTCCACAGTTAGAAGCCTCCACCTCCCCCTCCTCCTCCTCCTCGTCTTCCTCCTCCTCCTCCTCCTCCTCCTCGTCTTCCTCCTCCACGCCGTGTGTGTCACTCTGCCACCAGGGGGTGTTCGCAGGGGGCCTCCGATGATCACACCCAGCCCCTTCTGCCTGGGGCCCACAGTGGCAGATGGCCAGGACAAGCTGCAGTGAGCAAGGCAGCGTGTGCATGGAAGGCAGCCACAGGATACTAAGCAGCTCAGATACATACACACACACACAGGTGTACACACACACACACACACACACACACACACACACACACACACACACACACACAACAACACACACACACACACACACACACACACCACAACACACACACACAACACACACACAACACACAACACAACACAACACACACACAAACCACACACACACAACACAACACACACACACACACACACAACGCACACACACAAACACACACACACACAACACACACACACACACACACACACACACACACACACACACACACGACACACACACACACACACGCACACACACACACACACACACACACACACACACACACCACACACACGACACACGCACACACACCACACACACACACACACACACACACACACACCGAGGCTGACATTACCACCTGCAGAGGAAGGGGGATTGTAGATAATCTTCCTTGACACTAAGTTGAGGGTAACACGCATACACATTGCCACACACAGTCTGGGCTTTGACAAACAGAGCAGGGCTAAGACGCAGCCACACAGAGCGCCACCTGTGCCGGGGTGACGGAGGGAACAGACACCGAGGGGGAAAGTCACGGAGCTCGCACACTCTGGGAGGAACCTGGCAGCGGGCAGCAGGTAGGCTTAGGAGCGCTGGCCGCCCCGCCTCACCCTGCATCGGTTGGACGTTCAAATCATAACAGTCAGATGGCACCGGCCTCCGGACTCACAGGCTTATGTGCACATGCATGCACGCAGGCGCGCGCACACACACACACACACACACACACACCACACACACACACACACAATAAACACACACACACACACATACACACACATACTCACTAACACTCACACACACACACACACACACACCACACAGAGAGTAGATTCAAGGTTGTCGGTCTAAATGTGTTCAATGGTGGTGAACTACTGGTGCTCACTCCTATATTCTGATTGATATAGAAGGGAGTGGCCACTGTCTGTCCCTATCTTCATCCGTATGTCCATCCATCCTTTTTATCTTTTTATCTGTATCGACTGTATCTATCTCTCCGTAAATTACTGGCAGCAAATTTGCCAGTAATGGACTGGATCTGTCTGTCTGTCTGTCTGTCTGTCTGTCCATCTATCATGTATGTATGTACAGTATGTGTGTATGTAAGTAATCTCTCTCTCTCTCTCTCTCTCTCTCGGCGCTCTCTCTCTCTCTCTCTCTCTCGCTCTCTCTCTATAGATCCAGTGTAAACATCTCCTGGAGCAGAGCCGGAGGGCTTCGGTGCGGCAATGTGTGAATGTAATGTGACAGTAACAGTGGGCTGCAAACATCGGCAAACCAAGGAAGAGAGAGAGAGAGAGACAGACTGTGTGTGTGTGTGTGCGTGTGTGTGTGTGTGTGTGTGTGTGTGTGTGTGTGTGTGTGTGTGTGTGTGTGTGGATAAGATAAATAGCCACAGCCATAGACCTAATGGTAAAACAAATGGGCTGAGAGAAATAAGTAGAAGTCCACGGCTGTGCGCTACGCCGGTCCCCCACCGCCGGAGCGGAGAGGTGCACGCTGGAGGTGGGCGGGGGGCCCAGCAGGGGGGGGCAGGGGGGGGGGCATAGGGCCGTCTGGCTGCTGGTACAGCTGTCTAGCAGCACTGATGGACCACCATCCACACCCCACCCAAAATGAAGGAAAAAAGAAAAGCTGGGGGTATATGTGTGTGTGTGTGTGTGTGTGTGAGGCTGCCAGACAGCAGCTAAGTGATTGGGGGGCGGGTGTGGGGATGGGGGGGCAGGCGAACGGCGTAACCCCCCCGCGCCATATTTAGACACAGCGGGGGATGAGTGGGGGAGTGTGAGGGAGGGGGGGGGGGGGCTCGTCGTCGTCGTCTCCCCCCCCCACCCCCCCTCCACATCCCGCTCCCCCCTGAAAAGGTCTGCACCAGATGTTGGACGCCAACGCTGCACGGCTGGCTGCGTCGCTGGGCGGTGGGGGGGCACAGCACGACTGGGTACAGTCAGGATACCGTTACACACACACACGCACACGCACACACCGTACACACACATGCACACACACGCACGTGCACACACACACATATATAGATAGAGACACACGTACACTTCTACCAAGTCATTTGCAGAGTCAAATACACATGAGTGAATGCGCAGGCTGGCTAGGTCTCTCTCTCTCTGTCTCTCGTTAACAAGTGTCCCCTATTAGCCATTCTTTCTACCGCTCTCTTTGTCTCTCTCTCGCTCTCTCTCTCCAGGACGCACGGCCGGGGGCTGACGGAGATAAAGTTTTGACTGGCAGGACCATTTGTTTTAATCAGGTGTTTGCAGATGCTTTGCTGACCTCTATTAGTTGAAGTTTTAATTGAAATTAACCCCCACTACTACCCCAATTAACCCACTGCCCCCCCCCCCCCCCCCCCACACACACAACACACACACACACACACATCCCCCTCAACCACCCCCTAACCGGTGTGAGCCTTGGTCCTGAGCATCTGTTCTGGGATGGGATGGGGAAAAAATATGGGAGGAGGGTGGAGGGAACAGCCACCCCCCCCCCCCACACACCACCTCACCTCCCCCTTCCCCCCGCCCTCCCCCGGTAGCGGGGAGGTGGGGTGGATTTGGCAGTTGGTGATGGGGTGTCTGTCTCTTAGCGGTTATACACTGCTAGGCTAATTGAGGGTTTCGGGGGGGGTCGGGGGGGCGGGGGAGTTGATCGGGGAAGTTGAAGAATTGAAGAGAGTGAGACCAGATGAGATCATGATAAATCTGATGAAGAGAGAGAGAGAGTGAGTGAGTGAGAGACCAAGTGAGCGAGTGAGAGAGTGAGCTAGCCAGCGGGACCATGGGGGGTCCGCACACCCCCGCTGTCCGGCCCATCCAGGGATAAGCAGGTGCAGGTGCAGGAGGCCCCCCAGCCACCCCCTCCCCCTGCGTCCAGCGGGAGGCTCAGGAGGGATGCTGGGGTGACTTGTTGGGCCCAAGGCAAGATCTCAAGCCACACCTGTATGCAAAATAGCCTCTAAAACACATGTTATCACTCTTATCACTCCATGAATAAATTGGGGTTTTTTGTTACTACTAATGCTATATAAACTATATTTCTTATTAAATAATTATTAACAAAATAATGCAACTTTGTTAAATAGAATAGAAATAATACAAGTTGCCTCTGTAGTCAAAGTCAAAGTCAAAGTGTGTTATTGTCTCCAGTGTTCTTCAACACAGGGCCATTCTGAACAGTGAAATTCTTGTGACGTGGCAAAAAGTCGGCAAAAATATATATTGGGAAATGAATGCATACAAAGTACTGATATAGAACATTAAAAATGAATTCATAACTTATTGTATAGTTTATTGTAATATCATTACATTGTATAGCTGTCACAAAAGTTTGAGAAGCACCGGCCTCGACCGCCGTGCATTTACACACAGTGAGTTCATACACAGTACATTTGTTTGGCTAGAATACACAAAAGACTGAAACTCAGACTGAAAACAGTCAATGCAACACTGCTGAACAGTCTCTGGCATCTCCCTCAGTTCCACTTTACATCCGTGTTCTGAAGTTGGTGCTGGACTGGCATTAGGAAGGCTAATCAGGGTGGTGTCACCCGGGGTGAGGAGCGGGGTGAGGGGTGGAGGATGAGCCGGACGGTGCCCCGTGAAGGACAAAAAAGGGCTAAGGACCTGCCTATTGCTTTTATACCAATCCATCGCTCATCTACCACCCCCCAGTGCTTGCTTGTCTCCGTCCACTGCTGCATTCACATGAACACAGACACACACACACACACCACACACACACACACAGAGAGACCTGGCCTCGACGGACATTTGGTCTCCAGCCAGACTCTGTATTGGTGTGTGTGTATGTGTGTGTGTGTGTGTGTGTGTGTGTGTTAAAGGGTGCTTGGGAATGGAGAGTGTAATTCCCAAGACATAATATACCCTTGAGCAAGGTGTTATTCCCCTCCTCCTCAGTGGTGCTATTATATTAGCACGATAAATGTCTGATAGAAGTCACTGTGCAGCCCAACCAGCACTGGCCTAGAATAACAGCAGGTGTCATATTAGTTAGGAGGTAACTCACACACACACGCGCACACACACACACACACACACACACACACACACACACACACACACACACACACACACACACACACACTTACCTGTAGATGCGCTCTCCCGTTCTCGGAATGAATTCCAATCAAGGGATCCCATCGCTGTGGCCACATCTATCCAGGAGCAAATTACAGTTGGTGGGGGTGGGGAGTGGGGGTCGGGTGGTGTGGTGTGGTGTGGTGTGGTGTGGTGTGGAGGGAGGAGGGTGGAGGAGAGAGGGAGGGGGAGGAGGGGAGGATGGAGGAGGTGGAGGAGGCGGGAGGGGGAGGGTGAGGAGAGGGGAGGGAGGAGGAGGAGGGGAGGTGGGGGAGTAGGGACGGAGATGGAGAGCGTCGGTCAGGAGCGTAGATCTTAGGCCCGGCGAGCTGCTTATATTTCAGGTAAACATAATCCAGATTGGGCTGTGGCAGGGCCAGATTCAATTAAGATAGGGAGACAACTTTGTTAATGCTGCGGTATCTTAATACCCTGGCCACAGCTTGTAATGAATCTGGGCTCAGGGCCAGGAGGAAGCTGGGGAGGGGGGGGCGGGGGGGGGGTAGGATGGGGAATGGGGGGAGGGGGCACAGGGACGAGGGGACGGCGGGACGGGGATGCGGACGGGATCCGGGGCGTTTAGCCGCGTATCATGCGTCTGACACGAGTCCAGAGCGGCGAGAGACTCACCGGCGGGGAGGATCCGCTGTGAGTGATGTTCTGCCGCCTTGCATAATTGTCCACTGTTGCCGCGTTGTGTTGTGTTGTGTCGGGGGGGGGGGATTGTCTCGGGTGTGTAATTATTTGTTGTTGTCCTATTGGTGAGTGGTTCTGTCGAGCTGTCTCGGATAATTGTCCACTGTGCAGTGTTGCATTCTACTGCCGTATTGTTGTCTTGTGTGTATGCGCGTGTAATTCATCTCGTTGTATTTGGCCTTCCCGGGGACCGGAAACATGCAAATGAGTTTTTCAAGTCAGCTCGCTTGTTGCCTTTCTTTGAGTTGTGCCATTGTCCCGGTGTTAATAAACTTCAAACTAATGCACTCTTTGCACAGTAGCCAACACTTTCCTCATTTGACTTCGCAAAATTCACATTGTATTGGTGTGAAAGGCTTTCATACCAATTACACATCTACTCTCCGCCGTCAGTTTTACATGGTGTTAGTTAATATACATAGTGGTTTACATTTAGGGCATTTGGTGCTTTTGTCCGAAGCGACTTACAACAAGTGGTCCTATTACTGAGATGACCATGATCCCGACTTGTAAACCTGTGGCGTGATCCGAGGTGTGCATCGACAAGAGAAGTATCTGGTGGAAAGCGCAGATCTGATGATTCTACGGATTCACGACATGTCTGCATGCATGCATCAGGTTGCTTCTAATAGCCGTCATGGATGGATTGCGGGTTAAATGTAAGAAATCACATCGGGTGCACACTCTCGTTCTCCTCGCTCGTCCTCCGTGAACACATGATACCGTATCCTTCCATTTACTCTTGAAACCTCCGGGGAAGCATCACAGTGCGATGCACCGCCCCGACCGCAGCATCCCAGCATTCGAGTGACCTGGATAATAATAAAGAGAACAATGACACCAACCCCCCCCCCCCTCCACCCACCACCGACGAATATTTTTTTTGTGTGTTCATCGTCAGCAGCCAGAATCCTTGCCCCAGTATATCAGCTCAGAGACAGCCACCCCCAGACCCACGCAGTGAACAGGCGCCTATCTCAGCTCGCTTGGATGTTAATATTTATTGATGCCGTTAGAACATTAAAAAGGGGATCGCGGAAGAGGGAGGGGAGGTGGGGGGGTGGTGGTGGTGGTGGTGGGGGGTCGGGGGTGGGCGCTCTATGGACTTAAGCCCTGGGAGGCCGCAGCGACTCAAAGTCGTATTCAGATGATGTGCCATGAGATGCTTGTCCTTGAAGAAAGGGAATTAGTGTCTGTGGAAGTCAAAGGATAACATGGAGATAGAGAAACAGAGGGAGGAAAGAGAGAGAGAGAGAGAGAGAGAGAGAGAGAGAGAGAGAGAGAGAGAGAGAGAGAGAGAGAGAGAGAGAGAGAGAAGAGAGAGAGAGAGAGAGACAGAGAGTGAGAGAGAGAGACGGGGAGGGAGACAGGGAGAGTACAGGATGAGTGTGGTGTATCTGTGTGTGCAGTGGAACGCCTGTGTGTATTCACACACATGTGTATGTGTGTGTTTGTGTGTGCACGTGTGCCTGCCTCTGTGTATTCACACACACTCACGTGGATGCATGCATGTGTGAGATAGAGAGAGAGAGAGAGAGAGAGAGAGAGAGAGAGAGAGAGAGAGAGAGAGAGAGAGAGAGAGAGAGAGAGGCCAGAGAGGAGGATAAATAAGGAACAATGCACCACCCCACCAGGTTGCCCCCCCCCCCCTCCACCCACCACCGACGAATATTTTTTTTTGTGTGTTCATCGTCAGCAGCCAGAATCCTTGCCCCAGTATATCAGCTCAGAGACAGCCACCCCCAGACCCACGCAGTGAACAGGCGCCTATCTCAGCTCGCTTGGATGTTAATATTTATTGATGCCGTTAGAACATTAAAAAGGGGATCGCGGAAGAGGGAGGGGAGGTGGGGGGGTGGTGGTGGTGGTGGTGGGGGGTCGGGGGTGGGCGCTCTATGGACTTAAGCCCTGGGAGGCCGCAGCGACTCAAAGTCGTATTCAGATGATGTGCCATGAGATGCTTGTCCTTGAAGAAAGGGAATTAGTGTCTGTGGAAGTCAAAGGATAACATGGAGATAGAGAAACAGAGGGAGGAAAGAGAGAGAGAGAGAGAGAGAGAGAGAGAGAGAGAGAGAGAGAGAGAGAGAGAGAAAGAGAAGGAGAGAGAGAGAGAGAGAGAGAGAGAGAGAGAGAGAGAGAGAGAGAGAGAGAGAGAGAGAGATAGAGAGACAGAGAGAGAGAGAGAGAGAGAGAGAGAGAGAGAGAGAGAGAGAGAGAACAGGGAGAGTACAGGATGAGTGTGGTGTATCTGTGTGTGCAGTGGAACGCCTGTGTGTATTCACACACATGTGTATGTGTGTGTTTGTGTGTGCACGTGTGCCTGCCTCTGTGTATTCACACACACTCACGTGGATGCATGCATGTGTGAGATAGAGAGAGAGAGAGAGAGAGAGAGAGAGAGAGAGAGAGAGAGAGAGAGAGAGGGGGGGAGAGAGAGATATAGGGAGGGAGAGGGCCGCCGGAGAGGAAGAAGGGAGGGAAAGGAAGACAGGAAGGAAGGAAGGGAGGGGGTCGGTGAGGAAGATGATCCAACAGCACTGACTGGTACAAGAGTGTTAACACAGGACCCGGCAGACAATCCCCTCTCCAGGAAACAGAGATCAAAGAGGATTTAAGTAGTCAAGACTTGTTCCATGCATTTCCAATCAGCAGCACCGACCCTGTGGCGATACTTTCCCCCTCACTTCGTTCATATCAGTTACACGGGGTGACGGAGCCCCAGAATCCAGTTAAGGCAAGGAGAAACGCTGCTAGAGAGAGAAACCATGCTATTCCTGGAAAAGTAGGAGCCTGTTCTCCAGCATTGTATATTCCTGAGCTAGTTTTGTCGCGTCGTCGATGCGCTGACTGACTGACTTCCGGGAGATATGGTTCCACTGTTTCTTCTGTGGGATCATAAACAAATCGTTGAGGGGAAAGAAATGAATTCAAACCCAGACATGCATCTGTGAATACTGCTTATATATCTATGCTAGTCATTGAAATGCTTTGGACAAGACTTCCCTGTACTGCTGATGCACGCTGACGTGCAGTGATATTGCTTTCCCATCAAGCAGAGGACAGCAACTGTCTTTGGTTCACAGCTCAGTGTCAGTAGAGACATGGGCTGTGTCCCGGGCTGGAAGGCAGCTGCCTGATGCCTTGCTTGTCTAGCGAGGCAGTATCCTTAGAAAGCTTTGTATGGAGGTACCTTGTAGGGTGGAGTCTGGATCTAGATTGCACTTCCAAGGCAGCATGATGTCGTCGGAGTACTGACAGTTGATGTCCGTCTGTTCTGTAAATATTCTATTGAGACGTGACATGATGCCTCCCTGCCTCCGAATGCTACCTGAATATGCAGCACTTTCGCTGTTTGGGACAAAGCCACGGAGACAGGGACCAAGGGACAGATTGATTACACCTGCAGCAATCCTACTCATTAATAGATGGAAATAATCTACAGCCCACTGTGAGTTGGAAGTACTGGAAGACCGTTTGAATAGGCCTATATGCCACACATGTAGAGTGGATGGGGGTTCATAGATGGACGGTTGGTTGGGTGGAGCAGGTGGAGGTTCAGGTCCTTTATTATTTGTTCTGATGTACAGTTGTGGTCAAAAGATTACATACACTTGTAAAGAACATGTATGTCATGGCAGTCCAGAGTTTCCAATCATTTCTACAACTCTTATTTTTCTGTGATAGAGTGATTGGAGCACATACTTCTTTGTCACAAAAAACATTCATGAAGTTTGGTTCTTTTATGAATTTATTATGGGTCTACTGAAAATGTGACCAAATCTGCTGGGTCAAAAATATACATACAGATTATGTATCAAATATATCAAATTATCTTTGTGGCCTCTTAACTTCTTGTGAGTGATTATGATTGACTACAGCTGGTGACTTCTCTGAGCCCATATGACTCATTTGATACGATCATTAGACTCAGACACAAACACTACAATGGGAAAGTCAAAGGAGCTCAGCACGGATCTGAAAAAGGGGATCATTGACTTGAACAAGTCAGGAAAGTCACTTGGAGCAATTTCAAAGCAGCTACAGGTCCCGAGATCAACTGTGCAAACAATTGTTTGTAAGTATAAAGTGCACGGAACAGTTGTGTCACTGCCACGATCAGGAAGAAAGAAATCACCTGCTGCTGAGAGAAAATTGGTCAGGATGGTCAAGAGTCAACCGAGAACCACCAAAAAGCAGGTCTGCAATGAATTAGAAGCTGCTGGAACACAGGTGTCAGTGTCCACAGTCAAGCGTGTTTTACATCTCCATGGGCTGAGAGGCTGCCGTGCAAGAAGGAAGCCCTTGCTCCAGAGGCGGCACCTTAAGGCTCGACTGAAGTTTGCTGCTGATCACATGGACAAAGAAAAGGCCTTCTGGAGGAAAGTTCTGTGGTCAGATGAAACAAAAATTTAGCTTTTTGGCCACAATGACCAGAAATATGTTTGGAGGAGAGAAGGTGAGGCCTTTAACCCCAAGAACACCATGCCTACCGTCAAGCATGGTGGTGGTAGTATTATGCTCTGGGCCTGTTTTGCTGCCAATGGAACTGGTGTTTTACAGAAAGGAGAACCTAAAATCATCAGCCAGAAGGTTGGGTCTTAGGCGCAGTTGGATGTTCCAACAGGACAATGACCCCAAACACACATCAAAAGTGGTAAAGGAATGGCTAAATCAGGCTAGAATTAAGGTTTTAGAATGGCCTTCCCAAAGTCCTGACTTAAACCCCATCAAGAACATGTGGACAGTGCTGAAGAAACAAGTCCATGTCAGAAAGCCAACAAATTTAGCTGAACTGCACCGATTCTGTCAAGAGGAGGGGTCAAAGATTCAACCAGAAGCTTGCCAGAAGCTTGTGGATGGCTACCAAAAGCGCCTAATTGAGGTGAAAATGGCCAAGGGACATGTAACCAAATATTAGCATTGCTGTATGTATATTTTTGACCCAGCAGATTTGGTCACATTTTCAGTAGACACATAATAAATTCATAAAAGAACCAAACTTCATGAATGTTTTTTGTGACAAAGAAGTATGTGCTCCAATCACTCTATCACAGAAAAATAAGAGTTGTAGAAATTATTGGAAACTCTGGACTGCCATGACATACATGTTCTTTACAAGTGTATGGAAACTTTTGACCACAACTGTAGCAATCCGGGGGGGGGTGGGGGGGGGTTAAACATGTCATCTGGTTTTGTGTCAGCTTGTACATTGTGACTGTGACAGCGCCACAGTCTATCTCTGTCCATTGCATGGTCATGCATGCTCGACCAGAGATGTATAAATGCAATCCATTCCCAGTGCAGTAGAT
This sequence comes from Coryphaenoides rupestris, assembly GCA_002895965.2. NCBI lineage: Eukaryota > Metazoa > Chordata > Actinopteri > Gadiformes > Macrouridae > Coryphaenoides > Coryphaenoides rupestris. The sequence continues at coordinate 203,563 of PIJE02000709.1, read as the reverse complement.
TTAAGAGCTATCATTTTAGTGTGATCTTTGCCATCAGCTGTTTGTGGGTGAAATGTCCATAATAGGCCGCTCCCGGCTAATTTCTGACCAATGAAAACATCTCTTCTTGGTTTGGGGAATCCATCTTTCCAGTGACAGAAAAACATTGGGTGGGAGGGTGGTTTTTTCTTGGTTCTTTATTTTCTAATCTTGCTCTTTTCTGCTCTCTCTCTTTACAATTCTCATATCTTACCGACAGCACCTTTACATAAAGTTAATTAGCCGGAGACGTCTAATTGATATACGTTGGGAGGTTGGAGACTGGATGCAGCATGAGAAGAACAGGTTAGTGCCTTGTTAAATACCAGGAGGTAGAGCGAGGTTGTCTTGCTACTGGAGGAAGTCTTTTGCCCATGAGCAGAGTGTATGATGTAATTGAGCAATACTCGTCATCCCTAACAGCTCCTGACATGCTGGGTTGGATATCACCTCATGGCTGGAAAATGGAAGGGCAGACATACTGTACATAGAGACTCCTTCCGCTATCGGTGGATAATGTAGTTCCACAAACTTAAGTTGGGGAGACAAGACGACCACACCTGTTACTCCACCTACTTTACGCAATTTCCACCTGTATTTACATCCCCCCCCCCCCCCTATTCTACCAGTCTCTCGCGACCTGTCCATCAATACAGAAACTTAACTGAACATTGTTGACTGAACGTGTGGTCTCTACTCATGAAAAGATAGATTGATGGATTTGTATCA
>PIJE02000709.1:190316-197816 GCA_002895965.2 Coryphaenoides rupestris | reverse complement strand
GTTCTGTTGCAAAAGACAAGGACAAGGGATGTCTTGAAATTGTTATAATTTTCTACCTCAGTAGTTCATTGTTCCTGATCTGAGCCACAGACCTCTCCACAACTTTGGCTCTAATTTGTGCCAACAGTGAAATTGAATAGTTAGTTTTATTGTCAGAGGGGCTTTGTAAAGTTCTTAAAATGCAATATGTTACACTAATAAACATGACATGTTTCTGAATTCACATGTCAAAGTGACAAAATACTTGTTCCCTGGTCTTTGATAAATCTATTTGAAGGTAAGCAATGCCACATTAAAGTATTGACTTATGTTAAATTCATAATGTAAAATGATTGTCTACTTTAAACAAGGACCTCAGACCTATCAGATTGTATCATATCCCATCAAATCGTATCGAATCGTATCGAATCCTACTGAATCGAATCGAACCGAATCGCTCCATTTTAAAAATGTATCGTCCCTGAATCGTATCGTACCCCATGTATCTAGATACATATCGGATCGTCTTTTTTGGAGAGATGCACACCCCTAGTAGTAATATATTTGTTGTTTTGTGTTTTGTACCCAGCTCTCTTACATTGGTTTTGGGATTTCCAATAAATCTAAAATCATCAGTTGAAGTGTCAGACCATATTTGGTGGGATATGCAGCAGTCAGAGCTTCACCTTCACCTGCTACACCACGCTGCCTATAGAATCCATGATGAGACGGCACACAGCGCAGTGAGTTGCAGCACCTAAAGTGATGGTCAATGGAGATGCTCAAAACGCTCAAAATGGATGACATAAAGGAACAGATACATACGCTACAAACAAAAATAGAAGAAAGTAGAGGCTTGCTACATCAAGAGGATTATGAAGGCATGTCGAGGCAGGATTAAAGGCGATAATTGAATGGAAGGAAAAACAACGAGCTGAGCTTCAACACAAAATGGATGACGGTGCGCTAACATTCCCACTTCGTTCAGAATGTCCTTGTGTGCCCACAGAGAAAATACTCACCTACCCAACGGAGGAATTGAGTAAAAAAGAAAAAAAGAGACTGCCTCGCCTGTATGAACAAAGGAAAATTCAAATCAGAACACCCAAAGAACATTTTAAGAAAGACTGAAACGGAATCGGCTACAATGGCAGACATCATTACATTTACATTTACATTTAGGGCATTTGGCAGACGCTTTTATCCAAAGCGACTTACAAAGAGTACATTTGTTGAAGGAGAGGCAGCAATATATCACTGTGGTACCTGAAGATAAGAATAGAGCTGTTTTCGACCATTCCTATTTACGAGACGAATAGAACGAGTTTCATAATTGCCAAGTTGCCTGCATAAGTAGCTGGGCAGGCGTGCAATTCTAAGCATGATACAATATCTGAGAATGAACAACAATGCTAAGTGCCATTAATAAGTGTTTAAGGACATATAAACACGCAGGTAGTGCTAGGGGGGGGGGGGGGGGGGTTATGTAGAGGTCCAGGTGAACTCCTGAACAGGTTGGGTCTTGAGTCTCTTTGCGGAAGCTGGCGAGCGACTCGGCTGTTCTGACATGAGCCGGGAGCTCATTCCACCACTGCGGAGCCAGAACCGTGAAGAGTTGGGACTTGGAAAGAGCGATGTTTGGCTGTTTTTAGTGAAGGCCGGTACCAGTCGTTTGGCAGAAGTTGCCGAGCGGAGTGCTCGCTGGGGCGTAGGGTCGGGACTAATTTTTGGAGTAGGTAGGGGCGGTTCCATGGACAGCCATGAAAGTCAGTACCAGTGTCTTGAATCGAATGCGAGCGATTACCGGGGAGCCAGTGGAGGTTGCGGAAGAGGGGGTTTACATGGGAGAATTTAGGTAGGTTGAACACGAGGCGTGCTGCTGCCGTTCTGGATGCGTTTGTAAGGGCTTGTTGTTGAAGGCGGGGGAGTCCAGCCAGGAGAGAGTTGCAGTAGTCGAGAACGATGATAACGAGCGCTTGGACCAGGATCTGCGCTTGCTTTCACGTGTGAGGAAGGGCCGGATCTTGCGGATTGTTGTAGAGAGCAATTCTACAGATCGGGCCACAGAGGTAATTGTTGGCGTTGCAGGACAGCTGGTCTCCAATACCACGCCAAGGTTCCTTGCCGTGGCTGCAGGGGAGACTTCGATGTCCTCGATGTGACAAGTAGGTCATCTGAGGGCAGTCTTTTCCCCGGTATGAAGAGAAAGCTCAGTCTTGTCGAGGTGAGCTTCAGGTGGTTGGCGGTCGTCCATCTGCTGATGTCGGCCAGGCATTTGAGATGCGTGTTGCGATGTGGGGTGTCTGAGGGGGGAAGGAGAGAAAACAGCTGGGTGTCAGACATCATTGAAAGAGGAAAAGACGACCTCATGAGAGCTTACAATGAAATAAGAGTGTGCCACACCATCCATTGAAAAACATGCAAAATGAATGCATGTGAAGCTCTAACTAAAGACATAAGAAAAAGTCTATGAATGCTTATCGGTGATAGACCGTCTCCATCAGCAACTAGCCCATGACTCTGCTCACTACATATATGGTACTGCCTCTCAGTCAGGTGCCAGTCACCAATCTGAATCAAGTGTCATAGCTGCAGAAAGGGCTGATGCAGCTGCATTGCTCACTGCAACGAAGACTCAATACAACATAGTTCAACAAAAGGGAAAGCAAAAGGAAAAAATACGAATAATGGAATACACGATAAATCAATTCAGATCATGCAGAGGACAGAGAAATCCCATACAGCAGAACAACAGACCACTTCCAACCCCCCTGTATACCACCAAACCCCTCACAGTCACACCAGCACTCACGACTGGTATGTCCTACCTGGCTAAGTACTATTATTTAGTGCCAAGATGTACACACACATAAGTGCTAGAGTTAGGAGAGGGAAGGCGAGTCCAACTCTGAAAGCATCAGGGGGTTATGCAGAGTCCAGGTGAACTCTGAACAGGTGGGTCTTGAGTCTCTTGTTAAGGAGGGGGGTTATGTAGAGTCCAGGTGAACTCTGAACAGGTGGGTCTTGAGTCTCTTGTTAAGGAGGGGGGTTATGTAGAGTCCAGGTGAACTCTGAACAGGTGGGTCTTGAGTCTCTTGTTAAGGAGGGGGGTTATGTAGAGTCCAGGTGAACTCTGAACAGGTGGGTCTTGAGTCTCTTGTTAAGGAGGGGGGTTATGTAGAGTCCAGGTGAACTCTGAACAGGTGGGTCTTGAGTCTCTTGTTAAGGAGGGGGGTTATGTAGAGTCCAGGTGAACTCTGAACAGGTGGGTCTTGAGTCTCTTGTTAAGGAGGGGGGTTATGTAGAGTCCAGGTGAACTCTGAACAGGTGGGTCTTGAGTCTCTTGTTAAGGAGGGGGGTTATGTAGAGTCCAGGTGAACTCTGAACAGGTGGGTCTTGAGTCTCTTGTTAAGGAGGGGGGTTATGTAGAGTCCAGGTGAACTCTGAACAGGTGGGTCTTGAGTCTCTTGTTAAGGAGGGGGGTTATGTAGAGTCCAGGTGAACTCTGAACAGGTGGGTCTTGAGTCTCTTGTTAAGGAGGGGGGTTATGTAGAGTCCAGGTGAACTCTGAACAGGTGGGTCCTGAGTCTCTTGCGGAAGCTGGTGATCGACTCTGTCGTCGTGGCGTTAGCCGGGAGCTCATTCCACCACTGCGGTGCCAGAACAGAGAAGAGTTGAGACGTTAGCAGAGCGATGTTTACCTGTTCTTTCTTAGTGATGGTGAAAATACAGTTCAAAGATGCTGAAGGGTTTAGAACATTCTCAGACTTCCAAAATGTCTGCCTGCAAGCCGTGCCACATGTGAAGGGTGTATAAATATTAAGCGATTGTGAAGGAAACCAAAAGCTAATACAGAAAGTTCCTGATTAGTTAGTATCAGCTTATGGTAGCCCTCATGGAAGGTAAAGAGTTTCCCATCTCTGAGGATCTTTCTGTCAGGAGAAGCAGAGACAGCATGCTGCCCAGTCACTTCACTACATGCTCTTCACAAATAACCCTGTGACGAAATAAGCACAAGGGGAAAAAAGCCAATGTCTTCAGGGTTAATGGCAGTGATACACCAATATCAAGCAATGGAAAATCAAGATGTGTGAAACCAGGTAAGAGTGCCAAGGAATGTCATCACTGCCAAATTTGAGATGTATGCAATGGAAGGCACCCTATCTGTCTCCATGATGAGAACTACAGTAAACATGAAGATATAGAAAGGCCTGCATCAACGTCACTAGAGAGGGTCACTCATTCCATTATCGTCCCTCTGTTAGTGTCCTCTGCTGACCAATCTAAGGAACAGCTTGTCTATCTGTTAGTTGACACTCAAAGGGACAGTACCATCAGGTGAATTACCAGCAGACGGCTCCCCTGTGTTACTGAAACTTATCACTGTGCTCGAAGAGAGTATGATCATGAAGAGTGAACGGGTATTTGGACTCTGTGTGAGAGGGTATTATTCATGTGTCCAGATCGATCTTCCTCCTTCATATCTTCATACACAAAAGACTACACAAAAGACTCATACACAAAAGACTGCATTCCTGTAAACTGAAATTCCAGATAAGATGCCGCCTCTCCTTAGCGCTGATGTTGGACTCGTAATTGAGTACCATGGTCCTAGAGCACCAACATCCAGTCAGGTATTAGCAGGAAAAGACAACAAGCCAATCAGGCAATAAGGAAAAATCACATGGGACAATATGAGATGCATCTGCCCTTTAAGCAATGGCAATGATAACAAACAACTCACAAATCAAACTCTGAGAGACTGAAATATGAATTATGAGAAGGACGACACAACATACATGAAATAAGTAAGGTTTTTGTCAAACATCCATGCTGTCCTATGGAGCATACCCTTATCAGAGTGCGCAATAGACGCCACGACAAAGGACTTGACCTTCAGTGACATAACACTGGAGTGAGCACCTCATACCATACATCCTCACTGGGAAGAGGATCCTATGTGCCTGTACTGGCTGGGACACCCTGCTGGAGATGCTGAAGCCATGGTGAGAGCTGATGACATGAGTTTGCCAACCTAGAGAAGAGAAACCAAGATGGATGTTACCTACTGTACCTGCTGATTTTTGGAAACATCATAACATCATAGAAACAGCACCATAGAAATAGCACCACTTTTCACATGTGAACAACAGCTGATACGGTCAATGAGAGCATTGACCGTATCAGAGAGTCAGGAACCAAAGAGGTTCACTGTTGTGATTGGAAAGGCCTGTGTTTCTCCCACAATGTTGTCTACAATACCAAGGCTTGAATGAACCGCAGCAGTGGTTTCTGTCTCCGTGAGCAATATGCTCAGAGAGGAGCTTGGTTATGTGGATGGGAAAGAGTACTTCTGGACAGACTAAAAGTTAGTCTTAGACACCATTAATAAGGTGCTTTTCACACCTTTGTCATCCCGGGTCCGGAAGAGCCGCCATAGAACAAGCCCCCAGCAATGTCTTTACGTCCACAGATGAGAATCCAGCAGACAGCACAGGGAAAAAACTGGAAATGAGCTGCTTACATCCAACAGGTTCACTGGTTCCCATGTTCCTCTGGGAAAAGGAATGTGTTTTTGATAAGACAAAAAGAAAACAACTCTCTGGTACTTACCTAGTTCCTACCAGGCGCAACAATAGAGAGCAGCTAAATGAAACCACAGACAGTGAAACGTTTAATATATTAGGCACATAGTTAATATTTGTTGTAATGTTTAACATGTAGTTTGTGGCTCAAAGTAGTCTTTGCACGATAATAACTCTTTCCTTCACGTTTGTTTCAATTGGATTAGAGACAGCTTAATGGGAGCTAGTGTTAAGTTATGGTAATACTCTGAAACTGTATGGTAAGGTAGCTAATGTATTTGTTATTATATGTTTTGTAGGCAGCCCTCACTTTGGTTTGGGAACTCCACTAAACTTCAAAATCCATTGTTTTAAACCATTGTTTGGGGTCCGATATGGTCATAGACATACATACATATGTACTTACATTACGTTACGTACGTTAGCCACACTATATTCATACATGTTCCTGAAACACAAGTGTTTGAACATTCTTTACACACATTACTTCCAGACAAATAGTCTCCCAAGGCAGAAGCGTATCCAAAATAAATGTATCAGCAATATAAACCCACCACTGTCTCTTGCTTGTCTGCTCAACTGAACAACATGCCTGACTGATTCCTCTGACCAGTAGATGGCAGCACACAATATGAACCAGTGCAGATCAATCAATTGATTTTAACATTTTAACTTATTAATTCACTTTTTAACTTATTAACTTATGACACTCTAATTATTATTATACTTATTTACTTATCGCAATTATTTAAATTACTAAATGAAACTGCAAAGGCAGCACAGTACATACACATGTACGTACGTACGTTACAAACATACATACACAGCCATTGTTCAGAACACACACCTTGCCATAGTAATTAATTCTAATTTGTTCTGTATTTTCAAGCAGCCGTTTCTTTTAGCGGCCTGCCAAGTTTTTATATAGCAATGTTGCGATGGTAAACACCATACACACACACACACACACACACACACACACACACCACACACACCCAGAGATACCCATGAATAATGGCAATAAACTGCACATCGCCAAATTAATTCTCAGTTCTCACACTGTTCCACAAAAGGGAGCTCTGGGTGACAAATGTGTGTGGAACTTGAAAAGCTGCCAGGTTCTGCAAAACATGTCCTACTGCAATTCATACACAATGTTACCGTAAATCATGAACCACAAGCGGCTACTCACGACACTGTGAGAGGTTTTAAGTATGCCTATGTTTGTGGTGTGCATGTGTGCGTATGTTGGGTTTGTATAAGTATTTGCTTATTTTCAACATTGTAAATATTAGCCACTTCAGATGTATCTTGGTGTCTGACCTTTTACATAGACATTTACACATTTTCCATTGTTGTACGTTGTACGTTGATTCCTGCTAAGGAAGCCGTACCGAGGAAGGGCTTCAGCTGCTGACAGTCGGATACCGTGTGTCTCCTAAAGCTCAGGGCTGCAACCTTAATGCACAGCGAGGCATTCTGGGCCTTCATTGATCAAGACTTCAGGCTGATCAGAACCAATTCAGATTACAGGGAACAACACGAGACGGACAGCGAGCGGACTACCTCAGCTTAGTGTTGAGGAATGATCCTCTGTCCCCGTTGGCCACACACAGCACCTTCATCAATGTCTTTGGACTGTGGACCGATTTGAATGTCACCGAGGCACTCAGTGGCTGTGACAGTGACGAAGGAGAGCCATTCAAAGCTGCCGTTGGATGACTTATTGCGGAGGGTCCTGCAAGCTGGGCTTCCCGTGCCACATGCAAAACAAGACTTGAGAAATACTAATTGCTGTGTAAAGGTGCTGTTGCTCTAGTGTCTTGCTCCTTGTTCCTTTTTCTTATCATGTTACGATAATGACCTTGCAGACAAACATAGATCATTCTTGATTCGATGTTCATTGTGTATTTAGACAAAATAACAATAAATTCAC
>PIJE02000709.1:167816-185316 GCA_002895965.2 Coryphaenoides rupestris | reverse complement strand
TGCTGATGGATCTCCCAATATGTAGCAGTAAATGGCCCTCCTGTACATAAATATATGTATTGTTTATCATTAAACAATTTTCCATACATGTATGTGAAGAAGTATACTTAGGTTTCGACAGTAACATACTTGCGTGTTCCACGTGTTGTTGCTAAAGAGAAGCTAGCCGTAATGTGCTTACTGTACAGCCCCCTTGTGAAGCCAGCCATTGAGCATGGAGCCATGGAGCCATGGAGCCATGGAGCCATGGAGACATCCATCCGTCCGGCTCTGGCTATCGAGCGATGGCGAGGCACCGCTTGTATTTCAATCCTTTGTTCCTTCTCCGTTGCGCAGCACTTAATTTTGGGTGGCTGGAGCTAACCCCCAGTCTCACGGCACGGCGAGGTAGGCAGACTAGAAATATCAATGATATGGCCAAAAAAAACCCCAGCTTGTCAGCAGAGGTCAGCATACCAGGAAGCTGCATGAGTGCATATTGTCCACTTGCAGAGACCCCCCCCCTCCCCTCCTCCACCACACAGCCGCCCCCCCCCCCCCACAGCCCCCCCCCTCACTGCCCAAAAAGTCAATGTGATCGACCAACCTGCTCCATTGATGAACAGCATCACAGCCCATCCATCGCCTCTCGCTCTCCACCATTGTTGGGCGGGTGAGGTGGGACACGCTGTGTTTTGTTTGTGTGCTTGCCGACACTGGATTGAGGCAAAGGAGATTTGACAACCATTGACTACCCGCGGAATACTTATCATGTACAGTGTGTCCCTGGAAGAAAGACAAAAAAAAAAGCCCCTTTGAATTGCACAAGTATTTCATGGTGGCCTGCAGGGCTCCATCCACCCATTGGCTCTGTGTTTTGGCTCTAAACTCACTCTGAATAATTTCCACTGGTCCTTTAATCTCCCGGCCCAACACATCCTATGCACATGCTGTTTATTATGGTGTGTACTGTGTGTGTATTTGTTTGTGTGTATGTTATGTGATGTGAGGTGTGCTTGGTTGAGGTTTATGGGTGTGTGTGTGTGTGTGTGTGTGAATGTGTATGGTGTGTGTGTGTGTGTGTGTGTGTGTGTGTGTGTGTGTGTGAAAATCATCTACGAGACATTCAAATTTCTTTACAAATGTCAAGCAAAATGCCCTCCACCCCCCCCCCCCCCCCCCCCCTGCCCCTCCATGTTCTAATGTGAGAGAGCTTGTGTTATTTCCCTCCGACCGCTGATAACAGGGTCAGTTCGTGGCCCCTTGATAGCCGATGTGTTGCAATCAATAGGTGGCTTGAATCTAAAGCAACACTGTGGCCCCGGGGCCCGGCGGCCGGCGTGGCAGCGCACGGCCTTACCGGTTAGAGCCCAAGGTTTATCCTTTTCATAAGATCCACCGTGCAGGAGCCCCACGCCCACAAGCTTGGTTAACTCTCATGATTAATTCATGGTGGATTTGGGTCTGGAGGCCAGGGACAACGAGCTGAGACGCATGGTCCTAGCTGTGCATGCAGGGGTTAGGGGGAAGATAAGAGGGGGAGGGGGGGGGGAAGCGTCGCACAATGCCACAGCTTGAGTCGCTTTCCCCCACAACTAGGAGGGTTTTTTTTTTTACTTGGAGTGAAAGTCCCTCCCCAACTATCAGCTCGTACCAACAGAACAGTAAGCTGCGGGGGAATAATAATGTAGGAGTGGGATAATAAAACCGTAACAACCCGAGAAACCCGGTCATGGAAATTCCATCATTGTCCTTCACAGTGGCACAGCTAACTGCGTGTGATTAGCTGATGACCTCCAGTAACTGAGCACGGTGCTGTGGCATCCAAGACAGAGGAGATGGCTTTAAGAGAAAACACGCCATCAGCACAACTGGGAAATATCTGTGCTTAATATTACACATCGTGTCCTTGTGTTAGTGGGACACATTTTGTCCACCATTTTTCCATGGAAAAAAACCTGAAATCAATAAATGAATATACAGTTGTGTTTGTGTGTGTGTGTGTGTGTGTGTGTGTGTGTGTGTGTGTGTGTGTGTGTGTGTGTGTGTGTGTGTGTGTGTGTGTGTGTGTGTGTGTGTGTGTGTGTATGTGTGTAGAATATATTACGAGTATTCCAAATAAACTGATTATTATCAGGTAGACACAATGAGCTCATTATGAGAATGAAGGACATGGGACGTCTATAGTGCAATGGTTTTCTTTGCTGTCCATAAGTAGACACTATATACAAAAGTTGTTTTAAAATGAAATATGTTAAAATTCAAATGTATATTGTCTAGTTTTATTAGAAACACATTTTGTTGAACATGTCGTCTTTATACAGTGAATGGTCTAATATGCACTGGAGGTCACATAAGCGTAGGTTTATTGGAACAATAAAAGACATACCATGAGGGCTTGATATTCAAAGAGATGTAGCAGCTACAAGCTGCATATTTCACCATCGATTTCAATAGCTTGGATTTCTTTTCCTTTAAAGACACAAAAATAAAACCTGTCTAATTATGTTATATTAACAATTTTATGAATGCTTTGTCAGCAGCCTAAAAAAAATAAGAAGTCAGTTACTCCTTATAACACCTAATTTTTCTCTCAACACGTTCTGCAAATGATGGTGCAAAGCACTTTATCAGTATTTGTGCTATTCTTTTTTTATATTTGGCAACTGTCTACTTACTTATGTTTTTATTTATTTTTTCCTTTTTTGTAAACAACATCTTGTACAAACTAGCACAGTGAACCACAACCCCAGCAAACTTTTTTCATTTTTTTTCTTTTTTGTTGTTGTTTTGTCACCATATATAAATTAAATTGATTAAAAAAAGTTTGGTTAGTTGCTTGGAACATTTTTATCTGAATCCAGAGGTTCTAAAATGTGGTTCTAGACTTTTGGACTCCTGAATTAAATTACGTAAACAATTGACTGCTCTAAGTCCTTTTTCAGAACCCTTGGTAAAAGATTTTTAGAAGGTAGACTTCATTTCATCAACACTTCAAGTTTGTATCCATTTTAATAAAGGGCTTGCAATCCGTTGAGTATTTTCAGTGTTTGCCTTTTAAAGGCAGCCATCTTCGGATTTGGTGATATTTAGAAACAAAAAACACAAGAAACAGAACCAATAACACAGGAAAAATGTAATTTCCTCGGGCTGTCAGAAACATACGTAGTGTCAAAAGGTTGTTTGAAGTGTCAATATGGCAGAGCCTTTAAAGGCAAAGAGGTCTGACGAGCTTCTGAATACAGGGGACACGTTGCCGTTAGCAGTCTGGGCTCTGCTCAGCTTTCCTCCAGTGCCAGGTCAGAACCCACCCGGCACTCTGTCCTCTCTCTCTCTCTCTCTCGCTCTCTCTCTCTCTCTCTCTCTCTCTCTCTTTCTCTCTCTCTCTCTGGTAAAGCTGCTCGAGTCTTTGACAGTAGCTAATGATGTTTTCGTGTTCACAACATACTAGGGAGATTTGAAAAGGTTGTATTTTTCCCCAATGGTGAGTGTTTGAGGTTTGGTTGCTACACTGGGCCGCTGACAGGAGTCAGGAAGGGTCACAGCTCTCAAGACCACCCCCCCCCCCCCCCCCCCCCCACCTCCCCCATGCCCCCAGTCTTGTGTGTGTGTACGCCACAGAGTCAATTTGGGGATTCAGAGAGAAGAAGAAAAAATATATATGCTATCCAGACATCAGATACAATACCAAAAAGGAAAAAATAAGAACATCTCCTATTGAGACTATTATCCGCTCGGTGTTAATGCCATATACTCTGCCACAGAAACCCCCCAAATGAATCCATGGAAAATAAATAAATAAATACCAAATGAACCCTTCCTCATCCTAAAACCCAAACCAAACCAAACTGATACATTAGCTCCCCCTGGCTCCGTCCCGACGGCCGTGTGTTCTGGAGGTGCCCCTATGGTCTCTGCTGTGTCTCTGCTCTGTGGTCACGGAGCTACCACACCGTACCCTCGCTCATTTCTGACGGCGCGTGGGACAGGTGGCTGTTGTATCCGCTGCCGTTCAGCGAGAGCGAGGTAAACGGGGGGCTGGGGCCGAACACCTCGGAGGAGATGCCGTGCAGGGCCCCTGGGATGCCGGGCTCAGGGCTGGGAGAGTCCCCCGGGTGGTGGGACATGATGTCCGAGAAGCGCTGCACCTCACTGGAGGGGTGGTGCCCGGGCAGGGGGTGCTCCATGCCCCCCAGGGGGGTACCCGTGGGGCCCGAGGAGGGCACGAAGGCGAGGTCCACCGGGGTCTGGGCCTGGGACGACGGGGGCCCTTGAGGGAAGAAGTCATAGTTTCCTCCCGGGCCGTAGTATTCACTCTGATAATCTGCAAAAATCCATTGGAAAAAAGACAACGATTAGTGTGAAAACTATTGCTGCTATGTGGAGAAAATACTGTCTGCGATACCGAGGAATGCACATTGAGTTTAACTATGAAGAAAGAGAGAGAGAGGGACAGAGAGACAGAGAGAGAGAGAGAGAGAGAGAGAGAGAGAGAGAGAGAGAGAGAGAGAGTCCCTCCCTGGTACATTAGCCATAGAGCTTGTTACACTTAAATCATAACTGCAATTGGGTGGGAAGAACCACGTCCCCACAAATTAATTAAAATAGGGTTTTTTCATCAGCGATCCTACCTATGGAGACCCATTACTTTTTTTCAGGAGAATATTATTAGACTTTTTGTTCAAGAAGTAGGACAAAACCTACAATAGTAAAACCCATACAAGGGAAGGACAAATATTTCAAAGTCTAAAAAAGGCTTTGTAGACTTTGCTATGAAGTCAAAAGCAAAATGTCTAAAAAATAATTACAATATTAGTGAGTGTCAAGAAAGTTTTGTCAGATCACTTTATGAACAGGAAAAGTAACAAAGTGAAATGTCCTGGTTTTATTTTTATACAGTATATTTATGAAATGTATTAAATAACTGCACTAATTAACAATCTATTTGGTGAAATAAGCATGAGTAGGCCTATCGATTTCCTAAAGAGCTACCCTAATAAGGTTTGAGTCCATGTCATTCTTTGGAAATAGAACCAACAAGACACAATTGCCAACATTTCTGACTTCAATTGTTTTATTGCTTTGTCAACACCTATGGTGGTAAGTAGGTTAGCGGACTTCCTTCACACTGCATAAACATTAAACAGTCTTTTCTTACTGACTGTCTGCCTGTCTGTTTGTCATCCCAGAGGACCATTAATTAGCCCATCAGGTAAACGATTCAAACGTGTTGACGTTTGTTTGTTCCTTTGTCGCCCTGTGTCGTGTTTCATTCTACTTCTGAAGGACCAATGAAGAGATGTATGATGTGGGCATGATCACTCTCTCTACGGACTCTCACCTCCGTAATAAGAGAAGGGGCCGTTGGGGATGAGCTCGCCGGGCTCCAGCCGGTCCACCAGGGTCCTCATGCGCCGCGGGCTCCTGAAGAAGGCGTGTCTCCGGGCGCCCAGCGCGCTCAGCTGCTTCATGCGTCTCTCCTTGGAGCGCCGGTTCTGGAACCAAACCTGCGCCGCAACAAAGACCGTCTTGTATGCGCCGTGTGCACCAGTGATCGGCCTGCTAACACCTGCGCGACACATCCAATCGCTATTTTGTCTTAATATAGAGTATTGGAAATGAAAGTTTTGTTTTACATACTGACCAAAAGAGTACAATTTATTCAAAATGTATAGGCTGTAACGAATAGGTTACCCACAACGATAATAGGAATACTATAATTAGCAGTAATAATAACAACTATATTAGTGCACTAATGCATAATTTACTATGATGTTATAACGAAGTTATAGGCGTATCTATATTCTAAACAAATGTTATATCTAGTATCGTAATAAACAAAGAAGATTGTATTGTAGCATTGCCTAATTTGGCGAAATGGACCACAAATATCTGCACTTTGAGTTTGGCGAAATTATAAAAAATAATAATATTTAAGAGATATGTTAGGAATTCGAGTAGGCTACAGCTTTGGCACATTAAATACATTGCTTCATATTCTTGTCATGCATTGTGCAGGCATGTATGTAAGTGCGCTCCCTGTAGCAGACATGCAGAGAAGAGTTGGATCTAAACTCCCTAATGATTGTTTAACCCTCCATGTACTCGAACCACTGAACACCTCCAATGCACACCCATTAGAAGGGTTGTTACCAATATATTCACTGGTCTGGAGATTATTGTTTACTGGGCTAATCTTTAGGCCGCACTGCTTGCTTACATGGGCCTACTAATACCATTCGGAATTAAATATACATATTATGTAAACGTATACAGTTTACATCATAAAAACAACAACGACATGGCATTTAAACACGTTAAAATAATGTATGGTTGTTAAAATCAAAAATCCAAAACAAAATAATAATGACAACAATATTTATATAGGCCATTATTAAAAGTAGACCTATTATCATTAATGGTATTTAAATTATTATAATTTAAATTATAACAGTAGGTAGGTCTATTATTAGCCTACTTATAATAGGCCTACTAATTATTATTACTATATTTGCTCAAATTATTAAAAGTATTATTATTAATAATAATATTATTATTATTAGTATTACTACTGTTGTTGTTAGTATTATTATTCTCACCGTCATCATTATTATTGCAACAGGGCCTATAATAACCCTGTTTTGTAGGAAGATTTAAAGCGCATTATTACGCTTATCACTGGAACATTGGCGAGCTCAGTGTCAATCTAACAAAGCAGAGGCAACGTGAAGACCCTGAGACAGATTTGTGCCTTTCCACTCGACTGGAGGTGGTAACCGCGTGGCTAAATGTGGTCGCAAAACGTGACGGCGACGCGCTGCCAAGACTCCCGCCACTCCCCGCTCTCTCCCGCCAATTGGCTTGTTTACCCGCGGCGTGCGCCAATACCCATAGAAATTACCCTTTCCAATCCAAATATACCTCCGCGACGGCCAATATTTAGCCTAATGAATTCAATGTGACAATGCAATTTTGAAGGAGAGAAAAAAAAAATCCCCCCTTTTCTAAATGTTTGAGCTGACGACGTTTCGATCAGGTTTGTTCTTGGCAGTCTATTGACAGCGACCCCCCCCCACCCCTCACCCCCCCTCACCCCTCACCCCCCAGCGCAGAGGGGCGCACAAGACCTCATCGCTTTCTATCTCAGCCTTGAGGTTGGAGATACACGCTCCGCAAAAACACAAGCGCAACTCTCAACGCAGGGGCGACGGGGGTGTGGAATCAAAGGTACACGGCTGCTTGAATCGGCTACGTATACACACACGTATACACATTAGACATATAGATCTGGCAATCAAAATCATTTCTTTTTTGTAATTATATTTTCGTTTTACCTGAATAACTCTCATGTTCAGCCCCGTCTCCTGGGCGAGCTGCTCCCTGATATGCCGCGTGGGCTTCGGCGTGGCGGCGAACGCGGCTTTCAGTGTTTCCAGCTGCTTGGCCTTGATGGTGGTCCGGGGGCCGCGTCGCTTCCCGCCCAGGTTCTGGTCGTCGTTCTCGTTGTTACCCGTCTCCTTGTCGGACAAAGCGGCTATTTCTGAGTCCTTTAGAGTCACGTCGTCCTGCAACTGGTCTTGAGAGTCCGGCGATAGACTCGGGTCGCTGCAGGCCGTTACTGCGGAATCACAAGAATACAACTTTAATAATGACATAAATAACAACACAAATGGTTCATTATCAAACTAAATAATCCTACAGACATAATGGCACACATAGAATAACGTGTACAGCGCCATCGGTCATTCAGCCCTTAGTGACAATTATTTCCTTGACTTTGTATTCTCATTTAAAAAAGAATAAATATCCAGCATAAATAAATAAAACGTATTTATTTATTTTGAAACGCAAAGCGTAGTTAATGCAGAATTACGCCACAGAAATCACTGTCATTAGATGGAAAACAGAACAAAATATCAGCGATACTGCTGTGCAGCGAAAGAAATGCAATGCAGTCCGTACCTGAGAGGAGGTTGGCGTCTTTAACACTGGCGTTGTTGAGGTAATCTTCCTTACAAACGAATTTGTTTTCATCTATAATGTAGAGCTCCTCTCCGGTGGACAGCTGCTTATTGCACATCATGCAGGTGAAGCAGTTGAGATGAAACACTTTGCTTCTGGCCCTCCGCACCAGGTCGTTGGGTGAGATGCCTTGGGAACAACCTGCGCACTTTGTGCCGAACCTTCTGTGGAGAAAAAAGACTTGTTCAGTGAAACATTCTGATAATATGAAAAGTAATATCATTCACATCCATCCACCCATCCATCCACCATCCACCCCATCCACCATCCACCCACCCCTCGCACGGGACTGGCCGTCGCAGGGTTACACACATCCAAACATTTAGGACTTCACATGAGTCTGGATAAAGCTGATTCTGTTTGTATGAAATTGTATTTTATTAAAATGTATATTTTATACAATATTTAACATTTTGGTTTTTTTATTATCATTATAAGCAATAGGACATGTTGTTGTTGTGTTGTTGTTGTTGTTTTTGTTGTTGTTGTTGTTGTTGTGCTACTTCAGTATAAAATATTGTGCTAAATAGGAGATTGGAGTTAGAACCGCTGTTTTGTGTAACGCTTTGCATATTCATATACACGAAATAAAACATCATTACACGTGACTGATGTTTCAAACCGTATGGACAAGCTGTGATATCAAAAACGTTTTTTGAAAAAAAAACCAACATTATTTTGTTTGGATCACGTAAAGAAATGTGCCATGTTATCTTGTAGAGACTTATGGCTCAAGTTTGTTCCCTACACTATTATTCAACACATGCTAACATCAATAGACACATTATTTCAACGAATTAGACAACCCAATAAGCCTGTGTGCCTGTAGGTCGTGTTGTTGACGTGTTGTTGAGGTGTGGAGGTGTCTTTAGACGAACGTGAAATAATGTGTATTGAATGGCGTGCAGAGCCTGGTGGCTGTGGGTCTGTGATTGCATTGTCTGCCGACTTGATCTTTTAAACTAGTTTATTATTCAAATCCACTTATCACGTCCTTCTCACTTGAACTGTGCAAACACACACGGCGCTGTGCAGACCAGGTTTTACCACCGTGCGACTGCACTCCTTTCCTTTGGGCCTTGATGGTCACGTATTGATTGTGACGGCTTCCCTGGCACGTTGGGGTTTGTAAACAAAGTGTGATTTCCTTGAAAACCCCCCCGCTGTGCGCGCAGGCCCGCCGTGTAAAAGCTGATGCCCCTCGCTTTGCGTAAGCGTTCAAATTAACAAGCTTTTAATTAGCGTCCTAATCAAAGCTTATCTTCTCCCAATACTCATCCACGCCTACAGGCATGGACAGGTTGGTCATACATTACAGAGATTACACAATCTTACATTTTGTACGCTTACGTAGACTATTTACTTATGTGGAGTTTATACAATGGCGCTTCAGTTGTGCACCTTTATTTTAGAATAACAGAAAATAGCTAACGTTGACTATTTTATTCATGTGGAGTTTACGGCACTTTTGTTGTGTGCCTTTATTTTAGAATGACAGAAAATATTAGAATAGTTAGAATAGTTTCATTCAAACAAGTTAGAATCAATAGGATAATCTAACACGATATGTAATGTCATCTATTTTATGTGAATAAATGCACGTTTGCCTGATTTTGGAAAGCCTGTATTTTTAGATTCCTTTTGGTATTAAATACAAATCCTACTACAATAATAAACAACAATGCATGGACACACAAATGTGCGGGTTTTGGGTGTCAACATTTCAAAAGATGCTTACCGAAAGAAGTCGTTTTTGCAGTACAGTTTCCCCTCTCGGGAAAAGCATTTCTCAGTCAAATTGCATTTACACTCGCAGCACTGAACGCACTTGACGTGCCATGCTCTGTCCAAAACATTGAGGAGAAACCGGTCCAGAATAGGCCTCTCGCACCCGGCGCAGTGGACCATGACTTTGGATATGCACCCACAATGATAACGTGGTGGCCTCACTCTCTGTCTCTCTATTTGATTCGACAACAAATCAACAGCACAGGACAAACATCGACTGTTTCGTCCGACTATGTGGTTCCCTTCGGCTCCGAGTCCCCTGCAGGTCAATGCATTCAAACAAGCAGTCGATCAGGTGTCACCACGGATTTCTCCCCGGGCGCGTAACGGTCCTACCGGGAAGGTAGCGTCCAGACCAGAGGGCGGTATAGTGGATACCGAGAGGTCCTCTCGCAAGCCCGTCCCTGGGATCCACTATAATACACAATATAATATCACCTCACCAAATTAAGAAAGCAAACGCTAAACAGATCGCCTCCAACGCGAAGATAATCAACCCTGCGTCGTCTCCGTAGTCTTCAAAGTGACGCATGTGCTGGGAAAAAAAGCGACGAAGGCAGCAGCCTACTTTAAGAAGAGGCGTCTGAAAAGGATGTTGTGGCAATACTGTCTTAGAAGACACGCATGCCCCTACAAAAATGGATGTAGTGAGACATGGCCGCTTATCCACTGCATGGTCAACTCTCGTTCAAAACAAACAGAAAACCTACAAAAAATGAATGAATCGTGTTCTCCTCCGGCTCGTTCGGATGTCCAGTTATGTTATGGTCAAAAAACCCCAAGTCTGTAGTAATTCTAGGACATGTGTGACATGAAGGCTCTGGGTTTGACGGTGTGTCTTTCTGTCTCCGGTACTCTGAATGCTCCTGGAAGCACCAGAGCCAGCCTTATTCACAGGCTGGTGACGTCAGGACGTGGCTGGACCAATCAAGGCTTCGCCACGCCAAGTAACCATTAGCCATCCCATCAAAGCACATGCAGCCAGGGTACCACCGTGCTATTTATGCTGAACTGAAGATACCAATTCAACAAATTTCCCTGTGAAACTGTCATATGCTATCGACTGTGTTTGGAGGAAGGAGTCGACCATGGGAGCGGCCAGGGAAACGCGCGCTTGCAGGTGATCAAACGGTGTGGTGGGCATCAGGGACACCAGGACGGCTCCAGCAAGGTAGATATGGTGCGCATCCTTAGGATCAAGAGTTTGTCTTATTTCAGTTTCTATCCTGCCGTGTTGTCTATACCCTGCACGTCGCCAAAATGTCCATCAAATGTGCACGTTGCGTTATGTAGCTTGCTGCCGTTTCATGAATCCATATTTAAATCATGCAGACCAGCAGCTTTAACATGGCCAACATTTTAAGTCTGGCGCAAGCAATTCATGAACGCCGTTTTTATTCATTCATTTGGGCAAAATTGAGAGGGAAAGTAACGCAACACAGATGCTGCTATGATTTTTTTGGATTTATTTTATATGAAAATTGGGGTTGTAAATTCCAATTGCCAAATTCCAAAGTAGACATGCATACATGCCACTACATTTAGATTTTCATAATTGTAATTTGTGGGGGTTGCGGTAGGCCTATCTATTCAACGCTGTTGTCTTTGGTTCTGTGGAAGTGTAGCCTAACAGCTGATTTATTATTATTCATTCACAACCAGATGAGCAATGAAGTTTACATTTAGTGGTATAGGGACTGTTGTTGAGTTGTTTTGTTTCCCTTTCTTGCGCATGTTAATATTGTACAGTATTGTGTATACTGCGCCGACTCTCCAAAAGTGATGTGAATGAAATTACTTCAAATGCTAAAAATTATATGAATATGTTTGAGTTGTTGCTGTAATATTTAGATGTTATGTTTTAGCCTGTACCCTGTTGTGTTTGGCATGTTTTATTCCAACGAGCAATTTTTTTTAAAGAAAGTTTTATGTTCCTGAACTTGAGGTGCTATTACGTTATTATAGCAATTAGCAATTATTAGCAATTATTGCAGTTCGTTTAAAAATGTGTGAATGAAGATACAAAATGTATATTTCTCGTGAAGTGAATGAATAAAATAAAAAAACCTAATGCACGCACATGTTCTGTATTTTCTCTGACGGGGGGCGTATGGGTGGGCCGATAGTCAGTATTGAGGCTGGCGGCTGTAAGGGGCTTCCCATCCGGTGGTGGGATCAATAGTCCGCTGCCTCCCCCTGCATATGGACCACTTCTCATGCAAAACACACAGAGGCGCGCTCTGCAAGGCCGTGGCCGGGGCATCACATGCGGGGACAGCTGCTGCTGCGTGTTTCCCGCCACCCCCTTGATTAAAAAATACTTTTAAATTAATAAATATACATTTTATACTTTATATATCTAACTAACGATCTAACCAACACCGTTGGGATTGACGGAGAGAGAAAGAGTGTGTGTGAGTGTGTGTGCCTGCTCGTGTGCGTGCGTGTGAGTGCGTGCGTGCGTGTGTGTGTGTGAGAGAGAGAGAGAGAGAAGGAGAGAGAGCGAGAGCAGACCCCACAACACAGAGGTCACCGGTGTTCTATTCAGTTATTCACAGTCTAAATGATCATCTGAACATAAATGTTATCTGATTTAAACGTGTACAGTAACCTATGACAAATAGATGTTGCACAACGCTTGCATTGAGAACCACGCAAACATGTAAATAAACAAATAGCCTTTAAAAAAGAAAGGTGGTGTGATTTTTAAGCGAATACAAGACATCTCGGTAGTCTGTCACTAAGGATAATTCTGTCACAGCTTCAGGATAAGCCGGCAAAACTGATCACGGAAGCAAATTATTCCAGGAATACAACTAAATCAAAATATAATCTATGGGTTTACGGATATCTCAACACCCTTCGAGGCAAATGCACACATACAAAAATGGTTCAACCTTAATATAATCCCCACCACGAGGCCCACACTGCTTTTAAGTTTTATAGAAGTTGTACATGGATTTTATTATCCTATATGTCCTCACACAAGTCTACCTCCATCTAGAGTCATCATGACTAACATATTTTGGTTTGTCAACAAATGGGCTAAATATGACATGCATAATTGAATAGGCCTACAGCAGTAGTTGACAGCTTCACAAAGCAGTTCGATTTATAGAGGACATGAATGGACCATTTGAACCACAGCATCAGTATCACCGTTTAAGACGTAGGGTACATGTCAACAACTGTGTGTCGTCGTGAGTTTCCTGTTATATTAAACACGTGTGATGAAGTCTATATTTTCAGTGTCATTTATAAACTATCGCTCCGTACGCGTCGGGCCACAGCAAGTCAGTAGTCCGCACTGATTACGCACAGCCATCCCGGTTCACTTCATATTTGTCTCCACTGCTAACATGTTGATACGAACACGTGGTGATTGCGTTCATCGCACCCCATCAGCCCGACAAGCTGCAAGACCATTATTTTGCGTTACAGTGTGTTTTCCCCTTCATCCATATGGCGTCAATTTTACATAAGGGGGCAGACAATAAATCGCTCCACCAACGCATTTAACATGTAGGCTTTTATAGACGTACAGTAAAGATCACGGACCACACTTTAGTTATTATCGGTCTAGATTACATTTAAAAACAAGCCGCAGCTTTAACCAAATCACCCATCCAAGAGGACCAAAGAGGCATAGGCCTATATAAGATGTTTACTGGATCTAAACAACGTTATCGAAGAGAATCTTAACATCCTATACTTTGCTGTTTCGCAGACATGTGTCCTGCTGCTGTCTTGTCCTGTCCTGTCCTGTGCCAGGGAGAAGTGGTTGGACTGTGATTGTGAGCTGCGCAAACACGCCGCTACTCCAGTAATAAAGTGTAAAATATGAACCCGGAGATTGAAGCTTTGATCAACTGAGCATACTGGGGCCCGCCGGGGGCCCCCCGCTGGATGGACTCGGGAGGACCGGAGTGAGCCCCCCTCGCCCCCCCCCCCCCCCCCCCCCCGCCCCCTCTCTCTCCCCCCCAGGCTCGCCTCCACATCATCCTGCCCGCCGCTCTGTGGTCTGGTTCATTCTAGCTTCCAGTTTGTAGGCTACATCTCCAATCTAAATAGGAGGCGTGTGGTGAATATACATTTCATATTGGCAAAAATATACAGATTGTGTTATTTTAAGAATGTTGGAAAATTGAGGAAAAAAAACCCTACTCCGTTGCAGCCTATTATTTATAAATATTTTGATAAATCTATGACGAAAACATAATTAGCAATAACGTTAATAATCACTCTCAAACATTGCAATAATAAAAGAAACAACGAATTGAAAGAATTGAAAACAAATAGGAAATAGGCCTATGAAATATATATAGGCCTCATAGCATATTGACAAATGAATACGCCTATAATAGCCTAAAACAAAGTCTACTACTGTGTTTTAGGCTATTACTGTTACGTTTATGTAATTATGACTAAGAACAATACACAAAAACCATTGCTTATTTCATAAGCAATAGGCTTATGTCAAACAAAACAGCCGCACACAAAATCAATCTAGGGACAAAGAATAACTTCAACTCACTCACCACTCAGCCTACCCATCCTATTGTAACTCATCACAGAGGTCACCGGGGTCCCCAGACCCCAACACTCAATACACCTTCCGCCATACGGAGTCCGTCAAGTCAACATGTACCAGCGTTAACATCATCGATTATCGGAGCCAACTCTACATAAACATTTTCAAGACTTTCAACTTCCGTCTATCGTGATTCAATTACGAGTCGATTGGGTGTCACGTCTACACAGCAGCGGCACCGTTACTACAGCCGACCATCGAGCGCAAAACACAACTTGATCCATGGCTCTGTACTGATGTCCAGGGTTTTCCCACATTTTTTATCAGAATAACATAATACTATACTGTACAGGCCTAATAGGCCTAGTATAGTATCATCGGCTATAGGCCTATCAGACCATAGGTTTTCAATAATAATAGGCCTCGTATAGGCCTAATAAACTACAGCCGATCTTAAGTCGATATATAGAGGCACACAAATCGCAGACTCGTTTTTCACGCTCAGTGACTCTTTCTGGACACAGAGGGGGCCAATTCAAGCAGGAGAGTTTTGTATTTATAGGCTACATTATTATGGACTGTGATCTTGGTGGTATTATGCCTGTAGTCAAAGACCCGTCATCTGCAGTCTGCCAGTCCAAAAAGTGTGCCACGGCCATTTCAGTCATCTTTTAGACGTCTGAACGAAGGCCGACATGTGCATTGTCTGTAAATTACAGTGTGAGCCTATATTGAGAAATGAGATCGTGACTCTAAAAAGGGGGAGAAAAGCCAGGGTTTCCCCGGTCCCGGGCAGGCTGTCCCTCCCTGCAGATGAATGGTGCTCGGCGCGTATTCTGCGGCGGGGGTGAAGGGGCCAGAATCACTAATGATTCTAATATAACGCGGGACGATAAGCACTCCACACTGTGAGATATGATCGCACAGCGGCCAGGGCTCTGGGGACGGTCGGCGTTTCTGCTCGCAAAAAAAAAAAAAAGAAGAAGAAGAAAAAGAGCGAGAAAGCCTGCGAGCGTCGAGAGAGATGGGCTGTAGAGTGGCCATGCATGCAGGGCGTCCTATATAAATACTGGCACAGCCCAACCATATCAGGGACCTTAAGGCGTTACTCATATTATTTAAAATGATGTGTAGTTGTTGTGTAGACTACCTCATTATAAAGGAGCACGTCACAACACACATATTAGGAAGAAACAATCATTTGCGCCTCATTATACTCCTGGTATTGCGATGAGAAAAACACATTGATTTGATGACACAAACAACAGAAGAGAGGCCTATATATATATATATATATATATAAGCAGTGATTTTTTGACATTTGTCTCTCGTCAACAATGAACCCCGAATGAACCTAAAAGGAAGGGGGTGGTGTACGGAGAGAGAGAACAGCGTCAAACCGCGGGAAGCAGGAGCACGACGCGGGAAATCCCGAACTTCTTCATTTGCTATTTGTGTGTGCGCACAAAAAAGCAACCTGCGCGCAGTGTAGAGCCGCGGCATCAAAGCCGTGGCTTTATTTTTATATCCAATAGATCAGCGGGCGGACAAAGCTTTATTTTCGCCAGGAGAGAGATATTTTACCTCCGCCTTACGGTTTTATGTTGGAGAGGTGTCAGCCGCGGGGAATGGATGGCTAATGCATAGGCAAAAACTGCGCACCGCTCGGCATGTCGCACGTCAGCCGCTCCTCGCAGGGGAAGAGCGGAGGGGATTTAAGGCCGATGGGACCCCGAGCTGCGAGGAAGGGGGGGGGGGGGGGGGTTGAGGGTGGGGGGTGGGGGGTGGGGGGTGCACTCGGCCTCATCCAGCGTCCACAGCATATATATTTCACCATACGCAGAGCGATGATATGGACGACCCTCCCCCCCCCCCCACCCCCACCCCCCGACCCCCCCCCAACTCCACTCCACCTCTCTCGCACATTATGAATTCCCTCACTATAAACCAGTGGCCGTTAAATAGTTATTAAAATCTTACCAACTGTTTCTCAGCATGGTGTGTGCATGCAGATGTCTTGCTGCACTGCAAAGAGTTAACAAGATTGACAATGCTGCTCAAAACACAGAGCTCCCCTGTCATATTCCCTCCCCCCCCCCCCTCCCCCTCCCTTATGCTAAATAGAAACCTTAAGACGTAATTGGAATTTACTGCATACCTGAATAACTGCATATAAATAAGCACACATTTCATGGGGAGGGGGGGGGGGGGGGGGGGGGGGTTATCTGACACTGTTTGGTCGTATAAAACTGCATGCATTATACACAGCAATAATCTTATTTGGCAGAGGCCCACGTTGCTACATGCTTGGGATTCCGTCCAAATTACCAAGGAATTCAAACAAGCGTTTTCAATTTATTAAACCTATATGGGCAACATTTCATTTTAATGGGACAATTTATTTCCGGAATGGGATTATCAGCAGTGGTTGAAACCACACCAGTCTGTAAATCTGACAGCAAATTTCACTAATTTAAAAGATATGATAGTATTTTCTTCCCTCGGCAGATAAATAGCGGTGCTCGGGTACCAAGGCCTCGGCAGCCCGCTGCATGCAGAGGCACCACCGAGCTCGTTGACTTTGGCCATGTCGGCCAGACAAATGCTTCAATTCTGGACACCTTTATGAGTCTGCATGCGCTCACCGAATTTGATCGAAGAGGACACAAATCCGTCGTATGGGATTGGCAGTCATGCCCCGGGTCTTTCTCGGGCCGACGCGCTCTGGATGTAAAGTGGTCGTCAATTGCGCGACCCCGGTCGAGAGGGCTCAACGGATTTGGAGATAATGACATTGCCGCCTCTATTAAGATTCACATTAACCATTTCATGATGCGACCCCATTTCCTATTGTTCTAGCCCCAGTGTCAAAAGCCTCCCGGCTTTAGGCTGCATATGGTAATATTCAGAACTGGCCAAACACCCCTCACTGCCTACATCCACTCAAACACTATCATTGTGAAGGACGAAATAACAACTATGGGAAGATGGCACAGGTGGGAGTTACTGGATAGTTG
Organism: Coryphaenoides rupestris; assembly: GCA_002895965.2. Taxonomy (NCBI): domain Eukaryota; kingdom Metazoa; phylum Chordata; class Actinopteri; order Gadiformes; family Macrouridae; genus Coryphaenoides; species Coryphaenoides rupestris. Next base: position 167,979 of record PIJE02000709.1, on the reverse strand, counting down.
TCTATATGCAAAGAGTCAAATAGAAAAGTCCCACTTGATGAGAACATCACCTCTTTAAACATTCATGGAACAAACTATTTCCTTGCAAATAGAGGGAGGGGCCCCATATGCCCAGATAGCCGCTGTGGACAATATTGGAACAAACACACACTCTCAGCAATAT
>PIJE02000709.1:150316-162816 GCA_002895965.2 Coryphaenoides rupestris | reverse complement strand
AGCCGGAGACTTTCTCCACTTCAGCTCCGTCGATGTGTAGCGGGGTATAACCCTCCCCCCTGTCGCTTCCTGAAGTCCCCGATCATCTCCTTAGTGTTTCAGATATTGAGAGAGAGGTTGTTGCCCTGGCACCATGTTGCCAAGTCCCTGACCTCTTCTGTAGGGGGTCTCACCATTGTTGGTGATGAGACCCAGGATGGTGGTGTCCTACGCAAATTTAAGGATGGTGTTGGAGCCGTGTGTGCCTACACAGTCATACATGTACAGGAGGGGACTGAGTACCCATCCCTGAGGGGCTCCGGTGCTCAGGGTCAGTACAGAGGAGGTGAGACTGGCCATTCTCACCACAAGTCCAGGATGCAGACAGGATGCAGACATGATTTTTTCATCAGCCGATAAACCACCTCCTGTGTGGGAGTTGAGCACTAAATCATGAATACAACCTAATAACCTAATGGATGTGCAGATGTAGCAACAGACATTGCCAACTGTTGCTCTAATAGGGTTTGGTGTGAACACGGGGGGAGGCCAAGGAGAACATGCGGCTAATAACCTCTTCTTCATTTTCTTGTCATCAATGTAGAATTTAGAGAGCACACTATCCCTTTACTTCTTCCTCCTGTCCACGCGTTCTTTACCCTTAGCGGACTCTCAAGCTAACCCTAACCCTTCGCCTTCTATTTATCACTCCTTGTCCTTCCTCGTCTAGTTTCCGATTGTTCCTGTTGCTTATTCATACAGTTTGTTGTCCTCCATCGTTCCACTTGCACCGCCCCGTTTTGTAGTGTTGCAGCACGACCCTCCAACAGAATCCCAAAACGTTCCAAACAGAAGCTCCAGAGGAAAGGGCAAATCCCCTGGCTTGCTCCCCCGGCGTCTACTGAACCAATCCCATAATGATGTTCTCTGATTTGTTCAACTCCTCAGATCGCTCCTTGTTTGTGTAACCCGCCATGCATGCATGCATGCACACACGCAGACGCACCTCCCCACCCGAACCCCCACCCTCCGATTGTTACAGTTATACCACGGCATACGAGAGGCATTCCTCCATTTTATACCGCTAAACCCAGGGAGCGGAATAGAGGAAGGTGTAGAGTCTTTTCTATTGAGAGAGAAGAGAGAGAGCGATAGAGAGAGAGGGAGGGAGGGAGGGAGGAAGAGAGACAGAGGGAGAGAGAGAGAGACGCCTGTCAATGCATCCCATCACGTGAAGCGCTAACTCAGATTAAACACAAGCACAGGCGAGGAAGGATTTTAACAAGACACCTTTCTTTCTCCACACCCCACGCCTCCTTTCATGCATCCTAGATGGGTATTGGGGTGGTGGGGGTGGTGGGGTGCTGAGGTGGTGGGGTGGGGGGGTGTGGTTCATTCTCATAGCACAGAAGAAAGAAATATGAACACAATGAGGAATATAATCTGCATCTATTCAACACTGAAATAAAACCACACCGTATAAAGTTGGGGATATCACAGCGGGGATAATTGAAGTCTGGTGGTGTTCAAAACACAGGTTCATGTGAGGCCGTGCACGTGTGTATGTGCACATGTACGTCTGTGTGTGTTCATGCATATGTGCATGTGTGTGTGTGTGTGTGTGTGTGTGTGTGTGTGTGTGTGTGTGTGTGTGTGTGTGTGTGTGTATGTGTGTGCAGGAGGGGGTCTTCCAGACACCACACTGAGGCAACGTGGAGAGGTGTTTGTGTGTTAACTTATGCTGAAATGTGCTCTGTTGGTACTCATCAGCATCTCTTTGGGATCCAGAGCAGAATAATATCCGTTGATAATTATCTTTGGGTGAGCTTAGCTCCCACTCCAATCCTGCACTTAGTCCAGGAAAAAATGGTGTAATAAACAAATACAATGAACTAAATGCTGGATTGGTTTAACCTACACCACACTTCCTGCTAATGGAAACACATGCAGTGCACTAGAACATGTCTACCTTGAGGCAACCCCCATCTCGCTAAACTTTGTCAACAAAACTTTCCCCAAATATATTCAAGCCGTTAAGGCATTGAGCCATTCCGTGTTCGAGAAACTTCTCCCTGGGGTCAGAGTGAAGCAGCAGTATACGTAACTTTAATAGAGTAAGGTATAAGGAACGTCGACGCATGAACGACTTCTGTTTATTTTGTTCCTGCTCCCTTGTTTACATCTTCTCATTTCCTGGCAATTTTCCCTGTGTGAGATTACTCTCCTCGCTCAGCACGGCTGGTGGATTCCTGAAACCAAAACAAGATGTGCCATCAACTGAATTTCAATTAATACACCTCCGGGATTTTCTTCACTTGATAGGGAAGGTCTGTAAAACAAATTGGCTTGGCAGAGCACTCTCCGAAGTGGTAAGGCTGCAAAGCAACCAGCTCTTCCCTGAGTGCGCGCTGTTTTTGTGTTGGAAGAGAAGGAGGGAAGATTTTTTTTGTTTTTCGTACAAACGTGTACACATACTTATCCAATCAGGTAAGTGTCTCAACACACACACACATACGCACACACACACGCACAGGCACATGCACACACACACACACACACACACACACACACACACACACACACACACACACACACACACACACACACACACACACACACACATGGCTAGTCAATGTGCCTCAGTACAAGGGTGAGCGAGCGACAGCCTGTACATATACAGTGTTTGTTTTGGACTCAGTGCCGTCTCATTTACACGTGTTAATTGCAGCTAATTGGTTCTAATTAGATGAACAGGAAACCCCCTGGGACCACTCATACCTTTAATTTGAAGTAAATATCATTAATTAACATATGTTAATTCCAAGCCAATTAACATTGATTAAGAGATGCCAGAAATTAGCAGAAAAAAAGGCACAAACTATCAAAAAAAAATATTTTTTTGTTTACATCACAAAAGTCTCTAAAATAGGATTTGTAAAAAAAACAATAACAGAGCATTTGGCACAGTGGGCAAAGGATCTTCTGGCTCTGGTCTTGGGGGAGGGGGCCGACGACAGGACCCACTTTGCCACCCAAACCCTAGACCTCACCCCCCTTCTGTGTCCCCCTGACCGGTGGTGGACGCAGGGGCCCCAGTGGCACACCTGTGCAGGATGGATCCCCGCCGGGCCGCCAGACAGAGGGCCCCGTGCCAGGCCCACGGCTGACGACCATGCCATGCCCACTGAGAGGGGAGAGATTAACGGGCTTACCGCTGGGAGGAGGTGGGGAGGGGAGGGAGAGACAGACAGAGAGAGAGTGAGAGAGAGAGAGAGAGAGAGAGAGAGAGAGAGAGAGAGAGAGAGAGAGAGAGAGAGAGAGAGAGAGAGAGAGAGAGAGAGAGAGAGAGCAGGAACGTGAGGAAGAGGAAAAACAGAAGGTGGGGGCTGGAGAGACAGAGGAGAGCTAGTGGAGAAATATAATGTGTAGTGACGGGATGAAATACAGGAGAAGGTATCGAAAAATACACCCGTTGTGATATAGAAGGAAAGGAAGAAAGAAAGAAAGAAAAGAAATGGTCGACTCAGACGGCGCACATTTACGATTATCCAAGAGAGAGAGAGAGAGAGAGAGAGAGAGAGAGAGAGAGAGAGAGAGAGAGAGAGAGAGAGAGAGAGAGAGAGAGAGAGAGAGCATGGTGGAGACGTCCACACTGGTAACGTCTGCCTGTGTGCTCTAAAAGCCCCATGCTCCACGGGGGGCACGGTGGCAGAGTGGCAGTGCCTACCAGGGCGAGGTGTGAATGTGTGTCAGATGGTTGAGCAGGCAGGCTGGCAGCAGGACAGGGCGGTGGCCGCTGCCCATGCCCTTAACACTAAAGCTGTGGGCCATGCTGCGCCGTGGCCAGCCAACCTCGCTCTCCACCCACACACCACCGAGTATCACCTCTCACTGTGAGGTCAGGCTAGCTGTACGTGTGCATGTGTGAGCAGGAGAGCGCACACACACGCATACTCACACTGGGCCATGTACACGGACAAACATGCGCACACATGCTGTATGTACACACACACGCGCACACGCGCACGCACACGCACACACGCACACACAAACACAAACATACAGTGGCATAAACACACACAGAGACACACAAATAGAAATGGATAAAAGCACACACACACACACACACACACACACACACACACACACACACACACACACACACACACACACACACACACACACACACACACACACACTCACAAACAGCCTCACTACCCAGCTGGTTACCCCTGTTCCTGAGCTGCCTAGTCCTGTTCCTGAGCTGCCTAGTCCTGTTCCTGAGCTGCGTGTTCATCACCTGTATTAAGGAGTTATTTTGTTCACCTGTGTTGTATGTATTTAATGTATTGAAATGTATACAACTAGGTGTGAGCGTGATTAGACATTCCGAGCGGTTTCAAGATTCGAGAAGTTTATTCGTCACATACACATTCAGGACGTGCAGTGAAATGAAAAAGTGGCGATGCCCAGCGGAATGTGCAACAGAACAACACAAATATCATGAATTTTTATTTGGATTATGAGAAATATAACCAAATAAGCATATAAACAGAAAGGCATGCAAGTACAACAAGTAGGCCTATAAACAACAAGGCAATATAAAAACCCCAAAAAAGCATATGACATTTCTTTAGAATAAAGTGAGTGCAGACCGTGTATGTATGTCATAAGTTATGTAATAAGTTATGTAGTAAAACAGATTCAGAATCTCTTTTTATTTTATTTTATACTGATGGAAAATGGGTCGCAATGGTAACAGTGAATAACTATTTGTGATTAATGATGTGAAAAATACACCTTAACCTTTCCTTAAGTCATTGTTCCTTGTGGGATGAAAGTCATTTTTATCACAACCAATCATATTGTCATGGTCGTGACTTTGTGCCTTTGTTTCAGTCTAGTTTTGTATTTCTATGTCTATTGTGTTCCCTGTCTAATTCTTCTAGCTATATGTTTGCCATGTGTCGTGTCTGCCCCAGCTGTGTCTATATTAGCCTGGTTCCCCAGTCAGTACTTGTTGGATCATTGTTTCATGTTACGTCTTCTGTTATTTGTCAGTTTTAGTGGGAAGAGCTCTTGTCTCTACCTGTGTTACCTGTACCAGTTTATTCATTAAATACCCAGTATTGGGGTTTAATCATTGTCACATGCCTGGCTGTCCTGCTTTTGGATCCTCACTACACCACCACCGTGACACAAACCTCAATTTCACTGTGACTAAACTATCATACGAGGGTTTATTCGGACGCAACCTTGCTTTCGTAGTTTCTATTTCTTGACCCGTTCAATGCAACCAGTTGTCCTAATTGTGTGACCATAACCTCTGTAACTCCTTTGCTCTGGTTTTGTTTTAGACTAAGTATTCACGGCATAAATCCATGAACCTTTCAGGGGAAACTCCCCAATCCTAGGTCACATATTAAAAGGGATGGTTTTGAGTCCAGTGTTTCCCCTGCATGCATCCAGCCGTGGCACAGCACCCACCGCTGGGATTACTAGTGCCACTGCAATCAGCCATGCACATTTAAAAAAAAATCTAAAATAGTACTGTTTAAATTTGACTCGCTTGCATGCTATTTGATGTTGTGTTATATTGTTGATACCATTTCATGAGACCATTTGGGTTGAAATGTACCAGAGTCCATACTGGAATGATCACACTAAAACCTCTCTGCACCATGCTCAACTCAGCACGTGCACGTTGGCACATCAACGTATACACAACCAACATGCTGGTGGTCCTCATGGTGTTGTTCTGGACCCATTGAATGTGACCGACTTCATTGGTCCGTCACATTCAAATGTCCTGTCATGGACATATTACATTTTATTTGTGGTTTCAGCATTATTGGTTAGTAATATAACAACAAAATTGTAATTACGTTTTTGACATGCATAGTATAATTCCATAATTCCATACAATTACATGTATTGTTCTTGTGTATTGGTGATATTGCAAGTACAATGTTTTTTATTACTACTACTATACTTATAGTGTGCACAAAGTATATATTTTTTCAACACACATGACCCTGTCCACTCTGTTGTGTTTCTCTGCTTGTTTTGGTCCTGTTCCTGTGTGGGAGGAGCCAGCAGGGCAGAGGTGTGTCCGGAGGAGGGGCCACACCTGACTCCACTCCTGATTGCTTTAGTCTTGTCTGTTGAGCTGGAAACGACTTCTTCTGTCTCTCTCCTCCCAGCTAGCAGGAGCTTTGGTTTGGTTGTATTCTATGTTCTAGTTATATTTGCTTTCTACGGTTTAGTTTCCTGACACTTCTCTTCCCCATCCACACTCACTACATTACTGATAGTATTGACTAACATGTTTTGTTGTACCTTTATTTGTTTAGTTTATTTTGTGTAAAATGCATTTTCTTTACTTTAGTCCTTATTTATCAGTGTGGTCTCCCTTGTTTCGTCTTAACTCCAAGCCAGTTCATGACAATACATACAACTGGGAGGAGATGCGTGCAATACAATTACATTTGTTTGAACAATCTTATTCTTTTCACATCTGTTCTGAACATTGTTGTGAAATAATAATTCTTCATTTTCATAATACATAACCATGAGAAGCACTCATCAAATACCACACCACTCATAGCACGAATGCAATGCAGTAACTGTAGTATAAACCAAACACACTTTATAGTTTATACTTGAGAAGAAAGTGTAATAGGAATAAAACAATAAATACAATGGAATAAATAAATGAAAGAATGCTAAACTATAAAGAACTTTTCCCCTGTCTCTCCATTGCATTTTGCGGCTGCAACCAGGACACGCTATCCTTTTTCTGCTATTAAAAGCAGATTTCTCAATAAAGAAATTAAATCTCTATCAGTCATATTATCAGGAAGTGTACGCAGCATGAAAAGTGCTGGATCTAGAGTAAAGTTAATACCCAAAACCTGTTTAATCTTCTTTTGAACATTCTTCCAGAAATCCAGGAGCTTTGGGCAATCCCACCCACATCCCTTCCAACATGGTTCCGATGTATTGATGTATTCTGAACTCAAAGATGGAGTTAAAATACGACATTTTTAGTGCACCTTACAACAAATTCCCTCCATGTTGGCCTCTTATCTAGTTTGTCCTGCTTTGAATGTTTCCTCCCATTCTTCATCTATTATTATATCAATTGCGTTGAACTCCCATTTTTCTTTGACATTCATAATGCTATTGTTCCAGTCATTTACATTTACATTTATATTTAGGGGAATTTGGCTGACACTTTTATCCAAAGCGACTTACAAAGAGTACATTTTTTGAAGGCGACAGCAATATATCACTGTGTTACAAAAAGACAAGAAGGTTTCAAGCATTCATAGTTGCAAGGCTATAGAACGAGTTAAACAAACGAATAATACCCTGGTATCTGAACCCAGAGTCCATTTAAAATGAACCTTTCGCTCTAGTTCTGCTGGACATTCGTCTGAACGCATCATAGCCATTTAGCTTCATTGGGCAAAATTCTCCATATTCATACAGGTTTTCCTTGGCTGTGCAAACAAGCCTATAACACAAGCATTGTGAATTTAGTGAGCAGATAGGATGCATTAGAAAGGTGAGGAGGACAGCCTCGAAGGGGGCCTCTTCCCGGAAAAATATGCACAAAAAATTTGCGGGGGGGGGTCAGCATTTTTAAAAAGTGGGGGAGACATGCCCCCCCTGTCTCTATGCCCATCAGTGTGTGTGTGTGTGTGTGTGTGTGCGTGTGTGTGTGTGTGTGTGTGTATGTGGAAGGGTGGAAGGGTGGTGGTGGTGGAGGTGGTGGTGGTTTGTGAGGACAACATATTGTCCTCTTACATTATTGTGTGGCGTAGAAATTGCTGAAAGTGTTGCCTGTGCTGGGCGGGGAGAGGGTGGCTCTCCTCTGAGCAGGCGACAGTGTCAGGCCAATCGACTGCAGGGCCCCGCTATCTGAAGGAGACGACCGGCAGGACTTAATAAACCCTTCAAAGGCTGTCCGACTTCACACGCTGCAAACACAGACGGGAGACACAAGACAAAGGCCAACCGAGACCCACGGCAGGAGGGGAGGAGGGAGCCAGGGGAGGCGGAGTAGAGGAAAAGAGAAAGAGAGAGTGAGCGAGAGAGATAGAGAGAGAGAGAGAGACAGAGAGAGAGAGAGAGAGAGGGAGGGAGGAAGGGAGGGGAAGCCAAAGAGATATTTAGCGGTGGAGGATAGCGAACCTGCAGGTCATCACGTGACACACCTGTTCCGGAGGACTGGACGGTAGCAACACGTTTTCACGTGCAAATCAAAAAGAAAAATCATTTTCAAACACAATCCAAACACAACATGTTTATCTTTTCACCGAAATAGACGGTAAAATGGTTCAATTGGTGGCTGTGATGAGGAGGTATAATTGGGTAACTCGCGCTACAATGTGAATTTGCGATAACAATGGTTTCTGGTGAGTTCAACATTACAACGTGTGGCATTCGCATATGTAATGGTACTACATTACTGGTACATTAATGGTAAAATCCTCGGAAAACAACTGCCATCGTATTTTCAAGAAAAGGTTAAAAACAATGTTAGATTTCTAAAATATGAGGGTCCTGCCATAATAGTAGTCGTAAGAATAACACACGTCAGGCCTAAACATTATTCACCTATACATTTGAGGTGGTGAAGATTCACTATTTCTTTTGATAATTTAGCATCAGCTGAACATACTGTGGTAGGGCTTCCACCAGCAGGTTGATGGAGTCTTTTGAATCACATGACTCACATGTGTCTTGTCTGGGTGACATATGTGTGTGTGTGTGCGCATGTGTGTGTGTGTGCGGTGGGTTCGCATTCTCAGAGTGTTTGCTCGTCAACGTGCCAGTATATCTACCCTTTTCTAGAGACATGTGTATTTGTGTGTGTGTGTGTGTGTGTCGTAGAACCAACAGCCATTCCCATGGCAACAGCACCACCTCAGGTAGGATGGACACAGCTCGAGACAGCATTTCCAACAGTCCCCAGAGGAATATGTGCCTGCATGGGTCTGTGTGTGTGTGCGTGTGTGTGTGTGTGTGTGTGTGTTCATGTAATGTTTGGGTGTATATTCGAAACTCTGAACCTATGTTTATTCACACGCATTCAGCTGGGTCATGCCGATTGGGGGAGGGGGAGGGGGCATGGGGCTAATGTATGTGTGTGGCATGGAGAGGTGGGAGGGGAGGGGGGGGGGGGGGCTGGAGGGCATTTTGCAGTCTGCAATTTATCGTGGCAGACTTCACAAAACAAAGACAACTCACTCCTCTGGTCTCGGGCCACATTAGCTATTCAGGAACAAGTCAGGGTCCTGGCTGCGGGGACCCGATAACCCCCCCGCCTACCACGCCCCCTCCCCCCCCCCCTCCCCCCCGCACCCCCCTCCCTTACAAGTGTACAAGCTGTCCCCTCCCCCTTCGGTCGGACCCCGGCTTTGCTTTTTCTGAATGCAAAGCCTCAGCTGCCGCACATCGTGGCTCCCTCCACCCCGGGCCCCTCCCCTATAGGCTCTCCAGATTTTGCAGCTATTTTTGGGACAATATCTTATACTCCCCCCCCCCCCCCCCCCACACACACACATACACACACACACCCCCTTCACCACACACACACACGCACACACACGCACACACGCACACACGCAGAGGGCCAGCTCGCACACCTATTACCATATGAATTTAGGTATAATGCAGGGGAATGGTTTAGTGAATAAATCAAGATATGAGACGATCCAGCCTCCATGTAGACACACACACAGTGTGTTGGAAAAATGGAACGAGGCATTAGTTTAGGTTTGAGCCCAAACACATGTTTACTGATAGACCTGGCACTGACATGTGTGTCTGGGATAATGTTGTACAGACATGCATGCAAAGAAATAGCATGAGCATAACCTTTTTAATCTCTACTTTTAGTCATTGAACTTACTGGAAGAATGACAAACAAATAGGAAGCCAGAGTAATAGCATTCAGCTTCAGAAATCCCTCAAATATCTCCTGTGCTTTCCCAAAAGTCTGAGGCAAGTGTGAATTGAGCGCCACAACGTTGCTGTGCCTTAGCATACTAAGCAACATGAGTTTATATTAGCGAAACAAAACCTCTGATTTTGTTGTTAACTCTGCTTTTTGATTTACACGGTTGTGCATTGTATTTGCTGAAGCTGCCATTGATAAAAAAAAAGAAGTATAGATTTTATTGGGAGCTAACATTTTGCAAAAAATATGAAGACGAATGGTCTTTCCTTTTTTATTTTGTATTAGTATTGAAGGAATCATCCACTATGGTTTATTGTAGAATGAACAAGTTGCTACAGTGAATAGATGCTATATTGGGGCAGAGGCTAGTATAACAGAGGCTATAGTAGAAAAGAGGATATGGTGAAAAAGAGGCTCGGAGAACAGAAGCTAGACTGGAGCAGAGGCTAGACTGGAACAGAGGCTAGACTGGAACAGAGGCTAGACTGGAACAGAGGCTGGTAGAACAGAAGCTAGACTGGAACAGAGGCTAGACTGGAACAGAGGCTAGACTGGAACAGAAGCTAGACTGGAACAGAGGCTAGACTGGAACAGAGGCCAGACTGTAAAAGAGGTTTTGTGGAACAAGTCAGACTTCAGCGCGCATTCATACGTACAAAGAATAAAGCCCTACCTGCCGAGCCAACACGCAAATACACAGAATAGGAGACACAATAAGGGAGTATGGCGCTCAGAGGTGCCGCTGTTCAATGTGTCTGGCGGGCTGCGCTCAGTCTTCTCCGCTTCTATTTGCAAGGTGTTTATTCTGTCAACAACTTGAGTGTTTGCCCAGCTGGCAAGGGCGCCTGGCCCCCAGCCCTGGCACTGCCAAGGCCCCATCTCCCTCGGGACGGCAGGAGTCTGGGAGGGCTTCTGCTGCTGCTGCTGGTGGTGGTGGTGGTGGTGTGGGGGTGGGTGGTGGCGGGGAGAGTGGTGGGGGGGGATGGTATGGAGGGATGGACGGATGGAGGGGATGAATGGACGGATGGATGGATGAATGGATGGATGGATGGATGACGGACGAGGGCGTCATTGCCTATAGGGAGAGACTTGGCGGCGTGCCAAACTGTGTGTCTCTTNCCTGAGCTGCCTAGTCCTGTTCCTGAGCTGCCTAGTCCTGTTCCTGAGCTGCGTGTTCATCACCTGTATTAAGGAGTTATTTTGTTCACCTGTGTTGTATGTATTTAATGTATTGAAATGTATACAACTAGGTGTGAGCGTGATTAGACATTCCGAGCGGTTTCAAGATTCGAGAAGTTTATTCGTCACATACACATTCAGGACGTGAAGTGAAATGAAAAAGTGGCGATGCCCAGCGGAATGTGCAACAGAACAACACAAATATCATGAATTTTTATTTGGATTATGAGAAATATAACCAAATAAGCATATAAACAGAAAGGCATGCAAGTACAACAAGTAGGCCTATAAACAACAAGGCAATATAAAAACCCCAAAAAAGCATATGACATTTCTTTAGAATAAAGTGAGTGCAGACCGTGTATGTATGTCATAAGTTATGTAATAAGTTATGTAGTAAAACAGATTCAGAATCTCTTTTTTATTTTCATTTTATACTGATGGAAAATGGGTCGCAATGGTAACAGTGAATAACTATTTGTGATTAATGATGTGAAAAATACACCTTAACCTTTCCTTAAGTCATTGTTTCTCGTGGGATGAAAGTCATTTTTATCACAACCAATCATATTGTCATGGTTGTGACTTTGTGCCTTTGTTTCAGTCTAGTTTTGTATTTCTATGTCTATTGTGTTCCCTGTCTAATTCTTCTAGCTATATGTTTGCCATGTGTCGTGTCTACCCCAGCTGTGTCTATATTAGCCTGGTTCCCCCCAGTCAGTACTTGTTGGATCATTGTTTCATGTTACGTCTTCTGTTATTTGTCAGTTTTAGTGGGAAGAGCTCTTGTCTCTACCTGTGTTACCTGTACCAGTTTATTCATTAAATACCCAGTATTGGGGTTTAATCATTGTCACATGCCTGGCTGTCCTGCTTTTGGATCCTCACTACACCACCACCGTGACACAAACCTCAATTTCACTGTGACTAAACTATCATACGAGGGTTTATTCGGACGCAACCTTGCTTTCGTAGTTTCTATTTCTTGACCCGTTCAATGCAACGAGTTGTGCTAATTGTGTGACCATAACCTCTGTAACCCGTTTGCTCTGGTTTTGTTTTAGACTAAGTATTCATGGCATAAATCCATGGAACCTTTCAGGTGAAACTCCCCAATCCTAGTCACATATTTAAAGGGATGGTTTGAGTCCCAGTGTTTCCCCTGCATGCATCCAGCCGTGGCACAGCACCACCGCTGGATTACTAGTGCCACTGCAATCAGCCATGCACATTTAAAAAATAATCTAAAATACTACTGTTTTAAATTTGACTCGCTTGCATGCTATTTGATGTTGTGTTATATTGTGATACCATTTCATGAGACCATTTATGTTGGAATGTACCAGAGTCCTACTGGAATGATCACACTAAA
>PIJE02000709.1:121087-124440 GCA_002895965.2 Coryphaenoides rupestris | reverse complement strand
ACACACTCGATCTGCACACACACACGTACTCTAACACCACAGCATCTGACACACACACACACACACACACACACACAACACACGCATGCACACACACGCAGCACACACACACACACACACGCACACACCTCACACACACACACCACACACACACACACACACACACACACACACACACACACACACACACACACACACACAAACATAAATACAATATGACACACAAGCAACCACACACAAACACACACCCAGTCACACAGATAAATGTGTGTGTGTGTGTGTTTGGATAGTAGTTTGGATCCTTACCAATAGTGGGTGTAAAGAGAAGCAGGCGGCATCGCTATCAGATTTTAACAGGATCTATTCATTGACTTTCTGGCGCCCCGCATAGCACATCAATAAAAGATTAAAAAGTGTGGAAGAGACACAGTCCGTGAATCATTTTAACAACATGCTATTTGGGCGTCTGCAGTGGACATAACTCCATATATATTTTATAGACACCTACTGTACACAACATGCTGCTATAAAGCCACACCAGTGGGAAATATGTGGAAGGGAAGTGGATTTCAATTCAGTCTTCCAGTTTATATTTCAGTAAATATATGGTATGCATGTATGTGTGTGTATACAAATCCACATGTACATTTATACAAACAATATAGCTAGACTATATATGCAGTACATTGTGTGTGCATGCATGTGTGTATTATATACATATGTGTATTTTTTGTTTTGTTTTTCATGCTGAACTCTATGCATTAATCATGTAATCATTCGATGCATTTCACCTCCTGCCACTTATTGGAGTGGAAGACGCCATCATCTACCTGCTGCACAGGGCTTATTCTCACCTGGAGAAGGCAGGCAGCGTTGTGAGAGACTTCTCGAGCGCTTTCAACACCATAAAGCCTGCCCTGCTTGGGACTAAGCTACTGGACATGCAGGTGAACGCTCCACTAGTGGCCTGGATTACTAACTACCTCACAGGTCGGCCACAGTATGTGAGGCTGCAGAGCAACATGTCGGACACTATAGTGAGCAACACGGGAGCACCTCAGGGGACAGTCCTGTCTCCCTTCCTGTTCACACTCTACACCTCAGACTTCAGATACAGCTCACAGTCCTGCCACCTGCAGAAGTTTTTGGATGACTCTGCCATTGTGGGCTGTATCAGAAAGGGGCAGGAGTCCGAGTACAGGAGTGTGGTGGACAGTTTCGTGGAGTGGTGTGGACTAAATCACCTGCAACTCAACATCTCTAAGACGAAGGAGTTGGTGGTGGATTTCAGGAAGCAACCGACTCACCCGAAACCGGTCAGCATCAGGGGGACCGAGGTGGACATTTGTGCGTGCGTGCTTGTGCTCCTGCGTGTGTGTGTGGTGGTTCTTTGTGTCGAGGGGGGTGTGTTGGTCGGTCTTCCTGGCTTGTAACCGTATTGCACTCAAAGGCCTGCATGTGCGGGCTGGACTATTTTCAGTTCACTTACTGGCCACAGACCAGCGCCGTCTTTGGCCTTGGATGCTGGCACACTCTCCGCTCTGAGCCGCCTCCCACCTCCCCCCATCCCCCTGCCTCCCACCTGCCTCGCAGGCTGCTCCGGCTGGCAGGGCCAAGGGGCCGTTTGATGGCCCCATGGAAGCGAGGGGAGAGGAGGCCCCATGAAGTGGGTGTGGGAGAAGATCAAAGTCCCAGGAAGTCCCGGCACTATGACTGACAGAGCTGGACACCGCACGGTCCAGAGGGGCCCCCGCGGCCCCCGGGAGGAGCCAGGCTTGGCTGGCACGTCCCCCAAGCCACCGATCAGCTCCCAGACAGGGGCAGAAGGGCCAGGTTGCTGGCCCCGGGCTCCTTACGCCGACTCCAGCCACCTCCCATCGCCCTCCGGCCAGACACAACCTGTGTCGCCAGGAATCTTTTCCCCATATTTCGAAGTGCTGCAGACAGGAAGCCCTCCAGGCCAGTCTTGTAAGCTGGGAGTGCAACTCTCAGCTCGCGTGGTCCACGCCCTGGGCCAGACCCCCCATCCGGCCGGCCGGGAGAGCTCACTCACCACCCATTGTTGCCCGGCGATTAACTCACAAAGAGCACACAACAAAAATACATATATAACACACACACACACACACACATACATATATATGTATACATATAACTGAACATAAGACGAACATATAGTCATATATACATATACACCGAAGATAAATCACATATAAAAAATTATTATATATAAATGATTATATATAAAAATATAAAATATATTTATATAACAGCATTCACTGTTGGCATTGTCCAAAATGTGATTGCATCAAAATGTGCTCCAATGCATACATTTACTGGTACTTCCTGTGGAAACAGCGTATTACTGAGAGGATTAGGGCGACACACATATAAACAACACAAACATGGTAATCCTCATTAGTGCTGCTGAAAGCCTCTGGGATGTCATGGTGGAGGATGGAGGGACGCACACACAGCACCGCTAGAATGTATGGCAGGGGGTCACTGCACTGTTTAGCAGGAAATGCAAATATGCCATGTAGACACACACACACACATACACACACACACACACACACACACACACACACACACACACACACACACACACACACATACAGCTACACACACATATGCACGCGCATACACACACACACACACACACACACACACACACACACACACACACACACACACACACACACACACACACACACTACAATAGACAATCATCATATGGAGACCGATCAATAACAGGAAATAAAGCAAGTGTGAAGGCTGTAGAAGGCTGTTAAGTGGGGGAGAGGTGAGCAGAAGTGTTGGCAGAAACTCTCTGGCTTTGATTTGAGTTTTGGGACAAATATATGATAATGCAAGAGACAGCTCCCCTGGGCATGGTGGCAAGCTGCTCACACCCTGAAGAGGACACAACACCGAGACCGTTGATCTCTTTGTGAGAGAGAGAGAGAGAGAGAGAGAGAGAGACAGAGAGAGAGATAGAGAGAGAGAGAGAGCTACCCAACGCATACATATGTGTGACATGTTGGGGAACTCGGATCACAAGCAGATACAGAAACACATTTTAAGCTGAAACATGGTAAAGTTCTTGACACCCAAATCACTTTAAAGTTGGTGAGTGACACATGGAACCACATTGCCAGCGTCGTCTGAACAAACACTCCTATTGCCATTTAGGGAGCATATTGAGAGAGAGAGAGAGAGAGAGAGAGAGAGAGAGAGAGAGAGAGAGAGAGAGAGAGAGAGAGAGAGAGAGAGAGAATGAGAGCGTGAGAGAGAGGACGAGGGAGAGAGAAAGAGAGAGAGAGAGACAGAGAGAGAGAGAGAGAGAGAGA
>PIJE02000709.1:91087-111087 GCA_002895965.2 Coryphaenoides rupestris | reverse complement strand
CAATTTCCCGCTCTCAGCATCAGAGCACATGCAAATATGGAAAATGATACAGATTGGGAAAAGGTGTCTTGCTGTGCGGCATGTACCGACTGTTTTATTGTGGGCTATTATTGACAGGTTGGCAAAATAGTTTTTTTTTGGTGTACGGGGGAAATTGCTTTTGAACAAAACCTGCATGGAGCATTTGGAAATGAGTGCAAAGTGACAGGACAAAAATGTTAACGCAGACCTAAGACCTAACGTCTGGCGTATTAAACAGCAGCTCAGACTATGGTCTTACAGACGGTGGTGTTAGATCTGCTGTCCAACAATAGAGTTCTGTTTCAAAAAACACCAAATATATCCGCTCTTGTTAATTCTACATTGGTGTAAACTACCACTGAAGACTATTTAACATCTGAACTATTGTGCAAACAATGATAATGGGTGTGTGTGTTTCTTTCGATATGTTTTCTATTTCATTACATTTCCGTACCAGCAAAACACTTGTAATTTCCTAATTTCATAATATTTTGGGCTTGATGAATGAATCAATGCAGGAAGTATGTTTTGAACGTCCCCGCCCCCTTTTTCCAAACAGTTTCAATGGATGACTTCCCAGACGTGAAAAATATTTCACTCATTGACACAAAGACAACACAAACAAACATGTTGAATAAATGACAGTAACCACGGCAGCGATGGCGACGGTGACGTAACCACGGTGGCGTAATCATGGCAACGGTTACCATGGCGACGTTATCATGCCGACGTTAACCACGGTGATGGTTACCACGGCGACCGTTACCACGGCAACCGTAACCACATCGACGGTAACCCTGGCAGCGGTTACCACGGCAACGGTAATTGAAGTAAGAATCAGGACTGTGGACTGTGATTATGATGATCTGCTTCAGGTGACTTCCACCAGGACCACCACACACCCACCCACACCCCCACTCACAACCCCACCCACACCCACACCCACAACCCCACCCCCACCCAGACCCACAGCCCCACCCACACCCCCACCCAGGTGAAGATGCATCTACTCCACCTGCTGCAGCAGTAGCATTTTAACACGCTGTCTGTCTCCACATTGCCCTCTGCCGCTCAGGTACAAGCTTCTCCCTGCAGCCCCACACCCCCACCCTTCAAACACCCACCCATCCACCCATCCACCGACCAACCCCACCCCCACCCCCTACAGTTGCCAAGCAACGATGTTCCTTGCGCGGACACCAACCTGCCTTCAGGCTTCAGTGGGCTAAATTTGGTCTTAATTGCAAATTGAGTGGGAGAGCGCGCCAACGCCCCCTGAATGAGAAATAGAGAGAGAGAGAGAGAGAGAGAGAGAGAGAGAGAGAGAGAGAGAGAGAGAGAAAGAGAGAGAAAGAAAGAGAGAGAGAGAGGTAGAGAGCAAGGGGCTCGCTCGCTCGCTTTGGCCGTGGATGAGGCACACTTATCCAGATGTGTCCGCCAGTGATGAGGAAAGAGAGAGAGCAGGAGAGAGTGAGATAGAGAGAGTGAGAGAGACAGAGAGAGAGAGAAAAGAGAGAGAGAGAAAGAGAGAGAGAGACAAGCAAAAAAGGACACAGCAGCTGATGTCCACATGTCTGTGTGTGTGTGTGTGTGTGTGTGTGTGTGTGTGTGTGTGTGTGTGTGTGTCTGGTGTGTGTGTGTGTTGTGTGTCTGTGTGTGTGTGTGTGTGTGTGTGTGTGTGTGTGTGTGTGTGTGTGTGTGTGTGTGTGTGTGTGTGTGTGTGTGTGTGTGTGTGTGTGTGTGTGTGTGTAGCCTGCTGTGCTTGTATATGGTGATTTAAAATAAAATGCATCATTGGTCACATGCTGCAAAACACCCTTAAAGTCAGCATTTGCCTTTCTTGTAATCCAGAGGACTACTGGAGTGTCTTAACGAATCGATTTGTGATTGTTTTGTAATTACTTTTTTAATAACTGTAATACAGTAATATATAGCATAATAATATAGCAATAATAAGTCCAATAAATGAAAAACTAAGTTGTATCATTACACATATAGATGATATTATTATTATTATTATTATTGTTGTTGTTGTTGTTGTTGTTGTTGTTGTTATCGAAAGTTATTATCATTATTATTATTATTATTATTATTATTATTAGCATTATTATTAGCATTATTAGCATTATTAGCATTATTAGCATTATTATTGTTATTATAGTCTTGAATCTAATAATAACTCAATACAGTTATATAAATAGTTAGACTGGGTGTTTGAATCTACATATACACTGATATTGGTTGTCATACTAACCTCTTACGTTGTTGTTGTTTCCACACACACACACACACACACACACACACACACACACACACAACGCACGGAGCCACAAGACGCAGACAGACGCACGTGTTCACCAAGTCACGACGGGCGGCAAAACTTTTCCAGCGCGTCGGTGTGTGTGCCCTCTAACCATGTGACCCGGCGCTGCCAGAGACCCGGCAGCCTCCTTCAGAAGGGGGGGGGGGGGGGGGGGGGTGGAGGGAGGGGGGGGGGGGGGTGGAGGGGGGCTCTCCTCGGCTTCGCTCAATTCAATTACCACAGCCCTGTACGCAATCCACCGAGGCACCGGATGCTCATTTGGTCTCTCCGAGCCTCCCCCCCCACCCCCACCTCCCCCCTCTCCAAATCCCCACAGAAATGTACTTTCGGTCGGACAATGCACTTTTTCCCATTTGGAAAAAAAAAGAAAGAAAATCAATATCTGGTTTCAATACACGTGGAAGCCGATCAATACTCGCCGGCCTCCTCCCCTCTTCTCTCCTCTCTCACCCCCCCCGTCCTCCCTCTTGTGCTCTCTCTACCTGTTCCCGCCGCCGCCGCCGCCACCGTCTCTGGCAGATTGTAAATAGAAACAATGGTGTATGGTTATTGCGAAGGTCAGGGTGCAGCCGTAGGGGGTGTGGAGGGGGGGGGGGGGGGGGCAGGTTATGAGGGTGCTTGAGTTGAAATCACCACGTTGGAAAGCCAGAGAGAGAGAGAGAGAGAGAGCGAGAGAGGAGGGAGAGAGAGAGAGAGAGAGAGAGAGAGAGAGAGGAGGAGAGAGAGAGAGAGAGAGGGAGAGAGAGCGGTGTGGCCCTTCACCCCTGGTGTGTGTTGTGAAGCGCACGACCAGAGATGTACATATATGCTTGTTTTACACATTATTGTCTTTAATGGGTTTTTTTTGCATACCTCTTGTGTACTGCGTTTTAAAACGAGCTGTGCGTTTTACTTTATTTTCCGTTATTTCTCACATCATAAACAAACACACACTCATAAACATGCATATTAGACAACAAGACACAATAAACGGTGTGATATTCTTTTTATTTTTATTTATTACAACCATTAATCTATTCATCTGTTACCAACCAAATGAGAAGACCTTCTTCAATTGCACCCTTTATGTTTTTATGATTCTTTATGATCCTCCCACGCTTAACACGGAGGTGCAGGTCGGCACGGCAACCACGTCACCACGACCCACGGCGAGCCCACACCGACCAATGAGGTGGTTGCCGCTATTAACCAGAGGCCGCGTGTCTCCCGGTGTGATGGGCCCTTAACGACGAAGGAGTCAGCGGAGGAGCACAGCGGGGTCCTACAAAGATCTATCAGAGCCTACGTCGCTCGGTTGTAGCATTTAAAAAAAAAAAAATTACAAACAAATTGCTGAGGGGACGGTTCATAATTTCAATACTCGTGGCAAGTTTATGACTTGCTAATGTTCCTAATTACATGGCTGTGAAAGACTTAATTAATTGAGGGGTTGGGTGGTGGTGGGGCTGGGGGTGGGGGTGGTGTTCATGTGTGGGTGGGGGGGGGGAGGGGGCGGCTTTAAGACGAAGGGTGAGAGACTGAAAAGAAGAAAAAAAAGAAAGAAAGCACGAAAGAAAAAGCGAAGAAAAAAAAAGCGAGGCCAAAAGTAAGAGTAGCAGAAAGTACCGAGATGAGATAGAAAGTGTTTCCCTGTGTTTGTTATCACGGTTCCGGTGCATTGGGTTTTACTGCCCGAGGAGAATTTAGTGGCTCTTGCTATTGTGTGCAAAAAAGAAAATGTGAGCCTCTGGGAAATGTGGCCATTACGATCAACCCCTTGCTGATACCTAATATACCCCCGCGTTCCCCCCCGCGACTTCGCCAAAGTGTCTGTAAATCATATTATTGTAAATGTTGGCGCAGTTAATTGCACGGAGAGGGGGAATGGGCTATGCTTGGCGGCTTGTGGGGAATTTTTCCCAAAGTTTGTTTGCCCTCTGGAGCATTCGGCAGCTTTAATAACGTCTGATTGGAGGTGAGAGCGCGACAGAGAGCAAGATGGAGGAGAAGAAAGGAAGGGAAGCCGAGGGACAACATGCAGCTCGGAGATGTAAGTCCCCCCCCCCACCCAACACACACACACACACCACACACACATACACGCACATTACATTTGTTATCCATCCATCTATCTATGTTTGTATGCTATATATCTATTTATCTACTGTATATATACCTGTCTATTTATCGTCCCCCACACACACAACACCACGTTATCCTATCTATCTATCTATCTATCTATCTATCTATCTATCTATCTATCTATCTATCTATCTATCTATCTATCTATCTGTCTATCTATCTATCTATCTATCTATCTATCTATCTATCTATCTATCTATCTATCTATCTATCTATCTATCTATCTATCTATCTATCTATCTATCTATCTATCTATCTATCTATCTATCTATCTATCTATCTATCTATCTATCTATCTATCTATCTATCTCTCTCTCACACACACACACACACACACACACACACACACACACGTGCACACACAAACAGCTGTGAGTCTGGTCTATCTAGTGGCATTGAAGAGTGGTGAGATGTGGCTGAGATGTTCCCGCCGCCGCCGCCGCCACCGTCTCTGGCAGATTGTAAATAGAAACAATGGTGTATGGTTATTGCGAAGGTCAGGGTGCAGCCGTAGGGGGTGTGGAGGGGGGGGGGGGGGGGGGGCAGGTATGAGGGGTGAGTGAAATCACCACGTTGGAAAGCAGAGAGAGAGAGAGAGAGAGAGGGAGAGAGAGAGGGAGAGAGAGAGAGAGAGAGAGAGAGAGAGAGAGAGCGAGAGAGAGGGAGAGAGAGAGAGAGAGGGAGAGAGAGCGGTGTGGCCCTGTCACCCCTGGTGTGTGTTGTGAAGCGCACGACCAGAGATGTACATATATGCTTGTTTTACACATTATTGTCTTTAATGGGTTTTTTTTTGCATACCTCTTGTGTACTGCGTTTTAAAACGAGCTGTGGCCGTTTTACTTTATTTTCCGTTATTTCTCACATCATAAACAAACACACACTCATAAACATGCATATTAAGACAACAAGACCACATAAACGGTGTGATATTCTTTTTATTTTTTATTTATTACAACCATTAATCTATTCATCTGTTACCAACCAAATGAGAAGACCTTCTTCAATTGCACCCTTTATGTTTTTATGATTCTTTATGATCTCCCCACCAGCTTAACCATGGAGGTGCCAGGTCCGGCACGCAAACCCACGTCACCAACGACCCACGGCGAAGCCCACACCGACCAATGAGGTGGTTTGCGCTATAAACCAGATGGCCCGCGTGTATCCCGGTCCTAACAAATGTGATGGCCCTTATATGACGAATGGCCGTCAGCGGAGGAGCCCCCCCCACCCCCAGCGGGTCCTGCCAAAGATCTATCAGAGGCCTACGTCGCTCGGGTTGTAGCATTTAAAAAAAAAGAAAATTACAAAACCAAATTGCTGAGGGGACGGCGTTCATAATTTCAATACTCGTGGGCAAGTTTATGGACTTGCCTAATGTTCCTAATTACATGGCTGTGAAAGACTTAATTAATTTGAAGGGGTTGCGGTGGTGGTGGGGCTGGGGTGGGGTGGTGTTCATGTGGGGGTGGGGGGGTGGGTGGGGGGTGGGGGGGGGCGGCTTTAAGACGAAGGGTGAGAGACTGAAAAGAAAAAAAAAAAGAAAGAAAGGCACGAAAGAAAAAGCGAAGAAAAAAAAAAGCGAGGCCAAAAGTAAGAGTAGCCAGAAAGTACTGAGATGAGATAGCAAAGTGTTTCCCTGGTGTTTGTTATCACGGTTCCGGTGCATTGGGTTTTACTGCCCGAGGAGAATTTAGTGGCTCTTGCTATTGTGTTGCAAAAAAGAAAATGTGAGCCTCTGGAAATTGGCCATTACGATCAACCCCCGTTGCTGATACCTATATACCCCCGCGTTCCCCCCCGCGACTTCGCCAAAGTGTCTCTGTAATTCATAGTTATTGTAAATGTTGGCGCGCAGTTAATTGCACGGAGAGGGGAATGGGCTATGCTTGGCGGCTTGTGGGGGAATTTTTCCCAAGTTTGTTTGCCCTCTTGGAGCATTCGCAGCTTTAATAACGTCTGATTGGAGTGAGCGAAGCGCTGGACAGAGAGCAAGATGGAGGAGAAGAAAGGAAGGGAAGCCGAGGGACAACATGCAGCTCGGAGATGTAAGTCCCCCCCCCCACCCAACACACACACGCACACACACACGCACATCACATTTGTTATCCATCTATCTATGTGTGTATTGCTATATATCTATTTATCTACTGTATATATACCTGTCTATTTATCGTCCCCCCACACACACAAACACCACGTTATCCATCTACCATCTATCCAACTATCCAACTATCTATCTATCTATCTATCTATCTATCTATCTATCTATCTATCTATCTATCTATCTATCTATCTATCTATCTATCTATCTATCTGTCTATCATATCTATCTATCTATCTATCTATCTATCTATCTATCTATCTATCTATCTATCTATCTATCTATCTATCTATCTATCTGTCTATCTATCTATCTATCTATCTATCTATCTATCTATCTATCTATCTATCTATCTATCTATCTATCTATCTATCTATCTATCTATCTATCTATCTATCTATCTATCTATCTATCTATCTACACACTACACACACACACACACTCACACACACACTCACACACACACACACACACACACACACACACACACAAGCACACACACTCCTACACACACACACACACACACCACACCCGTGCGTGGCGTGTCAAGGCGAACGGGGCAGACTGCGCCGAAGCAGGCCAGGTCACTCTGGACTTCCACACACATGAGTCATTTCTCAGCATCGGTGCCGGAGCTCATTTAGCAAGCGGCGCTCCTGAGCCGTCATCAATATCCTCCCTAAGGAGCGGTGTGTGATGCAGAGCCGGGGCGCTCCCACGCTGGGAACCCGTCGACGGCACGACTAATGAGAGATGACGAGAGGGTGCTCAGAAACCGGTTGTGTTCCCTGGTTGCGGTTGTGGGATGTTTTGGTAGGAGAAGACGGAATAGGTGCGTTCGCCATATTGTCACAGATGCATTCGTTCATTTCATGTCATTTGCAAGCGCCGGACGCTTTGGAAACACGTTCTTCACGGTGCTAGGCTGTGAATAAACTATACATTACCCAACGTACCGCCATAGTGCGGATAAACGCAGGCCACACTTATTTTGAAGAGAACACATAATGTATTAGTGGAGCAGATTAAGAGTAAAATCATATCTGTGACTTGGTAATGTATTATGGACCTCTAATGTGTAGCTTTATAGTCTTCTACTAACTACCAACTAAAGTAATTCATTACCATGGCAGAATACATCAAACAAAGTGGTTCAATTGTGCAGCTGCCTGCTAACATATTATTTTTATTTTGCTATTACTGGAATTGAATCCATTAACATAAATTCATAAAGTCATGGATCGTAAAAAGTCAGAAATGATTCATTTGTGATTCCTGAACCTACATTCACAACAAATGTCCGCGACAAACCTGAGGAAATACAATTTCAGGTGTATTACATCACCACATACCTGCTGCTATCTGCCACATAACACATGATGACGAGGGCATGGTATTTAAAGGGAAAGTACAATTTGACTTTAAAACTGGAGAATATATTTAAAATGTATGTTAAATACATTAGGAAAGGTTATCTAATGTCAGTCACATTAACATAATCTATGCATTTTAAATGGGCAGAGGACGGAGCGTGTGTGAACGTACAGAACGAACAGAATCCTAATGTAAACATCTTAAATCAAGAGTGTGTGAGGATTCTGAAGACCGTTTTGGGAGCGCTGATGAGGACAGTCGTGTGTGTGTGTGTGTGGCGTTGCTGTGGGTCTTTAGGTCCGTGCAACAGGGAGATAATGAGGGACACGGCCAACATGCACACCGGCTTCTCCACCTCCTGCATTTGTTTTCATTGCAGTAAATTGCCATTCCGCCGTATTTGTTTTCACATTTTAGTGTCACACAGCGTGCGTCAAAACTACGCGTTCCATGATTTAACTAGACTGATACAGATGTGCAAAATTATCCGAGGTCATTATTGCTGCCTTTATATTAAGAATATAAAGGATCAAACATTTTCTGTGATCTTTCGCTTTGAAATTCACCATTTCGAAAAGACTGGGAAGTTTGCTGTGTATCGACAATAAACAACATTTCTGAACCAAAGGCAATTTTACACACAGGCAATTTTCTGTGTTCAGCCAAGCAATGCACATTTTCTCAATTATGGGTGAGAATAAGGAGAAACAGACAGGATAGCCATGGTTTATATATATAGATCTATCTATCTATCTATCTATATACAGTATCTATCTATATATCTATCTATATATATTGTAATGTATAATATTATTCCCTTTGATTGGATTTTATATTTATTTCATCCACAACATGGTGGACAGGGAATTCATCCTGACCTACCCAGCATGCTGAACTTCAACAGAACCAATGATTGGGAGCAATTTTCTTTTTTCTATTTGTTGACCACTTGACCATGTGCGTCACCAAGCATACCACACTTCTGTGTGTATATATATATTATATATATATACTGTATATCATCAGAAACACAGTAGAGAGACAGAGAGAGAGAGAGAGAGAGAGAGAGAGAGAGAGAGAGAGAGAAAAAAAAGAGAGAGAGCCTCTAAGCCTTTCTTAGACTTTCACAGCATTTATAAATAACTTAATAACTTGTCTAGTCAAGTGTGTAAATATTGTTAATTCATGTTTTGTTTTAATTCTTCTTGGTCAATATTTTGTTAATTTGTTTGCTCATATCGTGTTGCTTATGTATTTTATGCACCAACCTCACCAAGTGACTTTCCTTGTACATGCAAATATACTTATAAAATACAATAATTCTGATTCTAATTCTGCTTCTGATTTGGAAAGAGAGATAGACAGACTCTCTCTTTCTCACTCTCTCCTCTCTCTCTCTCTCTCTCTCTCTCCTCTCCCTCTCTCTCTCTCTCTCTCTCCTCTCTCTCTCTCTCTCTCTCTCTCTCCCTCTCTTCCTCTCTCGCTCTCTCTCCCTCTCTCTCTCTCTCCCTCTCTCTCCTTCTCTCTCCTCCCTTCTCTTGCCTCTCTCTTCCTCCTCTCTCCCTCTCTCTCTCTCTCTTCCCTCTCTCTTCCCTCACTCCCTCTGTCCCCCCCACCCTCCCCTCTCTAATCTCCATAGCCAGGACAATAGGCCCCTGTCTGCAGTCCCCCCCCCGGGGGCCCTCCACCCGGCTGAGCCTTTTCACAGAGAGGCCCCGGGGGCTGCTGGGTAAATCCTACAACTTGGCGTGCGGGCGTGCCAGCCAGAGGATGCCAGGGTGCTGGGCCAGCAGCATTGCTGCACTCTGTCTGACTGGTTTGTGGCTGTTTCTGTTCCAATGGGCTCTTTAACAGCCTGTCCCTCTTCAAGTGATGCAGCTGTACATCTCCGCTTTAAATTATGTCTTTATTTGTATTTATTTGTTTCTTTTTTCATTTGCTGAATCTCTTAGAATAATAGAGTGAGCAGGCTCATTAAACAGAGCGATTGAATCCGTGATCCAGGGGTTTACCATTGTTGATGTACACAAATTAAAGAGTAAACATCACAAACAAAGAGTAAACATCACAACTTTTGCTATTTTGATGCTCCTGTTAAAGTCATCATTATGATGATGATGATGAAGATGATGATGACGATCATGGTGATGATGATGGCTGTTGTTATTATTTTAATTACTATTTTAATTATTATTACCATTATTACAGTTATTACCATCTTCCTCATTATTATCATTGGAAAATATGTAGTAGTGAAAGCTAATACAAGACTACACATCAGTATGATGAATATTAGTATCCCAGGATGAATACTAACATTATACACGCATACACAAGAGAATCACACGTACAAATGAGAGCCTTTTGAGGTTTGTCTCAGTGGTGTTGACCACATATATACCTGCATATATGGGGGGGTGGGGTACACTTTGCCCTTTGCCTTATCGGTCAGGCGATGGGGGGGGGTGGTCTGTGGGCTGAGGGGGGGGCAGGGGCTAGCGTGCACAGCAGACAGGTACATAAAGGGCTGCGGGCGGGAAGAGTGATGGGCCGGGCGGCTGGAGCTGCTGTTTGGCCTTCGCTCACACCCTCTGACCCTCCTCTTCCTCCAGCACACACCCCACACACCCCACAGACACACACACAACGCCGAGCCATCCACCTTTTCTTTATGGAAAATAATTTGCATATGGCATTGGCTATAAATACATTTTTTATTGGGGGGGGTGGGGGGGTGGGGGACGTTTTATCTGCGCTTCACGGAAACAATAAATTCAGTGCAACACCTGAACAAGGATGACCTTTTTTCTATCCCCCCCTCTCTTCTCCCACTCCGTGTTAAATCATACTGTGCATGTGCGTGTGTGTGTGTGTGTGTGTGTGTGTGTGTGTGTGTGTGTGTGTGTGTGTGTGTGTGTGTGTGTGTAAATGGTACTGTTTAACCTACAGTATTCCATAGCACTTAGTTGCGGCTGTTGTGCCACACGCTATAAATAACGTGTGTGTGTGTGTGTGTGTGTGCGCTGGTGGGAGGCGGGGCCACTCACAGGTGTGAGGTTAATCACAGACGCTCAGTTGGGACCAAAAAAGGGACCAAACCCTCTGGACATCTAATAGCAAAAACCTGGAGATAATACAATACAATATACATTCCCATTGCAATAATGGTGTTTCACTTTTGGATAGTGTGGATATATAGTTTGTGTACTGTTTAGTATGTGCTACCAGTATATATACCGGAGAGAAACCCGAATAAACTAATAAAATATGCACTCTCCATAAAATGCTAAATAGTTAAATAGCCACGTGAACTATCATTGTTATCGTACAGCCATATTCTTGCCAATACACAGCCCTGTATACCCACCTGTTAAATGTGAATATATAAAACAACTGACACCCATACGGCACATATATACAATTGATGATCACTTTTTTTTTCAATTGATGTCATCAAGAATCATACCTGTTCATATTTACTGTATGCAAGTCATACCACCACGTGGAAACACCTGCCTGTAGCGCTACAAGCTACATGCTACATGCTAGAGGCTAGACTGCACCTGCAGTCTCCTCCTAGCCTCCCACCACACATCCCCTTCCTCACGCTGATCCGACACCTGATCTGAGGCAGCTGCTGCTGGAGGATTAAGTCTGGCTTTTAAACAAACACCGCTCTGCAGAGCACTGTGGGGGCCAAGGGCAACGGGGGGGGGGGGGGGGGGGGGCAGCTCAACCCAAAAGCCCAGGGAGAGAGTGAGTCATCCCTGGGGAGGAGATACAGAGTGAGGCCCCCTGTGTAATCTGATGAGCTCCAGCACTGCGGATCCCCCAGGATCCCTGCTCAGTGGGGAGGAAGGGGAGTTTCAGGGGCCGCTTCACCACTTGTGTTTACTTTACTTCATGTGACCGCCACCCACATCCCTCTGTCGTCCACATCAGGAACACGGCATAATTTAGCGAGCAGCGTTGATATTATGTTGTAACATAACATATATTATACAAAAAAGAAATTGTATATTTCTTTAGTTTAGTTTAGTTTTTATTCATCAAACATGAACGTGTAAAAGAATCAAATACAAATGCCCTAAATGTAAATGTAAATGTAAAATGGTTTCTATGGTAAAATATCGTGCTATCTGTACTATCTTTGCCATATCATAATAGTAGTGGGTGGGCAATTACAGTACACAGATGAACTAACCGAGGCACGATCCCAATAATCGCATCGCCTACCAAAGCTGGCAGTTTGGAGTCACGCCAACAGGCTCATGAGGAGCCACGCTGACGTAAGCCACGACAAACCCTGCTTTTTCTCAAATAGCCCTATACCTTCATTCACACGCTCCAGAGAGAAGAGAGCGGCCGAGAGACAACAAGAGAACGCGGAAAGAAAGGCAGGAAGAGACGATCAAAATAAAAGATCAAATTTGAAAGAACTAGAGCAGATGAGAGACCGGCTTGGTGGCGTACCGGTTTGATTCAAAGGGGCGGCGGTGGTGGTGGATTTAGGCTCCGATGTGTGCCGTGTGTGAGGACCCCTGTGAGACACGCGACAAGACCGACGTTATCTGCCTGTGTCTCTCTCTCTCTCTCTCTCTCTCTCTCTCTCTCTCTCTTTCTCTAGCGATGCTGCTCAAACAAAATGTAGAAAAATTGTTGTTTGTATTTGTTTGTATGTAAACCACGTCAATCTGACTCCCTGAAAGACCGGGACAGATTTGAACTGATTTCACCGTGTTCCTCTCTCTCCACAGGGTGACGAAAATGATTCATCTTCATTTTTTTGGGTGTTTTTTTTGTGTGTTGTTGTCTTCAAAACAGGCATGTCAAAGGGCAACCCTCTGGGGTCCTTTACATGGAAAGCGACGCGACGGTTATAGCGTTGGACGTCTTTGGCTTTGCATGGACTGTAGACACATGCAAACGGTTGCCTCGGTGTGTGTCGGCTAATGCAAGACTTCTCTCTCTCTTCCTTTCTTCCTCGCCGTCGCTGTGACTCCTCCTCCTCCCCCCCACAGCCACAGTCCACAGAACCCCAGGTGAGTCACGGAGGGCAGACGGGATTTCATTTAGCTCCGGGTTAAAGGAAAATAGTCGCTTCAAATAATTGTAATTATTTCCCGGGATGGGAGAACGGTAACGCTGAGCGGCTTTTAAACGAAAGGAAAAAAAAGTCAATTAAAGAAATTAAAGCCGAATAATAACAACAGCAAATTATATTGCGTAGTCAGCGCAATGTTTCACACGCCTTTTGAAATATTCTTAACTGAAGCTTTTGAAGCCACAGTAGAAAGCTTTGTGTCATTAGTGTGTGTGTGTGTGTGTGTGTGTGATTAGCCATGGTTTGCTTTTAATGCAAAGCATGCATATGTACAATACAATGCAGTATTGGTGTGTTGAAATGCTCTCTCTCTCTCTCTCTCTCTCTCTCTCTCTCTGTCCCTGTTTCTCCGTTTCAAGGCCTCGCGCACCTGAAGGCAGAGCAGTAGTCTCTCCTCCTCTCCTCTCTCTCCTCTCCTCTCCCCCTCCTCTCTCCTCTCTCTCTCTGCATCTTTCTGCTCTGTCTGTCTCTCTCTGTCTCTCCCATTACTCAGTAGCAGTAGACAGGTAACGGGGGTGCATGTGGTAGGTGGGGGGCGGGGGCGTGTTGTGGGTGTGGGAAGGGTGTGTGTTGTGTGTGTGGTTGAATCGTGTGTGTGGAGGTGTAAAGGTGGTGTGCATTGATGCTCTGAAAAGTTTGCTTTTACTACCGGCGTGTTGTCTGTGTGTGTGCGTGTGTGTGTGTGTGTGTGCGTTGTGTGTGTGGTGTGTGTGTCTAGTGTGTGTGCTGTGTGTGTGTGTGTGTGTGTGTGCGCGTGTGTGTGCTGTGTGTGTGTGTGTGTGTGTGTGTGTGTGTGTGTTCTCCATCTCCCTCTCTCTCCCCCTCATCTCTCTCCTCTCTCTCATCTCTCTCCTCTCTCTCCTCTCTCTCCTCTCTCATCTCTCTCCTCCATCTCTCCTCTCTCCTCTCTTCCTCCTCCTCTGTCTTTCTCTCTCCTCCTCTCTCCCCTCTCTCCTCTCTCCTCCTCCTCCCGCGCTCCTCCCAGGAGTTTCGCACGCGGGGGTGGGGTTTGTGGAGCACCCAGTTGCATCTTCCCGCACCAACGAACAGCAAGAACACGCGCAGGCACAGGCGACTTTCCAGTTCGATACCTCGCTCGCTGATGCCGACCCTGACCCTAGATCAACTCCTGTCCGTTCGTCCCGGGGAAGCGGAACAAACCGACAACTTCACACAAGATACCTACCCACCGCCCCCTCACCCGCACCCCCCCCCCCCCCTCCCCCTAGCTCCCTTCGCAAAAAGGGTGAGCAGAGGAGACGTATTGGAGAAGGCAATGCTCTGGGAGGAAAGGAAGCAAGCGAGGCGTTGTCCGAGTTCGCGCTGAGAGAGGGTTTGAACCGTCCTGCCGGCAGACCGGAGTGTTGGGGAGCCAGTATGAGGTGTGGAGGGGGTGCAGGATGGCAGGTAGTTAACAGGTTGTAGCGGAGGTGAGCAAGCGCATCGTGTGTGAGAAAACAACATCCTTAATGCCCGCGTCCTGCTCGCCGTAAGAGTTAGTACTAAGTTGGAGCCACATGTTTCGAAATTAAGAAAGACGTATAAAACCTAAGATAACGTCTTACATCGTGCCTGTCCAGCCTACACGTGTGTCCAAACCCCGCCCCCTCTCCGCCAACGCCTGCCCAAGTGCACTATGTACAACATATAGCAATACTGAAAATCTCAGACAGCAAGCACGACTAACCCCCCCCCTCCCACCAACCGTTGGATCATTGACACATTCTCCGGTGCGATGAAGCTGACCTGAGTTTGAATTTAGAGTGTTCATTAATAGGATATTATGCCATATGCTCGCCGCTGCACTGTCTATTTTTTTTTTCCCCCTTTTTTTTTTTATCTAGCTAAGGTCGCGACTTAATTGGCCACATCGTGGTGTTTGAAGATGCACTAGGAAATTGACACACCGCACATATCAATTGAAGCACCAACTCAGCGACTATAACGACTGAACGACAACCACTTGAGCCGTGCGCGCGGCCTGACTCGTAGTGCTCATGGATGTGAAGACGAAACACTGAGATTTGTTGCTTCTTTTGTGCCACTGTCTGAGTGCAACGCTACCGCAATCAATATATAAGGGTGACGACCCGAGCCCCTCGCGTCACACCCCCTGCCTCTCGTGAGAGCGTTGCACGAAGTACTACTCCGTTGTGCGAGTATCCGTCCACCTCTTGGGGATCAGTAGGTTTGCCTTAGGCCATACTCTTTAGCACGCGCGTGGTTCCCAACGTGTATTGATACAAGAGTCCTGCAATGAGTGTTTGTCTGTTTTGTAGTTTTCACACTCTCTGACGTTTGTTTTGTTTGTTTTGTTTTCACGCCTGCGTTGCCGCCTTGTCCCCGCGGCACGCGTGTTCCCTCATAATGATGATGATGATGATGGTGAGGAAGTGAAGGACAGCGCTGTGGGCTGCTCTCTGGCGATGCACCAGCCCTGCTCAGATAATGATTCTGTAGCCCATGCTAAATACCTATTGTGTCAATATGTATTGTGGAGGCAAAGAAATACAAGCTGAATAAAGTAGAGAGGGATTTTTCACTCACAATAAATACAATACACCATACAATACGGGTTAGGGAAAAAAATAATATAGATTTTTATAGGAATTATGTATTCTATAAGACAATGACACATGCCGTGTCTGGGCGGCCACGTGCAGACCCCCGAAGACACACAAACACACACGCACACACAAACACACACACACATACATACATACACACACACACACACACATACACACACACACACAGGGATATTTTAGGGGACATTTAAGGGACAAAAACGACTTGTTTCTGGGTTCATCACAACATAATTGCCATATTTGGGAAACCAATTCAGTTGAATACTGTATATTGTCTATATTTTCTCATAGCTCCGTCTCTAAACCACATACAATTATGGCAGAAAAACACCTTATGTCACACTGCTAATTATTTAAATGAAGACAACTGAAAAAGTTATTTTTACTAATCATATAATGTTTTTGTGTTGGATAACAAAGGTTACTAATATCGAGAAAATATTGGCTAACTTCCTCATCTATCTTGATAGGATAGGCTAAATTATACAGTGTATATACCTGCACAAAACTCATGAATTGATTGAATTGAAAGACATTTTATAGGTGAACGTTACAGGGAAGGTTTTCAGGATTTAGCTTGTCCATTACAATTTGGAGAATTTTCCAGGGTGCTATTAAAGAGCTAACGGCTAATACCTTGATAAAGCTATTACAGAACAATGAACCTCTTACCTGGAAAAAATAAATAAAATATATATATATATATATATATATATCTCCAATCCAATTACTTAGTGGACTGGTTGTGTTCAATCTACTCCTGTGCAGCTAAACTAGCATCATTAGACGCTTCCCAGATTCTCCTCGGAAACTCAGGGATTGCTTCCAAAAGTTCCTTGACGAGAGAGAGAGAGAAAGAGAGAGAGACAGAGAGAGAGAGCGGGGGGGGGGACCCACAGGAAGAGCAGTACACAGTGAAATTAATTCCGCAATTCCTTTACCCGCCGCCTGACGGAGAGGTGGACGAAAAAAATATGGATTCCGCCCGGTGAGCCCACCTCTTCCGCAGAGAGAGTTTTGGCCACACTCTCTACGCAACGGCGGCCAACTGTAAAATAAAGAGTCCTCAATGACGTTTGTTTTGTTTTCACGCCTGCGTTGCCGCCTTGTCCCCGCGGCACGCGTGTTCCCTCATAATGATGATGATGATGATGGTGAGGAAGTGAAGGACAGCGCTGTGGGCTGCTCTCTGGCGATGCACCAGCCCTGCTCAGATAATGATTCTGTAGCCCATGCTAAATACCTATTGTGTCAATATGTATTGTGGAGGCAAAGAAATACAAGCTGAATAAAGTAGAGAGGGATTTTTCACTCACAATAAATACAATACACCATACAATACGGGTTAGGAAAAAAAAATATATATTTTTTATAGGAATTATGTATTCTATAAGACAATGACACATGCCGTGTCTGGGCAGCCACGTGCAGACCCCCAAAGACACACAAACCCACGCACACAACACACACACACATCATACATACACACACACACACACACACACACACACACACACCATACACACACACCACACACACACACAGGGATATTTTAGGGACATTTAAGGGACAAAAACAGACTTGTTTCTGGGTTCATCACAACACAATTTGGGAAACCAATTCAGTGAATTACTGTATATTGTCTATATTTTCTCATAGCTCCGTCTCTAAACCACATTACAATTATGGCAGAAAAACACCTAATGTCACACTGCTAATTTATTTTAAATGAAGACAACTGAAAAAAGTTATTTTTACTCATCATATAATGTTTTGTGTTGGATAACAAAGGTTACTAATATCGAGAAAATAATTGGCTAACTTCCTCATCTATCTTTATAGGATAGGCTAAATTATACAGTGTATATACTGCCACAAAACTCATGAAATTGATTGAATCGAAAGACATTTTATCGGTGAACGTTACAGGGAAGGTTTTCAGGATTTAGCTTGTCCATTACAATTTGGAGAATTTTCCAGGGTGCTATTAAAGAGCTAACGGCTAATACCTTGATAAAGCTATTACAGAACAATGAACCTCTTACCTGGAAAAAAAATTAAATATATATATATATATATATATATATATCTCCAATCCAATTACTTAGTGGACTGGTTGTGTTCAATCTACTCCTGTGCAGCTAAACTAGCATCATTAGACGCTTCCCAGATTCTCCTCGGAAACTCAGGGATTGCTTCCAAAAGTTCCTTGACGAGAGAGAGAGAGAAAGAGAGAGAGAAGAGAGAGAGACAGAGAGAGAGAGCGGGGGGGGGGGACCCACAGGAAGAGCAGTACACAGTGAAATTAATTCCGCAATTCCTTTCGCACGTGACATTGCACATAAATATTCAATAAATTAAGCTGTGGCCATTTTGCAGATTGATCAGTCATCTGTGGCCCCTCTGACAGGCGATGCGGGGCCCTGAAATATTAACGCTGACAAATTAGGGGTTTCTGGGTAAATGATGTCACATGGCGCGGCTTCACTCACGTTCCCTCCCTGGCACGGGGACACACTCTGCCGCCGCTGTAATATAATGTCACAACCCCCCCCCTCACCCGACCACGTCCTATAGCCCCCCCACCCCCCCTCCCCTCCCCTCCCCTCGCCACCATCACCACCCGAATCTCTCGACACCTACCCTCTCTCTCGCTCTCTGGGTGTCTCTACCTCTCAACCTTGGTGCTCGCCTTT
This sequence comes from Coryphaenoides rupestris, assembly GCA_002895965.2. Taxonomy (NCBI): domain Eukaryota; kingdom Metazoa; phylum Chordata; class Actinopteri; order Gadiformes; family Macrouridae; genus Coryphaenoides; species Coryphaenoides rupestris. The sequence goes on along the minus strand of PIJE02000709.1, from coordinate 92,756 downwards.
CAAAATGACATCCATCATTTCATCATTTAGCCAGACCGGAGCACTGGAAGCAGAGAGAGAGAGAGAGAGAGAGAGAGAGAGAGAGAGAGATGGAGATGGAGGTGGAGAAACAACACGGAAGGAGCTAAATCTTTGGCTGTCCGTGCTTCAACAGTGGGGAGGTGGCAGGGGGGGGGGTGGGGCTTGGTCACTCGGTGACCTCGGTGACCCCGTTGGAAAATAGCAGCGTGCGCACTGAGATGGCGGGAGAGCCGGGCCTCTCTGGGGAAATACCCCGGCATGTACTCAGTGTACCCCCCCCCGTCCCGACGGAGGGGAGGGGGGCAGGTGGGGGTGGGGTGTGTGTGTGTGTGTGTGGGGGGGGGGGGGTGAGGGTTTACCTCCTAAAACCAACAACCATTGACAACAAAACATTTAAATGGCAATGGCGCACACACACACGCACACAACACGCACACACATACACACACACACGCGCGTTTCAAACTTCAATGCAAATAATTTCTGAGTAGACAATAGCAGGTATGTGTGATCTGTGCGTCATCTCCGTTCAGTTTAATCCTCGACAACTCTGGGATTACAGTTTATTTTCAATTGCTAACATGCATCGGTCCAAGCTGAAGCCATATTGTCAAAACTCTTCACACAGTGAGCGGAACACACGTCCACGTGGACCAGACTGGAAATGGTTTTTCATGGCTTTCACACAAAATGCATTCAATCACCACATTGTCCGAAACCCATGAAATCTTTCCTCGTACTCCTCCACCTCCAGAACACCACATATCTTCAGCACATTTTCCAGATGCTAACACGCTGTTTTCCAAACTGTCAACAACACATTCAAAACAGAATGACGGCAAATGTCTGCAAATTTCTGCAGTATTCTCCATATTTAAATATATCATAACATCCACAATAAAATGAAATAATAATCATTCCAAACACAACTGATTGAAGCTGAAAGCTAGTGTCACCAAACAGACAAAGGGAATGGCTTGGGAATGAGTTTGTTTGGAAAAATTCATATTTCATGATTCAAGAAGTTTAATTGTCACGTACACATACAAGATATGCAGTTAAATGAAAAAGTGGCGATGCCCAGCAGAACAGAACAATACACATATCACACCTGTAGGAGTGTTACAACACTCCAACAGGAGTGATGGTAGGGTCAGTGTGTTCTGAAGTGACACATGCTTTCCCGAGTGACAATTGTTGCTTTGGAATGGACAAAAGCAACATGATCGAAAGTGTTTAGTTTTTTTTAAGTTTTGAGTGAATTAATTGGAATTGAGAAAGAACCAAGATGCACGTTGGTGGATGGCAGTGACTTCAGTATTGGCCGATGCTTGATAGAAATGAAAAGAAATAATATCCCATTTGGCTCACCATTTCGGATCAGGTGCTCGTCGAAATCTGTGGCCCAAGACACCAGACCCATTATCCAGACATATAGTGTGTGTTTAAAGAGAAAAAGATCGCATTTTATGAACTGCAATGCCGAACAACTAGGAGCACTTTCTTACAGTAAATACTTGAAATGTGCAACATCATTTCTGGGCGTGCTTCACCAACAGAAGGCTTCTTGTTACATAAAGATGCTGAGTAAGGCATATGCGTGTCCCTATATGTACTTATGCACACCGGAGTCTCAGAGTGTCCCCTT
>PIJE02000709.1:76087-86087 GCA_002895965.2 Coryphaenoides rupestris | reverse complement strand
TTGTAAAAAAAAAAAAAAGAAGAAGAAGAATAAGAAAGAGGATCCGTGGGATGGTGGGCAAACAGATCAACTTTGTGGTGCGGACAAAGGAGAGGGTTTTGTGGAGGACTGAGCGGATGCCTTTAAAGGCGCAGACTGACAGCAGGGTACAATGCCATGGAAGGTATGTCTGTTTGTCCCAGTTGGGCTCGATCCTAATCTGTCCAGCAGACGTTGCAGAAATGGGGAACAAACAAGGATGAATGAATGAATGAATGAATGAATGGGGAGGGAAAATTACAGAACGTGATTAGTGAGCAAGGAGTAAAGCCATGCTGGATTTGCAGGATAAAGTCTTCTGAAAGCACGACGCTCACGGGGATATATAGCATCTACATTTAGAATGAACATATTGGGGTGTGGAGATGAGTAAAATAAGTTGGAGGTATGCATTCAGAAAGTCATCTTCCTCTTGATCATCATCTTCATCACCCTCGGGTACTGCTTCATATGCGTCTTGTGAACAAAACATTGTTCGCAAAATCAGAGAAAAAAGTCGACGCCATTGGTCCGGGCTTTGCGTTCTCCGTTGATCCGAATTCTGCAAAATGACACTCAACAACGTTCCAACTTTCCCCGCCGAAACCAGTTGAGTTGCTGTTCGCCGACATTTCCCCCCCCCCCCACAACGAGCGCATGAAGCAGCACTCCCTTACAAACACCCACTCTCTTATATTACAAAATGTGCGGAGCGTGACGGGCCTTTAACCCTGAGGTCCTCCCAGTGGCGGCGGCGGCGGCAGCAGCAGCAGCAGCAGCAGCAGCAGCCCATAAACAAACACACAGGAATTGCATCTCCGGAGGTAAGCCTTCTGGCAAACACGCTGCCGCTGATTAAAACAAACAGGCCAGCGAGCGCCGCCGCCGTCAGGACAGGACAAACAAACGGCAGCGGCGGCTCACCGCGGGACAGCTCCGGGACGGCTCGCACACCTGAAGCAGTGGGTTGGAAGGCAAAGAGGCCGGATGTGGACAGGACGGTCAGGGCTGTCTGTCAGAGGTGTCACGGCAACCAGACAAGCTTCACTAGCACTAGGCAGGGGGAATGAAAGGGCTGACCCGGTATCCTCTCTTTTCGAGGAAGAACACAGGTAATTCAGGAAATCTATATTGACGCCCCAATGGAAGCGTCATGGTTGCTGCTTCACGCGATGATGGAGAGTTTGGTTGGCGTCGGGGAAATACTGTACGAAGCGCTTCTTCAAATGTCTCATCAATTCTGCATTCCTGGACAGTAAATCGTGTCGGCATTGTCAGTACAACTTACTAACTAGAAACAAATGAGAAACGTAAGCATGTAAGAATAGACCGTACAAGTGGACGGATCTGTTTTGGGCTTTACAGTTTGAAAACACAATGATGGCTTCGGGACGGCCACTCGACGTGACACGGAGGACACCGATTTATAGATTTTTTGTTCGCGGGCCGAGGGACTCATCTCGACATGTTGTCAAACTCCAGCCCATATCTGGCAGTTAAAATGCTGAGAGTGGTGGGGATAAAGTGGTGCTCCCCTGTGAGAAGGGATTCGCCGGTTGTCACCCCTCCGTGCTCTCCGTGGCTTGAGTTCCTTGGCTTAAAGGCGAAGAGCATTCCTGCCAAGATCTAATCACGGCTCTCAAGGCGTTTGCTTGCGTTTGAGTGTGTGAGATGACTCCTCGATGTTCTCATTCTGCTGTAATTCAATTAGGGACAGGGCATTCTTGTCTCTCTCTCTCTCTCTCTCTCTGTCTGTCTCTCTCTCTCTCTCTCTCACCCCCCCCCCCCCCCCCCCCCATCTCTCTCTCTCTGTCTCTCTCTCTTTTTCTCTCTCTATTGGATGGAGAAGCACCTGATAACCCTCACACCACACCAACACCCGGCACTGACACACACACATAGACAAAACACACACACGCACACCAGCAGGACACCAGCGGTTACTGGTCCTTCCACCAGCCCCTTTGCACGCGAACCCCCGTGATAAGCATCAGGTACGAAGAGGTCAGCCAGGATCCCAGGAAAATTAAGGGGAGATGCTCTTGCACGGTTGCAAGGAACCCGCCGTTATCAGATGTCTGTGGCCGGATGGCTGCTGAGGTCACGTCTGAGTGAGGAGCAGAGGATCGAGGGCCGAGATCTTTAAGGGACCAAAATGTTTCTTTTATTAGAGTTCATTGGCATTTAAATGCATTTCAGATGGGATTTCCATTGATTGACCTTCCGTGTATTCAGGTTTCTCTCTCGTCTGCATTGATTATATTGGATGACTTGGATGACTCAATAAATGAATGAATTGGGTAAATGTTGTGTACCCCAGCTGTGGTAAACATTCTACACGGTCCAACTATCCAACTGACCAATAGTTCTGAGGTAAAACAGGTAAAATGTGGTTTACGATCCTGAATGTGAATAATAATCCCATGAAGACTTGGGAACAGACGCACATGGTTCTCTTGACCTTGGCTTGGTGTGCCTCTACCACACATTGTCTCCATTACCCCCCCCCCCCCCCTCTCTCCCCCCCCCCCCTTGTTTTCCATGTTAAGCAGCCTTCCACCTTGATATTTGCAGAGGCTTACCGGTAGGGGGGGGGGCGGGCGGTGGTGGGCGCTCCTGCTCCTCGGCTGCCCAACGTGTCTGCCACTTATCTCAGGGATTACGCCGGTAGCGACCGGCCACCGCAGATTACAGACAAAGGGCAAATTAAAACAGGAGCTATCAACAAACACTTGGACGAGATGACAGGGAGGTGATCCAATTACACTGATAACCCACAGACCCCCCCCCCCCCCCCCGCCCCGCCCCGCCCCCAGGTTCTGCTAGGGGAGACACTGAGCAGGACAAACTGCCGTAAACACACACACACACACACACACACACACACACACACAGCGGACAGGGGATGCATATGCACATGCACAGGGCCACCTAGGCAAGTACAGTTGAGGTGAGAGCGTATGAAGAGACAGAGGCACCAGGCCAGCCCCGGGTCCCAGCTGTGGACCTGGCAGGAGTTTAATACGTGCTTCCTTCTCAGAGATCATGAAGTGAAACAAAATTCAAAATATCAAAATATAAATAATAAGCGTTGATTCTATGGAGCTAGTGTAGAAAAGAAATAATATATTATATAAAAAAATTATATCGATATATGTATATATATATACATATATTAATATATAAATAAATACATACAGTATATTAATATATTAATACATTAATAACATTGGGCAAGGAGAGCATTTGCAAGGAAATTAAAGAAAAGAATACCAGTTTGAAGCAATCAACCACAAATATAAACATTGAACTCATGCGCTAGGTGCAGGTGCAGCAGAGCAACATGGCTCTCCAGACCCAAAGGGGAAGGCCAGGTTTTGTAAATTAACGTTTAATTATAATACAACATAAACAGCGCCTTTCTCTCGCCATGTTGGCCGCTCAAAGAACACAGAGGGCCTCCGCCGTTCCACCTGCCTGCATCAGACCGGACGAGACAGCAGGAGCTGCTCAGAACGTGGCCGGCGCTAGTCTAACTTCTACACTCCAGTCAGGTGCACAGGAGCCACTGATCAATCATCTACTTGCCATCTCTTCCTTTATCAGATCTGACTGAAACCACGCACATGAAGAGGGAAACAAGTGAGATGTGTATCCGTAACATTACGTCCCCCTCCCCAGACTCCAGGCTCAACCAAAGGGACATAACATAAACAGATTGGCAAGAGGACAATAATGCATTAAAGGGATGCAGCTTACCCAACAGAACATGGCGAACTAAAAGGTGAGATCTTGCCAAACGGAACAAAAGGAGGAACCACCAATAGTTCTTAAACTATCCAAAACAACATAAAGCCTGTGAAGGAGAGCGAGAGCCTCTGGGTTGGTTCTCTTTCAAAGCCTGCTGCTAGGTATGCACCTGAATACCAATACGTTATTTGGGAAAGCACAGAAAATGAGATGACAACATACAGTATCTTCTATCCAATATGCGCGTTATTCTTCAGGCTCCAAAGTCTGTGCATCAGCCACTGCTTCTTCAAATCCATGCATATTGTGGATGGAAACAAGATATAAACATTCATTTCATTCATTACTGATTCAGACACAGGTCATTGTCTTGGTTGAAGATGTGCACCTCTACTGGCCTCAGACGAGGCCGATCATCTTTAGGGCGTGAGTTCCACCAGTCGTTTTCCACAGGCTCTGGAAGCAGACAGGAGTTCAACACAGACAGGCCAGGGCTGTGACAGTCGACATCAAATATCAAATATGTTACGCCTACAGTGTCATTACATTACAGACTATTAGACTGGCATTTCAGTCTGCAAAGTCTGCATGTTGCTGGTCCGTTTCGAATGGGCGCGTTACGAACGGGCAGGTCGAATGCTTCAAACAGGGCATGTTTTGAGCGGGAACATGACGAGTATTTTTAATTATAAAGGTTATAATTATAAAGGTTTGAGCAGCAAATCATGTTACCAAATGTATTTTGAAAATAATAAGCCACTTAAAGGCAATAATGAGAAAGAAAAGCAGCGTTCTTGAGTTTGGAGGTTGAATTATGAATTGATTGCTAAATCAATCGGCACCAAAGTTAGCCGAGTCAGGTCAAGTATAAAGTTAAAACAATACAACATCAAATGCTCAACTCCCAGTCCTTCATGGCCGGGAGCTCCTTTTCATCAGACATTTCTTATTTATTTTCCATTTTATCACATGGTTAATGGACACCGCTGCCGCCGCGTTAGCCCCACGTGCTAATAGAAAATCCTCCACAGGCCAGCCGCTAACAGAATTGAGTGACAAGAAGGTATGAGATCACCACATCCCGACGGTGCCCTCAGCGCCGACAGCAGACAGCCAGTCACCTCCGACCCTCAGCTCTTCTCCTGGCCAATCAGGCCCCGCCTCATTACCGCCCTTGGTACCATTGTGTTAATTGAAGCCATGCTAACTCCCGCTCTATAAAAGTAAAAGCACGGCTAGCCTCTTTTTGGTACACTTCTCCCTCTAGCTACTGCAGGTAATTGAATTGTGGCAGGTCCCTCTGTAATATGGCTTGTTTTAATAACTTCACTAGATTATGTTTAATAAGTGTGCCTTAGACACTATTTTTTTGTCATCGGGATGAGGAGGAAGGTCAGGATAATAGAGATGAGGGAATGGGTCATTCCTGCCATGCCCTGCTCTAGGGACAGATGCTATCGCAGTGGCATTTCGCCACGTCTGCTTGGCAAGTTCAACTCTCAGCCAGGCTGCTGGAGACTGCAGCGTTGAGTAGTCAGGACAAAGTGGTGCGGTTTCAGACACACGCAGGATATCAGCTTTCTTTTGTATGAGACACTTTATAGACATTTATAATTCAAGCATATGCATGCCTTACATTTTAATACATACACAATTTGAATATGAAAATGTGTTTAAATTGTTCGAAATACTTTAGTTATTGTATTTAATTTGCTTCATATTATCTTGAGCGGAGCAACACCCCCCGGGTTCAATGAAGAAATCTGCGTCTGAATTATGATGTGCAGTATTTAAATATCATCATACTGCTGAGGTTTGGTTTTTTTCATATACATCTCTTTACAATTTTTGTTACTCAACCTTCAAGTGTCGAGGTTATCCAAACAGGCGGTGACCTGGCCAACAAAAGAAATCCTCCGCTGTGCTGAAAGCCTCTGATCCGTCGGAGGTTGGCTCAAAGTTCAAAGTTGCCGCTGAGATTACATCTTATCAGTCCGGGCCGATGGTTGGATTTCACTGCTTTAGCAGTTTATCTTGGCCTGGGCTGTACGTCGCGGCGCGGGGGGGGCCTCACCGGCGCGGTGGTGCTGAACAAACACCAGATAAGGTCTAGAATTAGGAGCCGGTCTCAAGTTGGATCTCCAGGGACTTTCCAAACAATATCAAAAGAAACAAGAAGCATCAAAATGCTGCAACATGGATATGCGGGGTTTCAAACAATCAACGACACACACGCGCAATTAAATACAACAATAATTCAGCCCTATATCTATATCTATGGGCGAGGAGGGGCAGCTGACAGAGAGGGAGGGATGCATAGGGAATATAAGGAGGCTGTTCAGCATGTCGGGAGGGCTGTGTGGGCCCATACTGCCACACACAGCGGAGCGACCGTCTCACCGACTGTGATTTGCATAATATTTTGTGTTGTCAGATGAGTGATGGCCGGTCCAGGCAGCTATCTGATAGAACAAAGTGTACATGCTTGTGTGTGTGTGTGTGTGTGTGTGTGTGTGTGTGTGCGTGTATGTCCATGTGTTTGCAGGTGTATGTGAGTGTGCGTATGCGTGCGTGTCTGTGTGTGCGTGTTTGCCTGTGTGTGTGTGTGCCTGTGTGTGTGTGCCTGTGTGTGTGTGTGTGTGTGTGTGTGTGTGTGTTCCACGTCACCTCGCTGGACAGGTGGCTTCCCCCCTAGCCCTGTGATTAGCGTGTCAGCGTCTTTACCCCGGTGCCGCTCGTCGACGCTACATCTACATACACATATAAATGTAAATTCTGCACCTCGCCCCCCACCCCCCCCCCCCCCACCTTCCCGCCCGCCCCCTTTGTGTGCACCTGTGATGACATCTCAGGATTGATTTGACCGCTTCCCCCCCGGCCCGCCAGAGACAAGCCTGAGCTACTAGCGGCGGGAATCCCCCGTAGACGTCGGCAAACAACGATCACAAATTGTCTGTCTGCAGTCGTCAATGGAAACGGGGAGGAAATAACAGCCGCAAAGTATTCTATCTGGAAACTTTCATGAGAAAACTTGAAGGAACTTTTTTTTTCCGTCTTGTATTTTGTCTTATTCATATTCCGGGGGTTTTGTGGCAGCAGGCCGTTCCAGAGGCTCAGGGTGATTGTAGGGGAGATTCTGCTGTCAGTCCGTGGCAATTGATTTTTAAATTGGAACAGAACTGGGCTTGGAGGAAAGTGCTTAAATATTGACAACACTTTGAATACCAAGTATAAAACATCATGTGGAAATATTACCTTGCTGTCTGGAAATTGTACGATCAAAAAAAAAAATGATGTTGCTTCACCTCTTCAAATAGGAGCATGTTAGTTTCCCCCAGTATGTTGTAAAGTAATATTGATGTTATTTCATGAAAAATGAAATAAAATTACAGTCATGTGAATGTTTGCATTGTCATACTATTGTTTTCAGCATGTTAGCATGATAATGATATGAACATGACCTGACAAGATATATCAATCATCTAAACAATATATATAGTTATGGAGCACAAGTTTCCACGATAAAACAGATAAGAACAACTTCCTTTGAACTACAATTTAACAACATTAAGAATGGATGTAGTGCAATGTTGCTTCTTTTTTACATTTATTTTTATTCCGAAAGAAAAATAATACAATTTGATGCTAAGCGTATGAAATAAATACACCCGATACTGCCTACATACAAGAAATATTGTATATACATCTACATAAAAAATGTTATATAATTATATAATTAACCACATGAAGCATGCACATATTCAATTATTCAAACCAGGTAAAGCAAACAAATTAATTTTTCTGTTGTTATAAATATGCACTATTTGTGTCAAAGTTTCAGCCGACGAAACATTATAAGAGGTCAGTTAAGAGTGTTAAGCCTTTCAAAATACTATACGAAAAAATACTACGACTAATACTACTTTTACAATACTACAATGCTAACCAATACTACTATTTCAATACTACAATATTAAACAATACTACTATCACAATACTGCAATTCTACACAATACTACTATTACTACAATACTACTACAGTAAAGAATAGTACTGCTGCAATACTGCAATACTAAACAAAACTACTAATACAATACTAAAATACTTGTTGAAGGAAATGACCCTCCAATTGAATATTAAATGTTTCGTACATAATTGTTTGTCTTCTTATACCAATTTGGTGGCATTTCCATTGTGTGTGTGTGTGTGTGTGTGTGTGTGTGTGTGTGTGTCTGTTTTTCCTTACATTAAATGTATGATGCTGTGGAAGTGATGTGATAGGTTCCCATAGGAAGCTTGCATGTGTCCTATATGTGCACACTGGGTTAAGACCACAGCTTTAGCCATTCAAGCCAGAGTCTGCACAGCGCCACTGTCCTATACCATCTATGGCTCCCTTATCACCGATCATGTTGTATTCTCCAATACTTTTTCAACTGATTACAATCAATTCAAACACGCTGTGAATACAAACAATCTCTCTCTGTGTCTCGGTGTCTCTCTGTCAGCCGGTGGTTTGTGTGTCTGTGCTCCTACTGCCACTCCAATTAGAAAACATGGGCAGGGAAGAGGGGTGTGCAGGTCTCCCCTCCCCTGCGGGACCAGAGTCAATACAAACACTGGATGACAATATACACACTGTGGCAGGCGCTAGCTCACACACTGCCGCCCCCCGCACACGCTGTGGCAGGCAAACACACACACACACACACACACACACACACACACACACACACACACACACACACACACACACACACACACACACACACACACACACACACACACATATTTATGTTTATATATTCACACACACATACATACATGCGCACACATAAACATATGCTGTATATTCACACACACACACCACACACACACACACACACACACACACACACACACACACACACACACACACACACACACACACACACACACACACACACATACAGTACACACAGACACCCATACACACACATATTATGCTCAACTATGTCTTACTGTGTAAGAACATGTTTTAACATAGAAAGCACCTGTTATGTTTTAACATAGAAAGCACACACTAGATCATGTGTCCTCTTATATTTTGTGTTAATGATGTCCTTTACTTTGATGTCATGTTTGCCACTAATTGTGGAGAACATTATAAGCTAGAATGTGTTGAAATGTTTAGCACCAAAAAAACATGAGATCAACAACAAATTTAACACATTTACCCTCAAGGCTACATAAACACTAACTGTGTTTGCTAATAATGCATTTAATTAGATATTCCATTCTTCAGTAGTCTTTTTAAATGGGCTATGACATTTTTTAATTAGAGAAAACAAAAATACAGACCATGGTTAAAATATTTGTTTGTGTGCATGTGTGCATGCATGTGTGTGTGTGTGTGTGTGTGTGTGTGTGTGTGTGTGTGTGTGTGTGTGTGTGTGTGTGAAAGACAGTTAGCGTTTGTGTGTGTGATTGTTTGTCCACACGTGGATGTGTGTGTGTGTGTGTGTGTGTTGTGTCTTCGTGTGTCCACACATGCATGGGTGTGTGTGTGTGTGTGTGTGTGTGTGTGTGTGTGTGTGTGTGTGAGTGTGTATGTGTTGGGTGAGGGACATATTGATATTGGATAGAGTGGCAGCAGATGGCAAGCTGCAAACATGTGCATGAAACTTCTTTTTCGGCTTGTCTGTATGTGTGTGTCCACGCGTGCATGTGTGTGTGTGTGTGTGTGTGGTGTGTGTGTGTGGTGTGTGTGTGTGTGCGTGCCGCCTGTGTGTGTGTGTGTGTGTGTGTGTGTGTGTGTGTGTGTGTGTGTGTGTGTGTGTGTGTGTGTGTGTGTGCGTGCCGCCCTGGTGTGTGTGTGTGTGTGCGTGTGACACGGCTACTTCCCATTCATCCTCTCAGCACCTTTTGATAGTCAAGTGGATTACACCTTGTGTTCAAAAACAGCCCGACAGAATGGGAGGGAGAGAAAGGATCCCGGACACAAAATGGAATTAGGATCCTGCTTAAAGGGCCTGATTCATTTATTGTTAACTCCTTCCAGTTCATTAAGCCTAATCCCTGTCAGGATGGTAAGTAACACAGGGCCTGAATGGGCCGGCCCAGCTAAGGGGACATGTGCACCTATTATGCCTCTCTCTCTCTCTCTCTCTCTCTCTCTCTCTCTCTCTCTCTCTCTCTCTCTCTCTCTCTCTCGGGGTAATCCTGGTCCCCGTGGTGGCGCTGACGTCTGTGG
>PIJE02000709.1:68587-73587 GCA_002895965.2 Coryphaenoides rupestris | reverse complement strand
CGAAAAAGGTGTGAGTCTGTGTGAGTTGTTGCTCTGTCGGCCTCAGTGGCCACAAATACGTTGACAATGAATCACAATGAATCAGGTTGGACAATAGGGCTGTGACGGCGGCTGGATTAGTGTCTATTACTCCCATGCATTAGTGGCTGTATTAAGAGGCCTCATTTAACGCCATTCAAGGGGGTGGACCAGAAATCCCCAAGTTTCCAAATTGGAATTTCATTCCCCTCAGGTACTTCTACTCATATGAGAAAAGTTGGAATGCATTTAATCTGCCCTAATTTCAATTATTAGGCTGCAACGGTTGCTCAGGGAGTCCCACCGGGTAGAGTGGATGGGGAGTGGCGGGGGGCAAAAATGGCTGAAGGGGGAATTTTTTTTTTTTTATTATTTTGTGAGCATCAGAAAAGTGATGGGAGAATTGGCATCAATAAACTGTTAGAGACTCATTAACGGGCTAAATGCTTTTCCCCAAAGTCACGACATTTTAACACAGGACCCGGTGCCTAATTACTAGCCATAGTATCCATTACAGCACCCCCACCCGTCACCCTCCACCCTCTACCCTCCACCCTCTACCCTCCACCCCGTCTCATTCTTCATTCACCATGTTCCACTTGTCCCAGGCCACAATGGAATGGGCCCATGTTAACGATTGGCCCGCAGAGCCAGGATTTGAGCATCGTCGCCATTGTTCTGAGAGGCTAAGGGGTTTAAAGTGTCAGGTGGTGGCGTGCATATAGAGATAGGTCGCTGCACCGGTTAAGAGCCGCCATGCATGCATTGCATTTACCATTTGCCTCAATGAATGTGTGTGTGTGTGGGGGGGTGGGAGGGGAAGACAGTCAGTAAACACACACTAAAGACTGGTCAACTAAAATCCCAGAGTGACAAACACTAGAAACTACGTTTAAAAAAAAAGGTTAAAAAAGGTTATTTTAGGTCACTGAAAACGAACTTTTTGCAAAACTCCTTCCAGCATGAAGATATTTAGACGTGTAGACATGTGTGCACCCATGATCTCCTTTGTTTACATCAGGAGATTTTGTGCAATGGTGTATGGAGCCAAAATAGTGCTGGTTTTAACTTTGATAAGTTTATAATTCCCACCATCGTCAATGTGCCATTATTGTTGTTGCCTACTGGAACCGGTACGCAAGCTTATAATTGTCGTGGTCATTGACTTTCGAGGAGAGGAGGGGTCGGGCAGAGACAACTCTCCAATATTGTGAATTTGGACTGCACTACCCATTTTGAACACTGGGTGTCATTGTTACATATAGCGCCTTTAAGTTCCTACAATAAATTATATATCCTCATAAAAGTGACACACACACACGCACACAGACACAAACACACACAAATGGAAAAAGGTGATGCGGGGTGGGGTGGGTGACCGTGGGCCATCCACCATGGGTTTTGAATGCAGTCGTATCTACGGCAACTGCAGTAAGCGATCTCATCCCTGTTCTTGTTCATCGCAGGCCTATTGATGGGGCTCCTAATTGGTGGGGCTGTGTGAATAGGCAGCTGGTCGAGGGGAGCTGGTACAAAGGGAGCCAGCGAAACACCACCACCCCCTCCCCGACCAGAAAAGACAGAGAGACAGTGTCAGAGAGAGAGAGAGAGAGAGAGAGAGAGAGAGAGAGAGAGAGAGAGAGAGAGCTGGACGAGACGACACACCGCAAGCAGCACACCACAACAACACACAACACTAGCGCACACACAACACACACTACCTACGGTCCTCGAGAAGAAAATTACATCAATTTTGGTGGCTGTGCAGTGGGAAGTGACTCAACACATCGCCGCGTCTCGACTCGAGGGAACGCGAGCGGAGGCGCAGACGGCGGTTCAGAAGTGTCTGCTAAGTGGAGGAGAATAGAGCTGGTAAATAGGAAGAAGCATCTCCGACTCCGGCTCAGCTCCCGCGCCCGCACCTCTCCTCGCCTGCTGTGCTTCCACCTCCCAGAATGCATCATCAACACATCAACACGCACACACACACATACGCACACACACACCCACACACACGCACACACACACACAGTGGTAGATGATATTAAACATCTGTCGTCTGTTGCCTCTCAGGTATTTCCCCGGGTTGCCTCCAGTCGGACCCGGTACACAGATGAGGCGTACAGCTGTTAGATGGCCTCCAATGAGAACACAGCAGCACAGCCAGGGATATGGGAGCCTCATCGTTGACAGTGTGTGTGTGTGTGTGTGTGTGTGCGTGTGTGTGTGTGTGTGTGTGTGTGTGCGCGTGTGTGTGTGTGTGTGTGTGTGTGTGTGTGTAAACAGATGGCTTATTTGCAGGATATATTAATCACGTCTTCATGACCCGGCATTGCAACAGAGAGGAAGGTGTTGCTAAGGAGTTGGTTTGGGGTTTTTTCTCTATGTATTGGCAAATGTAAAGTTTTATTCAAGGAATTATTTTAGATGACTTGAAATACATATTTAATATACATGTAAAGTTTAAAAGTTTAAAAGACAAAATCAAATAACAGTCTTTTTGATTTGATTGATTTGCTCTTTATTGACATTCTTTGTTTTATTCCAGTGTTGTGCAAGTCTCACATGCATTGTTATGTCTTCTGCGAATTTATGATGATTATTATGATTGTTAGTATCTCATTGGCGATACTCAATTCAATTTAACATTTACATTTACGACGGTTTTGTCCAAAATGTCCTTTTGTAGTACATTTGTCCAAAGTTGTTGAGTATGAAACAACATGTCGCTGACAGAACTGTAAGATTTTAAAAGTTTCAAGCACTGATGATTGTTAAACCGGTTGGTAAACAGCAAAATATCTTTATTATTATTTCATTAATTTTACTCTTGTGCAGAATAAAAGGCAAGAGGGTGGTAATTGATCATTTAAAACTCATAGTAGATAATGCATGTAAAATATACAATATATAGTTATATGTACAATTTATTAAATAGAAATATATATATATATCCAGTATATATACTATATTTATATGGTGTACATACTAACCTGCAAGCTTGATTTCAACAACCCATACAAAGTAATTTTTTACACTCACACACACACACACACACACACGCACACACACACACACACACACACACACACACACACACACACACACACACACACACACACACACTGGCCTACCGCTCTCTGTCATCTTGTTGGGTTGTGTGGGAACCAGAGCACATGCAGGGAGACAGGAGCCTTGTGTCCCTCAAGTGTCCCTGCATGTAGACCATGCTGTCGATCCTTAACCTAGACCCGCACCCACAAACCCCCCCCCCCCCCCCAGCCCAATCATCTTGGCAGAGTCCTGGGCTTTATTGACTGGTTGTATCTTGTCCACTCCACCACCACCACCACCGTCACCACCACCGTCACGACCGCAACCACCACACAGGGAGCTCTGTGTACAGCCTACTTATCCTCCGCTCTGCCACTATCACAGGAAGATAATCTTCTGTGATTATGGCCTGCTACTCATCTTCTGCTTCATCTCCTGCTCTCGTGTGTGTGTGAGTGTAAAAAATTACTTTGTATGGGTTGTTGAAATCAAGCTTGCAGGTTAGTATGTACACCATATAAATATAGTATATATACTGGATATATATATATATTTCTATTTAATAAATTGTACATATAACTATATATTGTATTTTTTACATGCATTAAAATGAATGAAAAGAGTAAAATTAATGAAATAATCAATTACCACCCTCTTGCCTTTTATTCTGCACAAGAGTAAAATTAATGAAATAATAATAAAATATATTTTGCTGTTTACCAGCAAGGGGTTAACCTAACAATCATCAGTGCTTCAAACTTTTAAAATCTTACAGTTCTGTCAGCGACATGTTGTTGTTTCACACTCTTTGTACAACTTTGTACAAATGTACTACAAAAGGACATTTTGGACAAAACCGTCGTAAATGTAAATGTTAAATTGAATTGAGTATCGCCAATGAGATACTAACAATCATAATAATCATCATAAATTCGCAGAAGACATAACAATGCATGTGAGACTTGCACAACACTGGAATAAAACAAAGAATGTCAATAAAGAGCAAATCAATCAAATCAAAAGACTGTTATTTGATTTTGTCTTTTAAACTTTTAAACTTTACATGGATATTAAATATGTATTTCAAGTCATCTAAAATAATTCCTCAAATAAAACTTTACATTTGCCAATACATAGAGAAAAACCCCCCAAACCAACTCCTTAGCAACACCTTCCTCTCTGTTGCAATGCCGGGTCATGAAGACGTGATTAATATATCCTGCAAATAAGCCATCTGTTTACACACACACACACACACACGCACACACACACACACACACACACACACACACACTGTCAACGATGAGGCTCCCATATCCCTGGCTGTGCTGCTGTGTTCTCATTGGAGGCCATCTAACAGCTGTACGCCTCATCTGTGTACCGGGTCCGACTGGAGGCAACCCGGGGAAATACCTGAGAGGCAACAGACGACAGATGTTTAATATCATCTACCACTGTGTGTGTGCGTATGTGTGTGTGTGTGTGTGCGTATGTGTGTGTGTGTGTGTGTGTGCGTATGTGTGTGTGTGTGTGTGCCTGCCTGCGTGTGCGTATTTACGTGTGTATGTTTGTGTGTGTTCGTGCATATCTAGGAGTGTGTGTGTGTGTGCGTGTGTGTGTTTGTGTGTGTTCGTGCATATCTAGTAGTGTGTGTGTGTGTGCGTGTGTGTGTTTGTGTGTGTTCGTGCATATCTAGGAGTGTGTGTGTGTGCGTGTGTGTGTTTGTGCATATTTACGTGTGTGTGTGTGTGTGTGTGTGTGTGTAGGTCTGTGTGTGTTTGAGCTCGTTCATTCATACACACAACACCAAACACCCCTCTGTCTCGCCATCTGGATAAATGATGGTCGGGTATAAAAAACAATTGAGGCATAATAGGCTACTTCTTAAACACTTCACACCTCTTGTTTGATCTCTCTCACCCCCCCCC
>PIJE02000709.1:45979-50979 GCA_002895965.2 Coryphaenoides rupestris | reverse complement strand
ATCCTAACCGACTATCCGGGTTTTTGTTCCGGGGCGGCACATCACACCTTTGGAAGACAAGTGCCCCGTCTTAGAGGTCCGTCTGGGGGTCAGCATGGCCTCCTCCCTGACTGACCCTCCTCCTCCAACCTCCCTGACAGCCCAACCTGAAGGAGAGAGGGAGTGAAGGGTGGTGTTGGTGGGGGGGGGGGGGTAGAGGGTGGTGTTGGCGGGAAGTGGAGGGTGGTGTCGGGTGGGGGGGGAGTGGAGGGTGTTGTTGTGGGGGGGGGGGGGGGGGTAGACGGACGTGGTGAGACCAGGTGAGCAGAGGAACGAGAGGCACGAGCAGCAAGACAGGAGATGTAGGGCTGGACATTATTTCCATGTTGTGATATGAGACCAGATATTGTCTTAAATTGTGGATATCGTAATATCATGATACGGCACACAGGTTGTCTTTTCCTGGTTTTAAATGTTGCATTACAGGTAAGATGATGAACTTTCCAAACTGAGAAAATACCCAGTACTTTCCATTTGACAAGTATTTAATTCACACAGGATTACCAGAAAACCTGTGATATCGTGATATACAGTATATCATTATTGAAATATTAAGTGACGTATTTGCCATGATAGAACGATTGCCGCGAGGGTAAGGTAGCAGAACAGTGTGTGTGTGTGTGGTGTGTGTATATGGTATGTTTATGGTATGTATATTTGTGTGTGTGTGTGTGTCTGTCTGTGAGTGTGTGCGTCTGTGTCTGTGTGCGTGTGTATGTGTGTATGTGCGCGTGCGTGCGTATGAGTGTACTCGAGTGCGCGCCTGCGTGTCTGTGCAGCCGACAGCCAGCTGTGTCTACTGGATCTTATCTCCGGGTGCTACATGGGCGCGGCGGGGGGGCTGCTGCGACGCGTCCTCTGGCTGCCGCCTCGTGCCGGCCCTGCAGACGCTACCTGCGTGTCATTGGACTTGGCACTCTGCTCAAACTTCACAGGGAGGAGGGAAATTAAACGGGGCCTCCCTTCCCTGCTGCTGCCTCAGGGTGTGTGTGTGTGTGTGTGTGTGTCTGTGTGGTGTCTGTGTGTGTGCGTGTGTCTGTGTGTGTGTGCGTGTGTGTGTTTATGTGGTATCTCGATGACATGGGGGGGGGGTTAAATATTTAGCTCAGTGGTTTCTTATTTGTTTTGATGAACCTTACCTGAAATCCCAGGGCTGACCTTGTGTGTTGAATGAATGCATGCATGTGTGCAACGGCTTATAACCACAGCATACGTGATATTATTTTATTATTCACATGATATATTATTTACTCTCTCTCGCTTGCGTTATACCTTTATATTTCTCACAACACTTCCTTCAGACGACGACGACGACGACGACGGCAACAACCTTGTAAAGGTTAAGAGACGCTCTGGTTTTACAACACGTGAACGTGATCGTGTATTTTGGGTTTTTTTACGCATACGAATAAACACAATGCCACCGAGATGTGGCATTGTGCTTGCTGGTCGTCACACACACACACACACACACACACCGAGCCACAGAGCTACTTCACACCTGCAGCCGGCCAGCGTTTACTGGGTAAGACCACCCCCCCCCCCCCACCACCCCGCGCGCGCACTGGGCCGGGGGGGCCGGGCAACACCTCGCCACTGCAAAAACAATCTCACAGCTCCCTGGCTCCTCCGGGGGGATGGGGGGGGGGGGTAGGAGGACAGGTGGGTTGGGGTGGGGAGGGCTGGTTGGAGGACGGGTGGGTGGACACAAAGACAGAGTTGTGCGAATATCAAAAGCAGTGTCGGCCATTCGATGAAAAGTGTTGACGTGTTCGCGTATACAAAATGAAACGCGACGCCTCCAAAGAGACACGTGCAGGTCGTCACCGACGCTAAATTTTATGGTGAAAGCGTGTAGCGAGTCGAAAACTTGTTTTAGTCGCACAAATTTCACACGCAGACCAACAACGAACGTGATGAAACTGAAGGTAAGCTTAGCGCTAGAGAGAATGGCTGAGTTGAGAGTGTGGAGACGGATAAGGTGGAAACTCCTCCTAAGAGGAACGGTGGCTCTCAGCCTTATCATCTCATTATCGTCTTTATATTTACATACAAGGGACACACTAAACTGTGCTCTATAAGTGTGAAAGAGTTCACGTCTCGCAGGTCGGCGTTCGAGACATTGCGATTCCACTTGCTATCCACTCTATAGCTCTCAGGTTTGTCTTACCTTTAGTTACGTCACGTTCAAGTTCGTTTTTTTGGTCTGCAGCAATACAAAGGTGAGTCCAGCTGTAGTTCTACATCGCATAAAAGGGAATAATTGCTATTTACCGGGTAAACACGCCACACTTAATGTGATAGTGTGCAATATGCGATGATGGCAAGTAACCTCCTCCCCTATCAGTCGTTTCATTTCAGTCAATGAACAGGTACAGGTGATGGGTTCAGTCGTGGCTGTTTTTAATAAGAAGAAACAACATTTCCCGTTGCACACTGTAGTTATAATTTAAGTGCCACTATTACTTCCTCCAAATACATTTTACGATATTTCTGCTGCCATATCCTGTCTCCAAAGAAATGTTGTTAAATAAATCCGAGCGAGGACGTTGTTGCCATGAATTACGAACGAATACAGAAATCAGCCCTATAGTTGGTGTACATCATCATTATGGTTAGGCATGGAAAGGTAACATATAAACAGATGATCAGCATTTTATTGAACACCGTGACGATGATCTGCGGTCGGCGATATGATAAAAACAAAGAGCAGACACACGGTGACAATGAAAAATAACTGACTTTTCCTCATTGACACAGATCTGCCATAACAATTAGCAGAACATGAGGTTAGCCATGGCTGAAAAATTAATTTCTTAGAAAGTCACTTTCTCTTGATGTATCGTTTTCCTCTCTTTTCCCCTCTTTGTTCGGGGAGAGCAAGGAAGGAAGGTCTCTGAGGGCTAAAACAACTTCTTTTCCGAGGTGTTTGCTGGACTTAAAATGGGGCGGACAAATTATGCTGTCAGCGACACATCTACAGCGGACGCGGACGAGGTGACACTTGAGATATTTGCCATTGAACACCTTTAATAGCCAGTAATACAAGAGGCGGGGCGTTCCTATTAAAATGTGTTGCCACAATCAATAAGAGCCATAATTAGAGTTGTTAGAGCAAATTATAACACGGCTATTATGTACCCGCACAATGTTGCTCCGTAAACTGTTTTCACAGATTGGAACACCTTTGTGTTTGTGTGTGCACTAGCATCTCTGTACATGCGTGTGTGTGTGTGTGTGTGTGTGTGTGTGTGTGTGTGTGTGTGTGTATGTGTTTTGGTGAGCGACAGAGTGGGTCGAGAGAGAGAGAGAGAGAGAGAGAGCGTGAGAGAGAGAGAGAGAGAGTTTGGGCAGTGGGTTAGAGATGGGGGGGATTATATGCGATAGTTGCCTCTTTCCACTGTAATTACTCCTCCCCTTATTGACAGCATGCTCACTGGCTTTTGTCTACACTACAATCCTCCTTGTTGTACTGTACAGTACAGCAGTCATTTCAGTCAAGTGGCCTCCCATCCACAGGGCGTAATTGTTACTATTCCGGCCTCAAACGAGTGCTGAACTGCCATCAATTCCAACCTCTTACTATCAGCAAGATATATTGATGCATTGAACTGTTGCATTTGTGTATATTTGTGTATATATCCCATCGTTTCCAACACTGTGTGTGTGTGTGTGTGTTTCACAAAGCGACATGGCCTTGCGCCTGATGCATGATTGTCATCGTGTCTAGGGACGTTTACTGGTTTGATCCCAGACAGACAGACAGACAGACAGACAGACAGATAGTCAGACAGACAGATAGTCAGACAGACAGATGGTCAGAAAGGCATCGGACAGGAGGGATGGTGGTAGAAGTGGTTTTGAATGTCGCGCTTCAATCCGGTTGGAGGTGTGTGTGTGTGTGTGTGTGTGTGTGTGTGTGTGTGTGTTGTGTGTGTGTGTGTGTGTGTGTGTGTGTGTGTGTGTGTGTGTGTGTGTGTGTGTGTGTGTGTGTGTGTGTGTGTGTGTGTGTGTGTGTGTGTGTGTGTGTGTGTGTGTGTGTGTGTGTGTGTAGAATACTGTACAGTATTTACATTGGCTCCTGCTTTAAGAGCTGAGCTCTTCACTGAAGAGTGCTCCCATTGACTGGTGGTTTTTTGGGGGTTTTGTTTTCAGGGAGTGAGCAAAGTTGTAGTAATGACAGTAATCGCTGGCCGGGTGGATGGCCCTCCACATGTAATGGGTATGATCATGGGATGACCAGGCTGCCAAGACAAAGCGGGCCAACGTGGAGCGGCCCACCGGCTGACACCGGAGTGTGATGGATTGGGCTTGTTTTTAAAAGCAGCTGGAGAAGCCATCAGCGGAAATGCACGCTGGAGTGTGAAATGTTTTCAATTATTGAGAACAATTTCAAGCTTCGAGATACAGTATGAATTTGACGAATTTGAAGAGGTTGTATCAGGTGGAAGTTTGAAAACCAGCCACGGTACGGCAAACATATACATGTTTACAAATTGTTGTTGTTTTTGTTGTTGGTTTGTTTATTTATGTTTTTTTATTTTTTTTTCCAGACAATGGTGGACCAAATCAAACCCACGCATCTCTCAGAAATGGCCGCCCCGTTATTTGGCGAGCATTGAAGCCAGAAGTGTCAGTGGATGGTTTCTGCCGGGTCTGGCCGTGTTTAAAACACCCTGGCCGCTATATGAAGCGTCAGCACATATAGGATAAACAATGCCCTGTCAAGCTCCTCACTGGGCCGCCTTCGCCGAATCAATTCCACACACTCTTCCTGGATTAGTTATGGATGACTTAATTGATTCAACACACTCAAGTGATCTTCAAACAATCAGGCTTTTTTTTTTAACTTGAAAAGCGAGTGACAGCCACCAAAAACGTGAACTCTGCTGTACATGACAAATCATTCCCCGGGGCGACAAGCGTTATTCTTAACAATGGTTTGGCTGCGTGTGTGGAAA
>PIJE02000709.1:38479-43479 GCA_002895965.2 Coryphaenoides rupestris | reverse complement strand
TCAGGAGGTAAGAGCGGTTGTCGGGCAACAGGAAGGTTGCTGGTTCGATCCCCGGGCTCCGCCTAGCTAAGTGTCGAGGTGTCCCTGAGCAAGACGCCGCCTAACACCTAACTGCTCCTGATGTGTTGGTTGTTACCTTGCATGGTTGACACCGCCGTCTATGGGTGAACTGTAAAAGCGCTTTGGATAAAAGCGCTATGTAAATGCAATCCGTCTACCATTCACCGTGATGGATGCTACGTTGAGGTGTGTTGCTCACGTGACACGACCCGACTCAGAGAGACCAGAGACCACTCACACTGTCTGTCTGTCTGGATGTCTGGCTGGTAATCCGGCCGCATGTCGCAGGGCTAAACAGGGTCGCTGCTCTGCCCAATCGGAGCCTCCTACACACAACCACACGGGTGACAAATAGCAGGCTGAGCAGGCAAGTAGCAGGTGACCGTTTGACCGTCCCTGTCAGTGCGCGCGGGGGGGGCGTGGATGAGGCCCGCTGACCGGGGCTACGCATGCCACACCGTCACCCCACAAAAAAGAAAAGAAAAGGTGGGGGTATAGGATTGAAGAGGGTGGGTGGGTGGGGGGCTGGGGGTGAGAGGTCTAAAGGGGGGGAGGTGAGTTGTAAGTCGTGCACGGGGGTCTTTCTCCAGCCGTGGCCTTGCTATATTAACATGGAGCCCCCCCCCCCCCCCCCCGCCATTAAGCTGTGTAAAGCTCGTCTGGAAGAGCGGGCCCCATCGTTGACGCTAACGCCCGCGCGTTAAGCACACAGGAGCCTGCGGCGGCGGAGGAGGAGGAGGAGGAGGAGGAGGAGGAGGAGGAGGATCGCCCTGCAGGGGTTAATGGAGCCTGATGCGCACCGGGAGGGAGGTGGGAGGGTGGGGGAGGGAAATGGGATGGGGGTGAGATAGGGGACGGGGGGGAGGACTGGAGTGGATGGTGTGTCAGTGCGTGGCGGCACCCAGCTAGGACATGAACCCCCCACCCAGTAACAGATACAGACAACCCCCCCCACCCCCCCCCCCCCCCCCCCCCCCCCCCCGACACACACACACACACACACACACACACACACACTCCCCTCCATCGCAATGTACTGTAACATCCAGATGGGGAGATTGTAGGGTAGTTCATTACTAACAGGACTCATTGTAAAGTGATTTAGCCAGGTGCTACATGTGCGTGTTGTGGTGTGTGTGTGTGCGCGTGTGTGTGTGTGCATGTGTGCGTGTGCGTGTGTGTGTGAGTGGCACTATTCAACTTCACTGGATATTATGGTCTGTTTGTCTGACCGATGCAAATGGTGCCTTCATCAGCTACCTAAGTGGCAGCACAGTGAGAAATGCCTTTCTTGTATATGACAACAAAACAACACACACACACAGGTAGACACACACACACACACACACACACAGAGTGCATATGCCTATACTAACACATAGTCGGCCTCGGCTCATTGCTCAGGCTTCATTCCTAACACTACACCACGTCCATGATGAGATATCGAGCTCGGATTCCCACCACACTCTGATTTGTATAAAACACCATCGGAGAGATCGCTCCCCCAGCAACCTCCTCAGACTCTGCATCGCATGCGGGGAAAGACTTTCAATTTGGTGTGTGTGTGTGTGTGTGTGTGTGTGTGGCAAAGAACATTTTACTCGTGTGTGGAGGGATTGGGGGGTAGGGGTGGGGGTGGGGGTGGGGGTGATGTGAGGGAGGAAGGGAGGAGGGTGAAGGGAGGAAGGCAGGGAGGGCGGGAGGGGCGGTGCTTTTGGAGAAAACTTTTAACTTTGGAAGAAGATTGAATTAATTCCAGAATCAACCAAACAAATCAAATTAAACATGCCCGTGCATACGCGCACACCAAAAAAATATGCGTTTTTCCTCGGTGAGAGGTGGAGAGAAAACATTTTTTTGGAAGGGATTGGAGGGTGTTTGCATCTGGAACCCCCTACACCCCCCAACCCCCCCCCCCCCACACACACACACACACACACACACACACACACACCCGCTATCTCCCGGCGAGATCAAATCACAGCAAGACGCCGGCGCGCTGCTTTCTCAATAGCCGATCAATTTGGTGTGCCCGGGAACGTTGCGGTAAACATCGACAGAGTCATTTTCTGGCATATTAATGTTTACATCCAATCAGCGGGATGTTAGGGCGGCCTAATTAACTCAATCAGCTGGCGGAATGCACCGGCAAATGAGAGACCCGCCCGGGGACGCGCGCGCAATTGATCACTTCAGCCTCCTCTCTCCCCGCCATTGTTTTTTGACAGCACTTCAGAGCACCTGAATTAGCCAGGGCCCCATATGGTGATTAAAAAAAAAAAAAGCAGGCAAGCTTCTATCATCTTCCTCTCTCTCTCGCACTGCGTTTAAACGATGAGACGCCGCGGACTGGAGACACGAATTTGTATACAATTTGTGTAGTGAGGAAACGGTTTCGATGGAGTCCAACGCTAAACGTGTATCCCGCGGTGTGCCAGGTCCCCCCCCCCCCCCCCCCCGCCGCAGACGCTTGTAATTAACCAAAGACGAAAAAAAAAGATCTAGCTGCAATACAATTGGCTTTTTGGAGAAATTATTTCTTTCTCCTGGCATGAAATTGATCAAGAATTGATTAGGGATGGGATGTGAGACGGGGGGTTGGTGGGGGAAAACCCAGACAATTGCAGACAATCATCGAGTTACATCCAAGCAATGTCATTTTTTTTCTCTCTCTCTCTCTCTCTCTTTCTTCCTTCGAGCTCACCGATCACTTTCTTTCTTTGGGGTGCGGTGGAGGGGGAGGGGTTGGGGGAGGCGGTGGGTGAGAGGGTGGGGGGGGGCGTACGGCCGGGGGAGGGTGCACCGGTGTGTGCGTCCGTGTGTGTGTGTGTGTGTGTGTGTGCCGGTGTGTTGTGTTGTGCAGTGCTGTGATGCTTTCGCAATATCAAATGGAGACGGGACGGGGAAATCAGAAGCACAGACAAAATAATACAAACTGCTCTGCTATCTTCCGCTGTTCCCGACACTCGTCTCCGTCTCCGCCCTCCTCCCTCCGCGCCCTGCCTGCTCCTCTGTATCTATCCGCCTCCCCGCGTTCCCTCTAACTAGCATCGCTTCCTGCCAGACCACCCCCCCGACCCCCCCACCCCCCCTCCGTTGCCTATGAAAAATCAGCAAATAAAAAGTTACATTAACCCCGCCGTGACCTTTCCCACGTAATACACTGTGGCCTGATGGGCCGAGCGGGGAGCTCCATCGAAAAGCTGTCATTCTCTGCTATCCCAAGCACTGCCTGGGGAACATTTACCACATAATTAATATATTTAATGCATGAAAAATAGTTACACAGGAGCCCCTTTGTCAGCTCCTCCAGCGCATAGGTGGCGGCGGGGGTGGGGGGGTGAGGGACACAGCCTGTGAACCATCAATATACAAGCATCCTTCTTCAATGGACCGTCATAAAAACCGCCTCATAATTTTATGGCTTCATTCACGGCCCCCTCTGTAAAGGGGAGAGCGCGTTTCCCCCCCATCATTCACCGGCGCTCGCTGTCGCTTGCTTTTATGATTTCCCGGGTTTTAAGCCCCCCCCCCGTCCACCCCCCCGTCCTCCACCCCCCCGTCACTATTACAGGTGCCCGCGTGCGCGCCATGAAGGACATGCCGGGGTCAGTGGTAAGCAAAGACATTTGAGAGTATGACCCGGGCGTTAAATCCTTGCGTGGACACATAGCGCTGGCCGGGCTGCGTAAGGTCACAGAGGCATGCAACAGTGCTGCTGCTGCTGGGGTTTAAACATGCACAGACAAAACAGAGCGGGCTACTGGTGTGAGCGTACCTCAAGATTCAAGATTCAAGATTTCTTTCTTGCCGTATGTAACAAGTACAATGGAACGCTTACTCCCCATTCACTCCTGCAGTATTCTTCTAAACATACATTCTAAAACAACTCAACAATTCTTAATAGTACCTCGTAAGTACAGTAAAAAAGTGCCTCCCCTTTTCGTTAAGGCGATATCAACTAACTATTTCACATATTTCTGCTTCTCGTTTTCCCTTGGTGGTTTAGTTTTTTTTTGTTCTTGTAAAGTAGCAGTAAGAGTAGTCATACAGGTAGAATAAACGTTATATTTGTACAACCACGTGAGCAGATTGACATGTTTGCGCTAAAACTACTGTGCACATACTATTCACACAGTTTCCTATTTGGACTATTTACTTTAAACAGATGGTAGACATGTACCTGGTTAAACTAAAATGCAAAATGATGTAACATGACCACAATTCCATACAGCTTAGAGATGTAAAGGTTGAATGTCATTTACTTTAGTCACCCAAAGAACAAATCACGCTAAATAGATGGTCATTTGGTAGCTTGGTATCCCTGCAAATGTCTCTCTATTCTCTTCTTCTCTTCTTCCACAGTATTTGATGTTCCCTGATCATGTTAACATTATATTAACTATTCACTATGTGGTTAATATTAGCTGCACTCTGGTTTAGGAGGTAATGGGTGTGGGGGAGCTTAATTACAGTCATACAAGATTTTATATGAGCAGAGATTTTAGGGGGCGGGAGTTTTCAAATTAACCTTTTAATGTATTTTATTTGTATTTTTTTTAGTAAAGGCTCCAAAATACTGAACAAGGAGTCTCTCATCAAGTCCCGCCTCTTACGCTCAATTTCAGAAGGTTGCGACAATTAGCGCATCACTTCCTTCCCCTTCATACAGCGTTTATGTACATGAGCTTGCGTCGTTAACATCAGAGCTAACGTTGTACTGTATGTCTTCACATTGATTTCCACACATCCAGGTTATTTTTGAATTTATTAGCCATTGGCATGTAGGCCTATATCTGGAGGATCGATACTCCAGCCCTAGTTAATGACACGAGGTCCACATCCGTCCTCGTCTTGCATCACTTCACTCAATCCACCACATCGCATTCAGCCATTCACTCAGGGCTACTGTCAGGTTTGTTTTTTATGGTTTTTTTAAG
>PIJE02000709.1:8479-33479 GCA_002895965.2 Coryphaenoides rupestris | reverse complement strand
TTCTATTCCCTCTGTCATGAAAAATGCCATCACATAGGTACAGCGGTCCAGCCCTTTGCAGAAGATTTGAGCTTTTATCTATTTGTATATTATTCCGAATTCTAACACAAAATGTACCAAAATAGGAACATAGGTCTTCACATATGATCTAATGAGATTGCCAAAATAAGACAGCTCGACTGTAACATACGGATTACAGGTGGGTTACTCTAATTAAGTTCGTATCTCTTAACCCAACTCCTGACCAGACTTGCTAGATGCCAAAGGTTGAGACCAAAGTTGAAGCAGCTGTTTCAGACCCCAGAAGAGTTGACACGTCTGCAACTTTTATCTTTACCAAAGGTCAGAGGTGCAGCCTTGTTCTATCTTCCCTGGGAAGGCAGTGAGTCATTTGACAATGAGTAGAAATCAGTATAAGGACAAGCACCCCCCCCCCCCCCCCCCCCATGCCTAAACACCTCCTGGCCATTTCCAGAAGAAAAAGAGGAGGAGGAGGAGCAAGGCGAGTGATGCATGATTACATGTTTAATTTACTCCACATCTCCAAAAACGTCTGCTGTGACAGAGCCAATTTACAGTGATCCTGCCGCTGAGTGTCAGGCAGGCAAACGAAAGGAGGAGGAAGGAGGTGGTACACCATGACACCTCGGCCGGCCCGCGGCCCCTAATGGAATCTCAATGAACCTCTGGGAGCCGCTCGGGGCTCTGGGATGGGAGACAGCCCCGCCATTACACCAGAAGGGCCCTCCTTCACCCCAACAGCCTGCCCCCTCACCCCCACCCCGCCTGTTATTATTGCTTGACAATCCTTGGAAAAAAAATGAAAAGAAATCAGACAGCCATGAGGAGGAAGAGAAGGTTAGCATCACTTAGGAGGGCGCACCTTCACATGGGCTGGATGCAGCGGTGGTTGAAGAGGGCGGGCAGAGTGGCAGTCTTCCAAATTGACGGAGCAGGACACTGTGTTTAAAGTCACAGCTGATCGCCGGCTGGTGTGATGTCCAATTTTGAGTTTGAGACGGTGATTTAGAGAAGACAGGCGAGCATCGGCACGCCTATCGCAGGTGTCTATCTGGGACGCACATGAAAAAAAAAATCCTGAGAAGAAATTACATTACCTGTGACTGCAGAACGTGTTCTTATCTTATTGAAATAATCACATAGCGCCATCATGGGTTGTTCAAAAGAAACATAGACGAAAATGTATACGCATTATGTGCATCGCAGCAATTAATATTCAGCCATTCTGCAACTATAAATGTTTCCCCTTAACAATCATGAAATAAAGAACAAACATTAGTGTATTGATCCATATTCCTAACTGCAGAGATGTCACCCTACACCTATACTTTAGGTCATTCACTTTTTAGTGTCACTGAGCCATTTGTATGCAGGGACACACTGCGGCCGTCGGGTATTTGGGAAAAAAACGGCAAAAGGGTCGGTCTGATTGTGGGCCCGGCCGAAAAAAAGTGTTTCTTATTTAATAAAGTTGCTAAAATAGAAGATTATTTTCCCTAAACTTGCCCAAACCAGTGCCCAAAATTAAATTAAGTAGGCTACAAAGGGAATTGGACATTAGACGTTTTTTTGATAGGTGGTGTGTGGCAAACTAAGCTGTGAGGATGCTCTGAACTGTGAGTGGCACTGGCAGTACACATTATAAAAAACTAACTTCGGTATGTAAAAAGCTTGCGGCACACAATAAGAAGGTCTAAGATAAGATAAATAATGTAATAAATAAACAGGCTACATTCAAATCAGAAGTGGGCCGGCCAATCCGTTACATGCCAGGCCGAATATTTGTCCAGGTCCGTCGCTGCGTCTAAGAAATCCTCTCTATGAGTATGTGCTCATGTGAAGCGACATGTTTCACGACCAAACCTTTTATTGCTATTTCTATTGGAATTGTTTTGACCGAGCCTGGATGAAAACCTCTGTAACGACCTGAGGTTTTTCACCCGGTTACCTCTGTACCCCTGTAACATACAGTAAGACCATTCAGATTTGCTGAGGGTCTGTGAAGACGTTTGGAACCGCAACCACTCATTGTCTGCGGACTCCTCGTCCACGGACTTACATTGATGACGTGATGAGACGACGTGAAACAAACCTCCAGTCCGGACCACCATGTTGTGCCACTGCCCCCCCCCCCCACCACCCCACCTGTGACAGGTATTGGGGGGACATATTCTCCTTTGTAAACCTGCTGGGAAACCCTTGTGGGGGGAAGAAGCACGGAGAAAAAAAAACCTGAACTGCCTGAACTGAAGTGTTTTAATGCTGCCGAGATATGTGACGGTTAATGGAAAACAAAGCCTGTTTTTTCCATGGGTGAGGTTGATCGGGGTGGGGGAGGTGGAGGGGTGGCGGCGGGGAAGATGGCTGGCGAGGTTAAGGCGAATGTTTACTGTTTGCCGAGCCCAGACACCAGCCGGGGGAGAGAGAGAGAGAGAGAGAGAGAGAGAGAGAGAGAGAGAGAGAGAGAGAGAGAGAGAGAGAGAGAGAGAGAGAGAGAGAGAGAGAGAGAGAGAGAGAGAGGGAGGGAGGGAGAGACAAGATGAATTTGACAGCTAATGTAAAAATAACAGACAATCATAAATCAAGGAAGCAGGCGTCGGGAGTCGATGATGAGAGTTAATCAATACAAGCCTGACTTTGCCATTGTGTGAAATGGCACTCCATTTATTATGAGGAGTGTGTGTGTGTGTGTGTGTGTGTGTGTGTGTGTGTGTGTGTGTGTGTGTGTGTGTGTGTGTGTGTGTGTGTGTGGGAGGGTGTTGTGCGGGCGGGGGGGGGGGGGGGGGGGGGGAGGTGTGCACTAGCAGGAGAAACATTATTCACATTAGAGTATGCACATGCTGGCAGCGGTGGAGAGGGAGAGCCAGAGGAGGGAGGTGGGAGGTGGGAGGTGGGAGGTGGGAGTCGGTCGGAGAGGACAGGTGGAGGTGGAGGTGGAGGTGGGTGGGGTGGTGTTTAGCTTCGTCATGTTGGTGGCACTGCTAGAGGTCGGGATTGGGGGGGCGAACCCGGAAGAGTAAGAGCCAACAATTGAACATGTTACAATTTATAAATCAGCTTTTTGTTTTGCTTTGGTTTTCACTTCATGCTAAATGTCACAGCATTGTATGCACCGTGGGGATTGTACTTCCAGGTTTATTCACTCTTTCATCAAAAAGTCATCACATAGTGCAACGGTCCAGCACTTTGGAGAAGATTTGAGCTTTTATCATCGTTAAAACATTGAAACATTTTACATTTTTTGTGTATTATTCGAAATTCTAACACAAAATGTACCACAGTAGGAAATAAAAATAGGTCTGTACGTGTGATCTAATTATATACCAAAATAACACTACGCGACTGTAACATATGGATTACAGGTAGGTTACTTTAATTCAGACAAAGTAATACGTTTAGATTTAGCTTAAGTACCCAATTCCTGACAAAACGTGTAGGATGAGACAGAAGTTGAAGCGCTGTTTCAGATCCCAGAAGAATCTGACACCTTCCAAGGAACACCATGTCCACACGATGGTTGTCCAGTGATGTCTCCGGTGTCAGGTGTGTGTGTGACGCAAGATAGCCATAAGTCATGAGAACCTTTAGGAAATAACTTTTTCTCTCATAAGCATCTGCGTCAATGTCAAACGGCCGTATACTGTATTTGGGCGTTAGTAAGTAAGTTGCTTTGGATAAAAGCGTCCAGCGCCTTGAATGTAAATGTGAATGTATTTAATCGAAGTGTACGCACCTTGTGTGGAAATGCCCTCTCTAGTCTAGAGAGACTGTAGGTCAGAACAGGAGAGAGAGAGAGAGAGAGAGAGAGAGAGAGAGAGCGACAGAGAGCAGACAGACAGACAGACAGCTCGGGGATGATTTGAGTGGCTGTGGCTCGGCTGTGGCTCTGGGGAAATCGGGCCCCAGGAACGGCCCCTGTGATTTACTCCAGGCCCCGGCATGTCTGGGGCTGATGAGCTCCCGGGCAGCCGGGGCCCCCATGTGGGGATTGGGCTCCGACCAATATGTTCCCTTCCCTACTCAAAAGGACAGGAGCTAATGTGCTATAGGACCGTGTCCTCACACCCCCTACACCCCCCCTCCCCCCCCCCCACCCGCCCCCACTCCCCCCTCTCCCCCTCCCTCCCAGCCTCACGACCCACCTTGCCACCCTTTCACTAGCTTCTCCACCACCACACCGCCCCCCCCCCTCGTCCCCTCCCCCCCCCCGACACACACATCCAACCCCTTCAACCTTCATTTAAGACTCCCTCTATCTCTCTCTCTCTCTCCACCTCTCCTCCACCTCTCCTGCACTCCTATATGCCTTCTTCGTCTTCTTCTTCTTCTTCTGCTGCTGCTGCTGCTGCTGTAGCGGTGGCTGCTCCATCTGTCACCCGGGCATCTCCACCCCACACTCGTTCCTCCGCTCATACTCCATACCAGGGTCTCTTTTTCCATCTCGCCTCTTTTCACCTCTACTTTTCTCTCCCTCTCTTTCTTTCCCTGTGTGTGTGTCTCTCTCTCTCTCTCTCTCTCTCTCTCTCTCTCTCTCTCTCTCTCTCTCTCTCTCTCTCTCTCTCTCTCTCTCTCTCTCCCACACACTTTCTCATCTCTCGCATTCTGCTCCTTCCCGGCTCCGCAGTCATTTTTCCTCACCTGAGCCTCGTTCCCCGGGTCCGCGTGGGGAATGTATGGCTTTATTTGCCGCGGCGACGGCATTTTATTGGATTCCTATTGCTTCGGCACGGGGCCTACCACATTCCAAATTCATCAAGGGCCAATTTAATTCAAAATTCATGAAGTAGGCATCCGTCAAGGTGCCTGCGTCAATGTGCTTTGTGTGTTTCCCTCTCTCTCTCTCTCTCTCGGTGTGCCTTGGTGTACGCGGGGGAAGCCATCATTTACACAGAGCCCGTATTTCCCTCTGTGATTAGAAAGTACCGGCTGGTTTTCCACGCGGAGTATTACTACCTACCGACCAAAAAACCAACAATCTCTGGGAAGTTTCTGGAACAGGGGGGGCGGGGGGTGGGGGGGGGGGGGCAAGCCACATCGTCGTCACACACAAACACTTTTTATACGCCGTAGTCGACACCCATCTTGATTTAGTCGCTTCGGGAGTTTTATTTGTTTTCATGGCGTCATATCGGCGAGCGCACCAACCATCCACGACACACACACACAGACACACAGAGGCCTGCCTTACATATTCTAAAGGAGAGAATATCTTTTTTTTTTAACCGGTATATAATATATAGCCCCTGAGGTTGACCCTCACCCCACATACTCTCCCATTCATTACTGTGTAAATGACCTGCCAATATTTGGGAGAACCATTCTGCGTTCTTTGCCCCTTTGAACTGTGTGTGTGTGTGTGTGTGTGTGTGTGTGTGTGTGTGTGTGTGTGTGTGTGTGTGTGTGTGCGTGCGCGTGCATTTGTATGTTTGTGTGTGTGTGCCTAGGTTCGCCATCATCCAAACTCCCATCAGAAATCGCTGGCCCTGCAAGGTGAGTGCTCACTTAGGCAGGCGATTTATAGGTCCCTGTTGGATTCAGTGTGCAGATTTAGCAAGCTAATGTTTTGACTTTTAATGCACGTTGGGAGGCCATTTGGTGCCGGCTAGCGGCGTTCGCTCCGGGGCGTCAGACTCAGCATACGTTCAGTATGCATAGTATTGTGGCGAGAACACTACAATAATACTAATACTATACTAATGCTACTAATAATAAATAACACTCATACGAAGAATACTACTAATAATAATACGTAATAGATAAGTAACAATAATACTGATTATAATAATAACAATCATAATAATGGTTATTATTATTGTTATTATTATTATATTATTAGTAGTAGTAGTAGTAGTAGTATTATTATCAATGTTTTTTTGTGTATGTGTGTGCTAGTTAGCCTGTGTACAGAAGCCTGTGACATTGAACAGGAAAATACACATGTAACCCAACACACAAATATGTAATCCTTGAGATAACAGTTCTGTGTTTGTGCTTAATATTATCACAGACATCAGGCCCTCGCAAGGTTAACGTTGACGACCAGGGACGTGGTCGGAATAACATCACATCCTTATACATTTATTTTGAAGTTTGTAAAAAACATTTGTCGCATTTCATTCGTCACATTTCTGTTATTTTATAATAGTTATAAACGTGGTATAATAGGTATCGTTTCCATAGATAGCTATACATATAGTGGATATGTGCATGTACATTATGCATATATATGTACATACAGTATATATGAATTGTGTAGCATGTCAGTCACACAACAACGGCATGAAATGAATATGCATGGGGCCTGATCTAGGAGTCATCCACGTGCGGTACAAAACACGGCCGCTACCTGACCGCCACCAAACCAGGTCAATGACACGCCGCATTAGCGAGGCGCATTACATTCCTCCGCCGACACCTCGCCACCGCCACCGCCGCCCGACGTCCAGCCGCCTCTGCCCGCTCCGGCGCCCCCTATAGCCCCGCTCGCTCTGACCTCAGAGGCCGGTTCACCAAATTTCACACACAATCTCCCTGCACAGCAGTGGCCCTCGCAGCGCCGGGAGCCAATATGTTGCCATAATGGTGCCTGCGGCGGGGGCAGAGTCCAAGGCAATTAATCCCTTCCTCCTGTTGTTTGCACCCTGGCTGCCGGTGACAGGGTGCAGCATAATTGGACAGGAGTGTGCTTGTCTCCTCCGCTTTACATTAATATCCCTCCTACCCGCGCACCCTAATCCCAGACACGTTGGGCTGGATCCCACTTCTCGCTTCTCCCAATATCCACTCCGGCCTCGGCTCCACCTCCCTCCCTCCCTCCCTCCCTCCCACTGCGCCCCCCCCACCCCCCCCCCCCCCCCTCTCTCCCCCAACGCTCTCCCCGCTCTCCCACTCCCAGCTGTCAGCTCCCCTCCTTCAGCTCCACCTCTGGGTTAATCTGAGGTCTAGATGGAGAGAT
The DNA here is from genome assembly GCA_002895965.2 of Coryphaenoides rupestris. Taxonomy (NCBI): domain Eukaryota; kingdom Metazoa; phylum Chordata; class Actinopteri; order Gadiformes; family Macrouridae; genus Coryphaenoides; species Coryphaenoides rupestris. The sequence continues at coordinate 26,503 of PIJE02000709.1, read as the reverse complement.
GGCCGGCAGGAACTGGAAAGGGCAGAAAGGGAAGTAAGGAGTGACAATGGGAGACGATGTGTGCGTGTTGTGCGTGCGTGCGTGCGTGTGTTCGTGTGTGCTGTGTGCGTGTGGTGGTGTGCATGTGTGTGTGTGTGTTGTGCGCGTGTGTGTGTGCGTGTGTTGTGTGTGTGCGTGTTTTCACATATCCATGCATAGACCATTTGCGGGGACATATACAAAAGCTGCTGCTGCTGCTGCTATTACTGTAATATACATCCCAGAGGTTACTTTATGCACATAATACAGACAGACAGGGAGCCAATAGCGTAGCATATGAAACTGAATGGAGTGGATATGTTACATTAACCAGTCAGACTCTTCAGTCATACGTCATATGCAGATTTTGTTGAGGCAATATCCTTGAAATACAAACATTGATTTGATTGTTTTCTATACATTTTTATATATCTTTCGTAATGTAATATGTGAAAATGCTAACTGGAATGGCTGCTTATAAAATAATATCGATGTCAATACATTGAAGCAACATACGGTGGAGTCCAACGGGGAAAATTACAGACAAAGTTAATTGAGAATGTCATTCATTCCTTTCAGACCCCCTAAGAAGTTCTCTGTTCTGTTTTGACTGAGTTTTCTGCTCTCTCTTGCTGCTGATTTTATAGGGACCATTGAGTCTTTATACACCGAGGTGTCACGGTAGGACAAACACAGCTGTCCCTCATAACACGACTTATGAGTCTGCTACTTTAACGTACCAGGAAACAGCTAGTAGACTGATCTCCACCAGTTGGTGCATTAAAGGAGCACAGCCACAACTAGGAGCAGAGCAACACCTGTGTTTGTCCTACGATGACACCTCCGTGAAAAGAGTCTACAGCAACATGTTTGACTTTGTCATTTGTATATCATTATGTTTTCTTCTCTTCATTTTGTCCATTTTCCCTGTGCCGGGGCCACCGGAGAATGCAGTAGAACACCCTCCTAAACTGTATTTGTTATTTATTTACCATGCTATTTTGGGTCAGCTGTGTTTGGAAATGTGGCGTTTGGACCAGCCGGTCAGGGCAGAGGGGAAAGGAGGGGGGAGTGGAGAAGGAAAAATCAATACAACTAGCATGCTTTTTTTTTCCGGCCCGCGCATGAGAGAGAGAGAGAGAGGAGAGAGAGAGAGAGAGAGAGAGAGAGAGAGAGAGAGAGAGAGAGAGAGAGAGAGAGAGAGAAGGTGGGAAGGTGTTGGAAGTGGTGGGGGGGATCTATAGAAGGGTAATGGGAGGAGGAGGAGGGGAATGATGATTTATTTCAGGAAGGTGGAAGGGCCGATAGGGTGCGCATGGGACGAAGGTGTGCGCCAATAATGATGAATGCCCCCTCCTCACACACACACACACACACACACGCACGCACGCACGCACACACACACACACACGCACACACACACACACACACACACACACACACGCACACACGCACACACACACACACACACACACACACACACACACACACACACACACACACGGCCTCCTGCCTCCTGCCTCTCCCTGTGTCTTTGCGGTGGTGGAGAGGAGCAGTGGTCTTTCATGCTGCTCCTCAGCCCTTAGCCACCTCCGCCTTCCCCGCACCCTGAGCCCCACCCAGACACACCCACCAGGCCCCACCCCGTCACCCACAGGCCCGCTGGAGCCTCTCCACTCCTTTGTGTCTCGCCTTACTATCTCTGAGTACCGTGACGTCTCATGTCCCGGGCGTATCCTGGGTGCAGTCAGGGGTGGAGGGGGGCGTGCACGGCAGAGGGTCTTGGGTCTTGCTCTTAAAGGGTCTGGGTGATTAAACCATCGTGACCGATTCTCTGGGGTTCACCAAAACATCAGTAACCAATATCGTTCGTCAGAATTACTGCTTTGTACCGGCTGTGCCAAGAGCATTTTGCGTGAGCACTCCGACCACAAAGTGTAATAGCAATATCCAATATTACTTTTGTTTTGGGTATAGGACTGTAGAGTGTGTGTGTGTGTGGTTGGCGGCTGGTTTAAGTGTCACGGTCTCGGCCCTGCCTCTTGTATTCCCCATGTGCCTCTGCCTGTCTCTCTACCTGCCTACTCACCACCCGCTTGCCTTACCAGCCGCTTCCAGTACCGGTCTCCCCGGCTTCTCCCTGCCTCTGCTCCAGCCGACCCCGGTTTCCCTCTCACTCCTTCAATAAACCGTTGTTTTTCCCCGACTCTGTGTTCGGCTCTGCATTTGGGTTCAACTCTCGTGACATCATAACAGAAACTATCTGGCAACGATGGACCCAGCGAGCCCGGATTCAGAGGCCGCCTCGCTCCGGAGAGTAGTCGCCAGCCAGGGGGAGCATGAACGAATCCTCCGGAGCCTAGCCGAGAACAACGAGGCCATGCTTCAACAAGTCACCCAGCTAACCAACCAGGTAGCTATGCTAACCACTCACCTCACTCCACCAGTCTCCGCATCCCAGCCAGTCCTCCCGGCTCTGTCCCCGGTGTCACCATCTTTCCGGGAATCCTATGCCCGGACCCGGAACCCTTCTCCGGGGATACGAATAAATGCCGAGGGTTCATTCTTCAATGTTCCCTGGTTTTCCTCCAGCCACGTGATCGGCTTATTGAGGGGCAGGGCCCTGGCTTGGGCCGAGGCTGTCAACTCTCACCAGTCTCTTGTTTCTCTCGATTTTGACGATTTCATTTCAGAACTAAAGGATCTGTTCGATCACCCCGATCATTGGGGAGACGCATCCAAGCGTCTGCCCAACATCCACCAAGGAGCCCGCAGCGTGGCTGATTACTCGGTGGAATTTAAGACTGTAGCAGCTGACGCTGGGTGGGATGACTCTGCGCTACGGGGCATCTTTTAAATGGGTTGACGGAGCAGCTACAGGACGAAATAGCCACTCGAGACGAGCCAGGGGATTTTAAGTCCCTGGTTTCCCTTGCCATCAGGCTAGACAACCGCCTGCGGGGCCGGCGTCGGCAAGGAGCGGATCACCTTCCTCCGCCAAGCATCTCTCGCTCTGCTTTCCCTCTACACGCTGGGCCAGGAGTCCCTCCGCCTTCCACGGTCCTCGCTCCGTCGAGGGCTCCGCAGAATGCGAGCAGCTGAGTGCCTCTACTGCGGGGCACCCGACCACATTCTAACCACCTGTCCTATCCGGCCAAAAGACAGGGCTCACCAGTAACTATGGGGGTGCTGGTGAGCCAAACGGCCTCTTCCCCGTTTCCCCGCATACAGTTCAAAGCCACCCTGTGCTGGAACCAGGAGACTCTACCCCTGCTGGCTCTGGTGGATTCTGGCGCCGATGAAAATTTCTTGGACTCGGAGCTCGCCTCCCAGGCTGGCCTTGCCACCGAACCACTAGCCTCTCCGCTGAATGCCAACGCCTTGGACGGTAAACTCTTGGCTCGCATCACACACCAGACCAAACCCCTGCTCCTCATCCTCTCTGGCAACCACAGGGAACAGATACGATTCCACCTGATCTCCTCACCTCATGCTCCCATCATCCTTGGACATCCCTGGCTAAAACTGCACAATCCCCACCTTGACTGGTCCTCCGGCAAGGTAACCAGTTGGAGCCCATTCATCATGCATGCAATCTGCTCTTCCCCCCACAGAGGGCGCTGCAACTCCACCTGTACCTGAGCCTCCGGACCTCTCATCCATCCCGTCCGCTTACCATGACCTGGGGGAGGTATTCAGTAAGCAACGGGCGCTTTCCCTGCTTCCGCATTGTCCTTACGATTGCGCCATCGACCTCCTCCCTGGAGGTACCCTACCTTCAAGCCGGTTGTACAACCTCTCTCGGCCGGAGAGAACCACCATGGAGACGTACATTAAGGACTCTCTGGCTGCTGGCATCATCCGGCCATCCTTTTTCCCGGTTGGTGCCGGCTTCTTCTTCGTTTCGAAGAAAGATCTCTCCCTGCGGCCATGCATAGACTAAACAACATCACGGTAAAGAGTAAGTACTCTCTTCCCCTCATCGACTCTGCCTTCAAACCTCTCCAGGGGGCCACTATCTTCTCCAAACTGGACCTCAGGAATGCTTACCGCCTGGTCAGAATTCGGGAGGGAGATGAGTGGAAGACGGCCTTCAATACACCTCTGGGCCACTTTGAATACCTGGTGATGCCCTTTGGCCTAACCAACGCCCCCGCCGTTTTCCAGGCCCTGGTAAATGACGTGCTCCAGGACTTCCTCAATCGCTCTGTGTTTATCTATCTCGATGACATCCTCATCTTTTCCCGGACCCTGAAGGAACACACTCAGCACGTCAAGCAGGTGCTCCAGAGGCTTCTGGAGAATACACTTTTTGTGAAAGCTGAGAAGTGTGAGTTTCACACAAGTTCGGTGGGCTTCCTTGGCTTCATTATTGAGAGCGGGCAGGTGAGAGCAGAACGCTTCCTGGGGTTTGCAAAAGGATTACAGCCGCATAGCCGCGCCGTTGACCAGACTCACTTCTCCAGCCATCCCCTTCTCCTGGTCCCCTGAGGCAGAGCAGGCTTTCACACAGCTCAAGAATCGCTTCACCTCCGCTCCCATCCTGGTGCACCCTGACCCTTCATGTCAGTTCACCATGGAGGTGGATGCCTCCGACACGGGGGTCGGGGCAATACTCTCACAACACCCCAGCACTGACCCAAAGCTCCATCCTTGTGCCTTCCTTTCCCGCTGACTATCCCCGGCCGAACGCAACTACGATGTGGGCAATTATGAGTTGCTGGCGGTGAAGTTGGCCCTGGAGGATTGGAGACACTGGTTGGAGGGGACGGAACCTCCATTCATCGTCTGGATAAACCATAAGAATCTCGCCTACATACAGTCTGCCAAGCGCCTCAACTCCCGCCAAGCCCGTTGGGCCCTTTTCTTCGGGCGCTTCAATTTCTCCATCACCTACCGTCCCGGTTCCTGCAATATAAAGCCTGATGGCCTCTCTCGCCTGTACAGCTCCCAGGAGGCTCCATGCAACTCGGACAACATCCTCCCGTCCTCCTGCGTGGTGGCTGCAGTTACCTGGGAGATCGAGACGCTGGTGAGGCAGGCCCAGCAGACCCAACCTGACCCAGGTAACGGTCCGCCTAACTGTCTGTTTGTACCTGATTCTGCTCACTCCCAGGTCCTCCAGTGGGGTCACATGTCCTGCCTCATTTTGGACCCCTCCCTTGTCCGGGAGTTCCACCGGGCCCATCCTGACAAGCCGGGTGGGTCGCCTGGAGGCTCCCGTTGAGGCGGAGGTACTGCCACGGTCTCGGCCCTGCCTCTTGTATTCCCCCATGTGCCTCTGCCTGTCTGCCTACCTGCCTACTCACCACCCGCTTCAAGTACCGGTCTCCCCGCCTCTGCTCCAGCCGACCCCGGTTTCCCTCTCACTCCTTCAATAAACTCCCTACTCTGTGTTTGGCTGTGCATTTGGGTTCAACCCTCGTGAGATCATAACATTAAGGAGCCTCACCTGGCCCAGTTAATGTCAGGGGCTGGGTGGGCCTGCACACCCATGGGTTCATTTGGCTGTGTACAGAAGAAGATCTTTATTAGTCCACACACATAGTGGTCACACAACAAACAGCGGGAAGTGGCGGCCACAAACACATGTATGCAGGGAGGGTGGCACGTGGAAATTTGTCCTCTGCATTTGACCAATGGGCAGCCATTTGACGGCGCCCGACAGCTCCAGGTTTTACATCCACATCTTGGTCAGGGATGTGGACAGGAGAGGCGATCTTCACATGTTTTTAATTGGGGGTCTTTTACTCCGTAAGGAGACCTCGCGGAGCACGGGAAGAACATGCAAACTCCACACAGAAAGGCCGGGAGATCACCCACCTGGGCACCCCACAATCAATAGCGCCACAGGCAGGAATCGATCCCAGAACCTTCTTGCTGTGAGGCAGCAGTGCAAGCACTGTGCCACCATGCCCCACACAGGTTAAACCAGCCATCACCACACACACACACACACACACACACACACACACACACACACACACACACACACACACACACACACACACACACAACACACCACACACACACACACACACACACACACACACACACACACACACACACACACACACACACACACACACACACACACACACACACACACACACACACACACACACACACACACACACTCAAGAGAGCGTGAGCATGCAAGCACTCACCACCTGCTCTGTCTTCTACAAACTACAAACTCGACTTTGTTCAACATTCAACTGCCTGCGTCCTTTTGGAGGAGCTCCTGGAAAGCCAATTGAATGTGGCTTGCAGCAGTGGCAATGCTACAAATATTGTAAAGTTCCTGGATGGTGATGATGTTTTTCACAAACTCCCTAAGCGTCACGCACGTGACGTTCATTCCAAAAGACCAAAGTGCTATCTTGCTATGGTTTACATTCATGGCAGGCACACACACACTAAATACTCTTCTGCCAAATCGGGACAAAGTCATGAATTTGCCTAATTATATTGGTAATGGATGTTTTGGTGAAGTCAAGAGAGATGGTGACGATGGTTTCATCACCCAGACCGCAATTCACTCAATTAAATTTACTATTTTCCAGACACATAGGTCCATGTCAGTATAAAAGGACAATACAAGGACAAACAGTACAGAAATATGTCGAAGATAAGATCATGGCATTTTACACAGCGATTAAAACACATACAGACATTTGTGCCAGAGGAATATCTTGGGTCACTTTAAGTTAAAGCCAATATGATTACATTTTCTGAATGAAGTTGCAGACATATACATTTATAAATGACATTCCTCAACCCAGCATGAATGGTGGGTCACTACTAATGGTCACAAACATATTGACTGACTGACACACTTCCATCTTTGGAGCTTAAACAAGATTCTGAATGCATCATTAAATGCCACCATCAAACGTTTTTTTCATGTTCTCCTTACTGTAGCTGCACTGCACTGCAGGCGGCCTGTATGTAGACTGGAGTACAGTTGGCTTTACATATACATTTATATATATATATATATATAAAATCATTTCTGACCCACATCCTTGGGTTTTAGCAATCACAAGAACACTGAGTTCAATCTGATGTCAATCAGACTTCAGATGTCAATCTGAAGTCTGCTCAGTAACCTGAGCAGACTTTGAGCAGCTGCTGTAAGACAGCACTATTAGGAGACAGAAGGACAGTGTACACGGTTAATACGACTATTCCTCACTATACATCCAGTCTGACACTCTTTGACATTTTTAAGATAAGATAAGATAAAATGTAATTAATCCCGAAGGAAATTATTGTGCCAGAAGTTGCATAGCAATAGAATAATAGCAATAGAGAAATAAACAATAGAATAAACAATAAAATAACAAATGTACAGATTTAAAGTCTAAGAAAAATATAAAAATATAAAAATATTGGTAAGATATTCAGTCAGCAAAACAAGTTGGCAATGATATTGAGAAGTAGTCGTAGTGAGGAGTAGCATTGCACATGAGAAATATTGCACATGATGATGAAAGGTAATATATGGTAATAATTGAAGGGAAATAATAATAATAATATATAATCCATGAAAAGAATGGTGACAGTATTCCGCCCTGAGGTACACCATTGGTCACTAGGAAGGGTGCAGATGCTCTTACCCCATCTAGCTTGCATGGTTTGACGAGAGGACCAAAAGAAGCAATATCAAATGTGGGGGGACCCCTCGCTCCTGGAGGTTAACAAAAACATAATGCATCAAACTGCATTGGAGGCATCAAGGAAGCACATAAATAGAATGTTATGTCTTCTATACTTCCTACAACTTTCTGCATTCGTACATAAATACACACATCTGTGCCAGGTTTAAAACCAATTTGATTGTCAGTGGTAATTATGTATTCTTGAAGCCTATCCAAGATAGTTCTTTCTAATACTTTGCAAAATATGCAAGCCAGGGCAATTGGTCTGTCATTTTCTATGCTGGATATTTCACCGGTTTTGTCTTTGACAACTGGCACTAATAAGACACAGAGTCATAGAGTGGGGTAGCCATGCCATGCATTAATAATCCAGAAACACATCGCAGCTACCACTGAAGTCCAATGGCTGGCATGAGTCATTGTCATTCATTTGATGGAGGCCACATGCTTAGTCCACTGCCAGTGGCTCAACAGCATAGAACACTTCCTCAGGTCTAATAACCACACCACTGTTGTTAAAAACATCACCAACAATACATTCATTGCTCTTAACACAGTTAAACATATACCTATCAAGTCTTCAGCAATATTCAGCAATATATGTCTAGACCCAATAATCCTATCAATATGAGACAGAAAGGGCATCTTACTGTTATTGATAACCTTCTATTCGTCATTCATAGACCATATTCTGCTGAAGCTTTCCTCGTGCCTCATGGCCTGCTCATTTATTTTAATAAAGCGTACAGAATATTTCAATCTAGCATTTGTGTGTTTCTTGAAAGTAAGGTCTGGTGAATTCTCTAGCTTTTCTTGATGACACTCTTTACATAAAAGCTTCTTCTTTTTATTCTCCTTTAGTTTCCACCTAATCGAGGAGTGTATGTGCATTCATGCGTGCGTGTCATTGTGTGAGCAACTGTGTTGTCCAATGTGAACCTGTAAAACATGCAACAATACAAGGGGTCAGTAATGTAGTTTTGCAATAACACACAGGTGCCTTTTCACACACAGTAAATGTTAAGTAAATGCATGATAAAGATAAAGAATGATTAGAATGATTACACTTAATACGACCTACCACAGCTACACACCTATCCAGCTTTACCTTACCTTTTGCACTTACCAGCTGTGTATACGTCCACAGACACGTGTTAATATACTTGTCTTACCTTCCATCATATCGAGGCTGTGCGACTGCATGACCTTCCCCAAGCCAGCGATGCACGGACCTCCAGTCGTCTCCGCTGATCCATGGCTGCTAACCACCACCAACGCAGGGTGGCTCGGGGCAGCTCGCCTGGCCGGGGCTCATATCTGCCTTCAAAAAGACAAAATCACCAAAGAAAATGTGACAGTACGCCACCCACTTTCTGCCTTCTGTGTAAATAATGGTAGGCTGTGGTACTTTTATCATTTGTCATAGACACGCGATCAACACGTTAAGACTGGGAGAAATCACAATATAAGACCTGCTGACCTTCTTATGATGTGTTTGTCATTTTGGAATCTAGCTCACTAACAAATCTACTGGCTATAGCTGACTAGCTCGCTACCGGAAATTCAGATAAGATAAGATAAGATAAGATAAAACACAAGGAAATTCTTGTGCCAGAGGTTGCATAGCAATAGAATAATGAAGAGAAATAAACAATAGAATAATAAAAAGAAAATAACAAATCGAATCACACAATTGACGGTGACTTCAGCCGACGTTGGATGATAAAATGCACATTAAAAGTGGGCGGGGCAAAGATAAGGTGATTAGCGAGGATGTGAAAAGGGAATAAACATTTATACAACACCTCAGCTATTACTGAATGCTGAGGATCTGATGAGCTGATGATGTGCTGTTACTCAGACGAAACACGTTGCCGTGACACGACACATTTGTCTGCATATTCTGTTGTTCCTATTTAAAGGTCGACTCTTGTTCAGGCCTACCTAGACGTCCTTGTCCTCCCGATTTAAAAAAAAAAAGGTTAATCAACATTTAGAAATTTCCGAGAGAAAAAACTGACATTGAGCTCATTTGAGATGAGACAGGGAAGAGAGAGAGAGAGAGAGAGAGCACAAAGAGAGGAGAGAGGGGGAGAAAAGAGAAAAGTCATTTATGCAATATCACCTTTGGTCCACTTAAAGAACTCGTGGGGGAGAATGGATGTCAGCAAATGAAATGGCACCTGGAGGAGACCATTCATACCCCGGCGGGTGGGTCTCTTTTTTCTCTCTCCCTGCCGGCTATTCAAGAGGAACCTTGGCACACGGAAGGCAGCCTCTCGGAACGAGCCTTATTATTAGGTGTAAAGCGAGGGAGCGCCCCGCAAACTATTCTAATGTGCGAATGGAAGGGCTGGCTGACGACGTGAGGGGGAGGGGGGGGGGGGGGGGAGACAGAGAGAGAGGGAGAGGGAGAGAAAGAGAAAGCCATAGCCTATTGTCAGCCACACTCACTCCACCACCCCACCGCAGCCACCGCAGCCACCGCACCCACCGCCCACCGTATCTACGACCTGCATTAATGTCTGTGTGTGTGTCTGTGTGTGTGTGTGTGTGTGTGTGTGTGTGTGTGGGTGTGTGTGTGTGGTGTGTGGTGTGTGTGTGTGTGTGTTTCTTGAATACCTATTAACCATTGTCTTGATCGCTGACCCCTCCTCAGCCTTGGGGGGGGATACTACCAGCTCACTGCACTTACAGTAAGCAACAGTAAACAACAACAACAACAAAAGAAAAAGAAAAACTTTCCTTCAGTCCGTCAACATGGCGGAAAGTGTGGTCTAAAGAAACAATGCATGAGGCGCCCAGATCTCACAGAGGAGATATGAATGAGCAGCAAGACAAGCAGGTGAGCGAGGGACAGAGAGAGAAAGAAAGAGAGGGAGGGAGAGACAGGGAGAGAAAGAGGGAAAGAAGAGAGAGAGGTGGGAGAGGGAGAGAGACAGAGAGAATAGATTTGAGGCATACTCCGATTTGGCTTATGGAGCTTGGGAGTACGGGGCGACCACAAAAGCTCATTTCCACTCTCTACTGCCTCCTCTGCCTCTGAGTGAGAGATTAGTCTGCAGCATTATAGTCTGGAGGGCCACAAGCCATGCATCCATCCAATTGTCAAATTACATTTATGCAAAATAATTGAAATGTCACAACAGAATTATGCAAATGAATCTGCAATTTCATCAGGTAGAATCGACAAAGAAAACCCTAATCGTAGGCTATGTACATCAACACTTTGAGAAATATAGACAGTTAAAAATATTTATTTAAATAGTTTGTGTTGTGCTGCTGTTTGCCAATCAGAATTGCTATTATCTTTTATCTTTTTTAGTTGAAATCTCTTCATTGGACCACTGATTTTTTCAGAATTCCATGACTTCAGTGGAAATATCAGATTCATCACATGACCTTATTCTTTTGTCATGTGTATTGATTGGTAAGCATTTCCATCACATTCCATCTACCGTTTATTCTCAGCAAAGAAAATGGGTTTTTTTAAAAATGCTATGCATATTTCACCATTAGTTTCCATCAACCACTTTGTATTTGACACGGGACAATGCACTTAACTCATGTTTTGCTGAAGCGATTGCTACTGAGTGAATGTCGCATGTATTTTATTTTGAATTAGTGTCCGTCTGGATTGAAGCTTGAATGAACACAGAATAAGTTGATATGACAGACAGACAGACAGACAGAGAAAGACAAAGAGAGACAGAGAGAGACAGATAGACAGATAGATACAGTCGATAGATAGATAGATAGACAGATAGATAGATAGATAGATAGACAGATAGATAGAAGATAGATAATACATACACATACATAGATAGATAGACATGCACATATACTGAGCCTGTACTGGTGAGAGAGGCAGTCGTGAACCGAGTGGAGCCTGGATGTCTCCACGTCTCACCTGTCCATTAAGAGAAGCACACGGACGTTTGCTCACTTTGTTGTGGGGCGACCTTGAGTCCTGGCCCTGGAGATGCAGAGCTTGAACCGTGGCGTGCCAATCAATACGACATCATCGTCTCTGGGATTTTTGTAAAGGAATGAAAGGATGACAAAAGCACACCCCCGCCCTGCCCAGCTCCGACCCCCCCCCCCCCCCCCCCCCCCCCCCCCCCCCGCCCCCCCCCCCCCCCCCCCCCCCCCCCCCCCCCCCCTCTCCACACTCTCTGGGAAGCAACGTGGTGAATGTGTTCATGTATCAACGCTTGTATGCATGCCTGGCCTTCACGTTTTTTTTCAAATATACACCAGCATTCTCAATTCTCGCCAATTCCACCATGTCATGGTCCTGGCTTGCAGATCATACAAATACGTACAGCAAAGAAATAGTCAGAAATAGGTTTGTTTGTTTATCTTCTCTGGGATTTTTGTAAAGGAACGAAAGGATGACAAAAGAAGCACCCCCTCTCTCCCCTACATCTTCTTCAGGTCCACCCCCCCCTCCCCCTCTCTCCACATAGCCTGGGAATGGCAACGCGGTGAATGTGTCCATGTAAACGCTTGTATGCATGCCTGGCCTTCAAGAAATAGTCAGAAATAGGTTTGTTTATTTGGAATGGAGAATAAAAACCAAGGAAACATTTGAAATCGGCACAAACGGGTGACATGAGGGAGAATGTGTTCACACCATGACCTGTCACAATAAGAGCCAGGGTGTGGTGTTTCAAGAGGAATATTTCTGAGGGGATTCAATGTGAAGGTGACGAGCCTCACATACACAGACTTCTTTTACATACAAAAGCACTTTGACATCAGAATATTTGAGAAGAAATGTTGATAGTCCGGGAGGAACGACCAGACGGGCACGCTAGTATTCACATGAAGAACAAAAAACGAATTTTAATTGTACTCTTCGTAAAATTAATCAGAAATTAGACTGTCACACCTTAATTTCTGATAAATTTGACTAGGAGCAAGTGTTCTTCTTATCATCAATTTTTCTATTATTTCAAAAGGTTTACTGATAGAATTGTTTATTTTTTGCAATTGTTTATATTCACTCTTAAAACACATCATGGAATAAAAACCTTTTTAGCTCAATCACCAATTCAAAAACCTGCAGTTAGTTTATTTCAAAATGTCTTTATTATAATAATAATAATAATATCGTCACAGCTTCCCTCATATAAATAGGTATTTTTATCCTGCCCTGTGTTCTTGTATGGGAATGCATTATATTATAGAAAGAATACATATATGCTCTGAATGCATTTAAAAACAAAAAATTGGAATGTGTTGGCCTCCAACCTATTACTATAGTTAATAACAATTAACAATGTCTTAACACATTCCTGCCATAACAATGTGGTATAATTTAATAGACCATGAATGTACATGGAAATGTGTGGTGGTGTGTGTGTGTGTGTGTGTGTGTGTGTGTGTGTGTGAGTGTGTGTGTGTGTGTGTGTGTGTGTGTGTGTGTGTGTGTGTGTGTGTGTGTGTGTGTGTGTGTGTGTGTGTGTGTGTGTGTGTCATGTGTGTGTGTGTGTGTGTGTGTGTGTGTGTGTGTAGGTGTGCATGTGAGTGTGTGTGCATGCGTGTTTGCGTGTGTGTGTGTGTGTGCCTGCAGTCCGAAGCACGGCAGCAAGAGGATCCTGGCAGTGCTGAGACTATTAGTGCCCGCAAATTATAAAACTATTAAGTAGAATGTAGTCTCAATTAAAATATGATTCCATATCAAGATCTATTGGCTGAATTTTTATTAAGCGAAGACCCCATTAGGAGTGAGCGCACAGCGGCCAGTGACGGAGATCTACTTAGGAACTGTCCGTCTCATACAGATTGGTCTCGTTTTGGGCAAATTAAGGTTAATTACTTTAAAATAACATGACTTGGAAGCGAGTGGAGATATACCGCAGCAGATATGTTATAATTCTCCAGATAGTGAAAGCGTAGGTGTTGGAGAGGATGGCTGTGAGATTGTAAGGAAAAGGAATGTGGTGCACACAGCTGTAGGCCTCTATCTCTACCCAACAGGGCCGTAGAAGCCGCGGGGGCCACGGGGGACATGTCCTCCCCACTTTTGAAATGATCATGGACATGGATTCGTATTGTTTCTGAGGTATCATTAATACATATTGGTTTCTATAAATACGTCAAAATAAAACGAATTATATCCATCCATCCATCCATCCAGCCATCCTCGTCCGCTTATTCCGGGGTCGGGTCGCGTGGTGGCAGCCGGCTAAGCAGGGACCCCCAGGCTTCCTTCTCCCCCAGCCACACTCTCTAGTTCCTCCTGGGGGATCCCGAGGTGTTCCCAGGCCAGACGAGATATATAATCCCTCCAGCGGGTTCTGGGTCTGCCCTGGGTCTCCTCCCAAAACGAATATATTGGAAGTATAATAAAAAAAGTAAACAGTAAACATACATGTAAGATTTAGCGTTTAGGCCAAAGACCATTTTGAAAGTAAACAAAGCCTATTTCTACTGTCTTTACTACTGATTTACTCACAAATTTCCCCAATTATTAGTTAAGTTCATGAGTTGTATTTTTGGTTTCTCGTGCCATAAGATGAGATCTGGCCCCTCCCCCTTGCTATGCAATCACCTCGTTCCCTTCACCTGGTTGGCCCACCTGGTTTCTCCTCACCTGCAGCGCGTTACCTCATTAGTACCTCAGTAGAAACACCAGTCCACCTCCCTCTGGACGATAAATCATTATCATTGAGCATCATCATCTGAAAATATATAATAGGGTACAGAGTAGATTGTTATATTTGGAATATTATATATACACAGTATATACAGTATATATAATATTCCAAATATATATATATGAGAGAGAGAGAGAGACATTTCAGTCATAATGGAAAGCACCTGTCCTTTCAAAGTAATGTGCATGGATGTGTGTGCAGAACAGCCGACAGCAGTGTTACATTAATACAGTGGGCGGAGGCTCTCTGTAGCTGTACTGGACTCCCAGCGTTGTTCTACTTGATGAGGTCCTTCATTGATTGGTTAAACACTGCAGAGCGGCAGCAGCAGAGAGCATCTGAGACTCACACCTGTGGACAGGACAGAGGAGGAGGAGGGGGAGGGGCATGCAGGCAGGCGGGCCCAGCGGTCGGGAGGTAAGCAGGTAGGCATGTGATTGGTTTATTTGGCTTTTCTTTATTGAATAATGGTCTGTAATCTTGTAATGTAATCTATATAATGTTTGCTGTTTTTTTAACAATGTCATAAAAGGCATCCCTCATTTATTATGTGTGTGTGTGTGTGTGTGGTGTGTGTGTGTGTGTGTGTGTGTGTGTGTGTGGTGTGTGTGTGGTGTGTGTGTGTGTGTGTGTGTGTGTGTGTGTGTGTGTGTCGAGAGTTACGAGCGCGCAAAGACAACTACCTGCCTGCTATCCTCGCCGTTCAATCACCAATCAGCTTCTGCCGTCCAGAGAGCTTTGGTTTTGTTACGCTTGCAACACGTGAAAACACAAAATATGTCCCAAATCCAAAGTCGTTCTTTGCATATGTCTCTCCTCTCCGTCTGCAGCAAGTCAAGTGTCTCCGTCTGTCTCCATCACTCGCGCCCCACCCACCCACCCTCCCCTCTTCTTCAGTGGACTCTTTTTCAATTAATAACACCAGCCGCTCCCTGCCATCCAGAGAGAGAGAGAGAAAGAGAGAGAGAGAGGGGGGGGGGGGGGGAGGGGGGGAGAGGGATGGAGAGAGAGAGAGGGAGAGAAGGAAAGAGGGAGAAAGGGATGGAGAGAGAGAGAGAGAGAGAGAGAGAGAAAGAGGGAGAGAGGAAGAGAGAGAAGGACAGAGAGGCTAGGGTGGGAGGTGGGAGGGCAGAGTGTGTAATTGACAGTGACAGATAGAAGTCAGCCTCGATTAGTTCAGCTTTGGTAAGCAGTTCATTTAAGGGGCCTGGTTGGGAAAAGGGTGGTTGAATGGGCCTGGGCTGAGGAGAGATGGCGTATCGGAGAAAGTGGGAAGGAAGGGGCATTGAGAGAGGGAGGGAGAGAGAGAGAGAGAGAGAGAGAGAGAGAGAGAGAGAGAGAGAGAGAGAGAGGGAGAGAGAGAGAGAGAGAGAGAGAGAGAGAGAGAGAGAGCGAGAGAGTGGACACGTGTGGTACAAGACGTACACAGAGGAGGAGGAGGAGCTGCAGATTTTTTGGAACTGAAGAGAGACAAGGTCTGACCTGCATGGCAGAGGAGGCCATTTCTGAAAGTGAACCGGTGTATGTATGTGTGTGTGTGTGTGTGCGTGCATGCGTGCGTGCGTGTGCATGCGTGTGTGTGTGTGTGTGTGTGCGGGGGGCACACACAAGCACAGAAGCACAACATTTGATCGTTTAATAATACTGCTGGTATTTCTCTCAGCATGAAACATCATCAGCAAGGCGGGTAGGAGAAGCGCAAATCTTTAAAACAAGACCATAGCCGTCAGTCTTGTAGACACGTAGCCATGCAGGGATGGTGCATACGTGAGACTAACGGAAACCATTATCCAGTTTTCAGATCGCTTAACTATAACGTCTAAAGTGGCCGACATTTCCCTGAATCCCCGGATAACGTTCAGATAGAATAAAGACGGTCATGATGGAGACAAGAGAGAACCAAGAAGAAGAGGAGGAAGCCAGAACAAAGGTGGGTTAGGTTATGGTTGCTGGTTGGTGATGGTTGTGTTTAGTAAGAAGAGACAGGAGAAGGGAACAGTCAAGCAGAGAGACAACGGGAAGCAGCAACACAAGACAATGGATGCTGAGAACACGGGCAAAGACGTGTTTCTATTCTGTAACAAAACTAATAAGTAAATAAACACACACATATACATACATTCACACATACATTTGCACATACAGACAGACAGACAGACACACTGTACATACATACATACATACATACATACATTACTATTCTCACACACAACACAGGAGTGCTGGGCAAGAAGAAGCTGACAAAGGGCGGTCCTGAATGGTCCCATGATGTAAATTCTAATCAAACATCATTTACAGCTTATTTTATTTGGGTCCCCAGAGACACTGTCTCTCCTCACTCTTTTCCATGGCAACCCGGCCTCTCATTTCAGAAGTGTCATGGCACATTATCGTCTCTCTGTCTCCCTCCCTCTCTCTCCCTCGCTCTGTATTCCTGTCTATTTCGCTGTGTGCTGTACCCTCACCCCTGCCCCCCTCCCTCTCCTCTCTATTCTCTGCAGGTAACCAGTGAAGATTGGATGTGTGATATATACCTCTCCTAATTGGAAACAAGTCCAGGCACTGGCATCGGTAACAAAAATAGATTACTATAAGCCAAAAGATGGATCGAGCATGGATGCTGTTTAATGTGTATGAAAGTGTAATGATTTTTCATCTAGGTCACCCTCACATGTCCAAATCTCATAATAATATCCAGTTATACAGCGCTGTTGTGGATTCAACGCGAGTCACAAGGGGAACACATTTAGATTTAAATTTAGATATATTACATGGTCATTTTGATTTGTCTTAATATATTCACGATTGTTGTTTGGTCTGTTATATTAGTACTGTTATTGGTAATATGGGAAAACCATCAATTTGTCTATTATTTCTTTCTTGATAAAAAAATAAAAAAATAAAATACCATACTTTTACCAGGCAAACAGAGAATGCTAAAGAGTACTTCTAAAATGTTTAAATCTACAAGGTAACTTCTCATATATAAAAGCAATGATCCATCAATATGTGAATGAAATGAAAGAGTTAATCGTAAAGCCAGGATAAAACAGACGACGCTGAAGACATCAGGTACAATAAGGCTTGTGGATCTGTGATCGCCACAAGAATCCCATCACAAGGAGTCCTTGTATTTGAATTGCTTTCACTCCAGGTGTTTACCCAGAAATTCACATTGTAATTGTTTTGGACACATTGTCCTCAGAAACACACAGCGTGAATTTCAGTTCATATTTGTCACGACCCAAAAGAGAAATCACATTGTTTTTGCGACAGAAGTACACAGAGCACAAACATCGCTGGCTCTATTGTTCTGCTAGCTTTGCAGAGGACTCAAGTCTATTTGCGCAACATTTAAAAATATAATTCTGCACCTGTCCCGACACGGCCATGTGTTGTTGGGTTTTGAAGATACAGTAAATGACTCTTGATTATGAACCAATTGTAGATAACCACTCCAGAATTAGCAAAAACCCATGTCTCTTTAATTCAAATGTAGCAGGAACCAAGAGGGTCATATTGTGCACCCACCTAAAAGTCACGAAAACAAATGATTCAGACTTCCGGGCTTCGGCTTATAAAATATACTGATGCACAGGGCCGTGCGAGGGCGGGGTGTGTAGACATAAGAGGTAACGACAAGACAATACGGTGCAGCAGTGCAACTAACAAGACCA
>PIJE02000708.1:192514-242413 GCA_002895965.2 Coryphaenoides rupestris | reverse complement strand
AGAAATGAGGAAGATGTTAGCTACAGTATATACGATTACTACATCCAGCAGGTTTACACACGCAGAAAAACCTCACACTGATGTTGCCATGTAAAGGCCTTGTAATACTTAGACAGTATAATTATACGTTTATAGAACTCCATATCTACTCTCTACAGCAGATAGCCTCTCTGTGTACCGCAGATCTGTGTGTGTGTGTGTGTGTGTGTGTGTGTGATGTGTGTGTGTGTGTGTGTGTGTGTGTGTGTGTGTGTGTGTGTGTGTGTGTGTGTGGTGTGTGGTGCACTCAGAGCTGCTCTCTGCCCACCAACTGACTGCCATCTCAACACAGTTTATCTTTGTTCCCGCCTTTAACACCAAGGTCACCAAACCACCTGCGGGGACGACGGTGAAGAACGATGCTTTCAACGAAAAGGCCGACATCAATCTGCGAGGGCCGCATTGACACGTATCGCCGTGACAACGTGCTCAAAGAGGCGACTCTGACTTCTGCACAACAGGTCGTGACCAAGATAAGATCTGAGTTCGTACAGGACAGCAGCAGAATGAAGAAGACAGGTGTAGCATCTTAGCCGAGTTGTCTTGCTGCCCACCAGCAAGGGGTTAACCTTGCAATTATAAAGTGCTTGAAACTCGTTCTATTCAAATTGTAAGAGAGGTTAGGTGGTGTCTTGCTCAGGGACACCTCCACACTTAGCTAGGAGGAGCAGGTAGGGTTAGGTGGTGTCTTGCTCAGGGACACCTCCACACTTAGCTAGGAGGAGCAGGTAGGGTTAGGTGGTGTCTTGCTCAGGGACACCTCCACACTTAGCTAGGAGGAGCAGGTAGGGTTAGGTGGTGTCTTGCTCAGGGACACCTCCACACTTAGCTAGGAGGAGCAGGTAGGGTTAGGTGGTGTCTTGCTCAGGGACACCTCCACACTCGAGCTAGGAGGAGGAGGAGCCCGGGGATCGAACCAGCAACCTTCCTGTTGCCAGACAACCGCTCTTATACCTCCTGAGCTACCGCCACCCTCAATGTAAATGTAAATACGGTTGAGCGGTTGAACACCAGCAGAACAGAACCACCCACCCCCCCGACCCAACCTGTCACGGCAGCAGCAACAGCGACGGCGGTACCTACGTGGCCGTGGTTGACGAAGCCGTGTTTCCTGGCGATGCGGTCGGCCTGCGCGCGGCCCCCGGCGATGCGCACCGCCCAGGTGTTGGTGTAGACCTCGGCCGCCGCCGCCCTCGCCGCCGCCGCCCCCGCCGCCGCCAGGAGGAGGAGGAGGAGGAGGAAGAGGAGCAGGCCCGCCACGCCGGCACCCATGTGGTGGTGGTGGCGGCGGTGAAGGCGGTGGCGGTGGCGGTGGGCCGGTGGCGGCGTGGCGGCGGCGGCGGCGGGCGCGGGGCGGCGGCGGCGGTGGTGGCGGCGGGCTCTGCCTGGCAGCTGCTACAAAGTGGAACGGCGACCTAGAAAGACAAACAGAGGAAAGGAGGGCAGCGTTTAGGACTGAAGCATGATGATGATGATGAGACGTCTGGTTGGCTCCCGCTCCCCCGGGCGCGCTCTGAACGTTGCTCAGACTACGGCAGCAACAATGCGTTAAGGCGAGGAGGCCGTGCGATACTTTCTAGAAGGTTATTGTTGCACAAACTAAGTGCACGGGCTGCTCTGAGTCTCCGAGCGATCGATACTCTGGCAGATCAGATCTGTTTGGAAGCCCTCCCCCCCCTCCCCCCCTGTCTGAGACCTGAGCTCCGCTACAGGAGGAGGAGGAGAGTCAGACATGGAGAGGAGGAGGAGGAGGAGGAGGAGGAGGAGGAGGAGGAGGAGGGGAGGAGGAGGAGGAGGGGAGGAGGAGAGAGGAGGAGGAGGAGAGGAAGGAGAGGAGAGGGAGGAGGAGGAGGGGAGGAGGAGGAGAGGGGGGAGGAGGAGGAGGGAGGAGGAGGAGGAGGAGGAGGAGGAACGCCCTGCGCCTCCTCTTGTGGTGATCCACCACCAGAGAGACGGGAGTGGGTGCAGAGCAGAGAGCACAGAGAGCACAGAGTGTCACTTTGCCTTTGGAGCGATTCTGTCTCAGAGCTCATTAGACACACAATGGATAACATATAGAGAGACACAGAGAGCCAGAGAGAGAGAGAGAAGAGAGAGAGATAGAGCCAGGAGAGAGAGAGAGAGAGAGAGAGAGAGAGAGAGAGAGAGAGAGAGAGAGAGAGAGAGAGAGAAGAGGAGAGAGAGCCAGAGAGAGAGAGAGAGAGGAGAGAGCAAGAGAGAGAGAGAGGGAGAGAGAGAGCCAGAGAGAGAGAGAGAGAAGCAGAGAGAGAGAGAGAGAGAGAGAGAGAGGGGGAAATAGAAAGGAGAAAGGGAGAGAGAGTGAAAAAGAGAGAGAGAGAGAGAGAGAGAGAGAGAGAGAGGAGAACGGGAGAAATTGAGAGTGAGCTACAAAGAGAGAGAAAGAGAGAGCGAGGCAAGGGAGAGAAAGTGGAAAAAAAAGTAAGAACTGAAGGGAGGGGAGGCGAGGCGAGGCGAGGGGAGGAGGGGAGGAGGGGAGGGGAGGAGGTGAGGGAAGGAGGCGAGGGGAGGCGAGGGGAGGCGAGGGAAGGGGGGAGCACGTAAAAGGGCGATCAAGGTGAGCGGTCGAGGGACTGCGTGTGAGAGAGGTGAGGCGAGGAGAGAGAGAGTCAAGAATATTCTTTTTTAGTCTCGCAAAACAACCTTGTCTGAGAACACTCGGCAGCACGCGGCAACGAGAGACCCCTCAAAATACATCAAAAGTCCCCAACAGTGACGTCAAACCTCCACACACACAAGGAGGCTTCAACCTTTCTAAAACGATTCAATATTACATCAAAGAAAGGATATAAAATCAAGTCCTCGGGGTCGGAGGAGTCGGGCTGAACGATATGTGGTCAAAAAAAATAAATCATACTGAGATTATTTTGACAGATATTGCGATGGCGATGGGATTTACTGTCAGCGGGACTTATCGTCTCGCGTTCTAAATTTCACACACATTTGTTGAGGTCTGAACATGTTTTCCTGCATCTGGTGAAGAGGATGTGTAGGCGAAGGGCAAACTGGATCAAACCCAACGCTTTCCTACGTCTCCACGTGGACCGCAAGCGCCCGCGAGGTTGAGCTGTGACTGACGCGTGCCAGCGAGCAGAATTGAATGGCGTTCGGGGGTATTTCTTTCGGTTAAAAAAAACCCTGCAAATCTATGCTTTAACGGAGAGTTAGTGGCTGAGATTATAGACGCACCACACGGCACCGGATCATTCACGTGCGTCCGACGCGCTCGGATCACATTGCTCACCTTGAAGGGCAGGTAGAGAGAGAGTAGTGACAGCGTGAGATAACGTAATTGTTCCCTGAACACGTTAACATTTGTCAACGCTGAGTCAACCGCAACGGAAACATTTCAATGTCTTCCAGGCGAATGCCTTTAATCCTGTCTGGTGGGCACTCGTGTCAAAACGGCTAACTCTACATTTACATTTACATTGAGGACGCATTTGTCAGACGCTTTTATCCAAAGCGACTTACAAAGAGTACATTTGTTGAAGGAGAGACTGCAATATATCACTGTGGGATGATGAAAAGAGAGCTTCAGTGTGATAGTATTACAGTACTTCAGTTGCGTATTTCGTAACAACATTGAACACATTGACTAGACACTAAAAACTCCATCAACTGAACATCAGAGCTCACAGGAAGACATACAGTATACAGCCTACTTTAAATGTCCCCCAGCATACAAACGGGCGGCGGCGGTGCGGTAACACCGCGGGGGACACGGGAGACACACATCTCGGCGGGGGTCGGGGAGGTCAGGCCGCGTACGTCAGAGCAGATCGAATCGTCGACAAGCGAGCTTTTATTGGTGAAATGAAACATCTCTGAAGCAACGCTATCAGACTATCGGACTGTGCCGGGAGGAGCGGACCTGTCCAGCGCTGCGCTTTGATTCAACGGCGCGGACCTTGGCAGCAGACTGCAATAAATAATTATCCGCCTAACGGTGCGTGGTGATAGGAGAGTTAAAGTGGTTCGCGGTGCTTCACTCCCCTGCACTTGTTTAATGTTCAATATTCAATGTTTGGCACCAAATGCACAAAAGCACATTCCGTGTTTGCAAAAAGTTCGAGGCATAGGGTTCGAATCCCCAATATGCCAAGATCCTTGAGCAAGACACCCTGAACCCCTACACCTGCTCACCACTGAATGTCTCTGTGTCTGAACTCGCTGTAGATGCACAGCCTCTGGGTCGCTGAGAACCGAGAAGAACCAGAGAACCTATAGGTGCGCTGCTGCTGTGCTGCAGAACCCGACCGCATATACAATACAAGTCTTCCCAGAACCGTAGAACCCTCCTCTCCTGGGAGGCTGGGGAGAAGCCCTCGGGGGTGGTGGTGGTGGAGGTGGTGGTAGTGGAGGTGGTGGTGGAGGTAGAGGTGGTGGTGGAGGTGGAGGTGTTAATGGTGGTGGTGGTGGTGGCGGGGGTGGTGGTGGTGGTGTACACACAGATATACGCTCTGCTCTGCGCACCCTGCAGAGAGGAGCCTTGGCAAACAATAACTATTGTCTACAAATTAAAATATCCTTTTAACCATTTAACCTCATGGGAACCACTTGCATTGCTTTACTGCGAAGGGGCACTCAGGTGGTGTCATGCCAGGTGAATCAGCCCTGGACTTTCAAATCACAGACAGCACAGAGAGACAATGCATCACACAAAGAAACGTCTGACGTCAATTCATAAAAGCAGCCAATGCATTCAGAGACGTGTGTGCCAAATAAAAGGCAGTGCAAACACTTTGGCTTGTTACAAATGGCTTTGAATCATTGATTCCCCAGTGGTGGTGGTGGGGGGGGGGGGGAGCTTTGTCTCAATCATTGCTGAAATGGATTGTGTTTTTCCTTGTATAGAAATGTCAATAGTGCTTGGTTTGTGTTAGTTGTGTTATAGATTGAGCGGTGGTGTCCAACATCAGAGAGTCTCCTCCTGATTAAACGTCGCTCCAATAACGCAACGCACTACAATGTTGCTCCGGCTGCTGCTATTTCAATTAAACCACTCAGGCACAAGCAGGAATAGGTGCTTCTTTTTTTTACACAAAACTATAAACAATAAACGAGGCTAGAAACACCTCATTAACAATAAAAAGATGACACATGAATGTGCATGAATACATTGAACGTCCAGGATGCCACCAAGCACCCAGCACCCCACACCAAGCACCCCAGCACCCAGCACCACAGAACCCAGCACCCAGCATCCAGCACCCAGCACCCCAGCACCACTCAGCACCCATCACCCAGCACCCAGCACCACTCAGCACTCCAGCACTCCAGCACCCCAGAACCCCAGCACCACTCAGCACCCCAGCACCCAGCACTCCATCACCCATCACCCAGCACCCAGCACCACTCAGCACCCCAGGACCCAGCACCCCAGCACCCAGCACCCCAGAACCCAGCACCTCAAGCACCCATACCCAGCACCACTCAGCACTCCAGCACCCCAGAACCAGCACCACTCAGAACCCCAGCACCCAGCACCCATCACCATCACCGCAGACCCCAGCACCAGCACCACTCACACTCCAGCACCCCAGAACCCAGCACCACTCAGCACCGCCATGCACCCAGCACCAGAAAACCAGCAGCCTCAACACACCAGCACCCTGCACTCCAGCACCCAGCAGCATCACCGCCACTCCAGCACCCAGCACCCCGCACTCCAGAACCCAGCACCCAGCCACGAAAGACAATAGTGAGGAATAAACGGATCTTACTCACCAAGGCTTCTTCTAAGTTGCGGTGGCAATAAGGTTCGTCTTCTTATTATCACACCTTCAGTAAACGTGCTTCCCGCGTCTGGAGGTGCGCCTCCGGAGTCCCACAAACAGTATAATTATAATAATATAAATAATAATAATAATAATAACAATACTACTCCGACTACTACTACTACTACACCACCATCATCATCATCATGCAGGATAAGCGTCTCCTCCACCCACTTGCTGAGGGTCCAGGAGATCGAGCACACGACCCCATCCACACCACCCTCCACCCTGACGGAGCGCGTCAAGTGAGACTGAGAGGAGCGTCGCTCATCCCGGACCGTCGTCAGATGCGAGGGAGCGCAGCTCGCAGCATCAGGACCACCGCCGCCCTCCTCATCCCTCCTCCTCCTCCTCCTCATCATCCTCATCCTCATCCCTCCTCCTCCTTTTCCTCCTCCTCTCTCTGTGTTGTGTTGGAGATGCGGGTTGGATATTATTATTATTGTTATTATGATTATGATTATTATGATTGTTATTTTTATTATTTTTTTATTATTTTTTTATTATTATTATTATTATTTGAATTATTATTAATATTATTATTATAAAGCGCGCTCCAAGTCCTCGTACCATCCCATCACCAAAGAGTATTAATACAAAACAAATATATATATATATATATTTCTTTATTATATCTTTTTTTTTGCTATATATATATATATATATAAATATAAAATAAAATAAAATAAATAAATGTCAATGAAGTGTCAGTGTCCACGAGGTGCGTGTCAATAAAGTTGTGACTCTCGTCGTTATGTGTGCGTCACGTGTCCAACCAGGCTGGAGGGGGCGGGGCTCTGGCGGGGCTCTACGGCCTGAAGGCGGGACGGGGGATGGGCGGGGCTCTACGGCCTGAAGGCGGGATGGGGCGGGGCTCTACGGCCTGAAGGCGGGACGGGGGATGGGGCGGGGCTCTACGGCCTGAAGGCGGGGGCTTACGGGCTGGAGGGGATGGGGCGGGGCTCTACGGGCTGGAGGGGAAGGGCGGGGCTCTACGGGGAGCGAGTTTTCTCTTCCTAGGATGGGAGCGGAAGGTCACGCCCCCAAGTGATTTCATTGGTCGCCCCCACGACGCTGCATAAACATCAGAGACACGACGCGTCTCATCTAGTGTTTGAACTGTAACCATGACAACACAGAAGCCTGTTAGATGGATTTTATTTTATTTTATTTTTGTATTCTTGTATTTTTTTATATATTGTTTTTATATTGTATTTTTTAAGTTGTGACGACTCCAACAAAGTTGACTCACTTACATGTATAGATTTATATATATTTAGTTCTTTATAAGTATATTTTATAAACTCATTTATACATTTGATTGCAATATTGCAGCTTTGTGAACACATTTCTTTGTTCTAGAATATCTGCAATTGTAAATAAGATTTGTTTTGTTTCCCGTGCCAATAAAGCTTTTTAAATTGAAAATTGAAACGTAATTGATCAGCTCAAAGGCTGATCTGTCCAGCGTGCGTCTGGATGGACACGCCCACGTGTGACGTCATAAGGGGGAGACTGATGTTATAATAGGAGCCTTTTAAACAGCCGCTGTCATTAGAAAGGTGTCTCTCTCACCTGGTTACAGGCAGTGAGTGTCTCTCTCTCACCTGGTTACAGTCAGTGTGTCTCTCTCACACCTGGTTACAGGCAGTGAGTCTCTCTCTCACCTGGTTAGTCAGTGAGTCTATGTCTCATCCTCACGACTCACCTGTGGTCCGCCTCACCAGCCCCTTCGTCCCGCGTACACTGACTCAACAGGGCCCCCTACGGTCGAGTTAAAGATCGTCAGGCTGGAGGGCGTCTGACGTGTCGGCGGCTGAATATTATCGAATAAAACGCTCACAAATAAACCTTCAAACATGATAACACATAAATAAATGAATAACGAGAGACTAGAGACAGAGACACAAGTATTGTTCAGTAGGTCTTTTATTCTCACCCAATCCCTTATATTCAATTAATCTTTTTTTTTTCTCCCACCGATAGTCGAGAGAATAAATATCAAGGAGTCCAGTCTTTCACAGTCCAACCCAAGTGACAGCGATACACATGAGGTTCACAAAAAAAAAAAAGCACACACGCACAGTCTCTCTCACACTCACACACACACCCACACACACACACACACACACACACACACACACACACACACACACACACACGACAAATGGGGAAACTGGTCAAAGTGCAATTTCGTAACATTGCGGTGACATTCGTGGAAATCTGCACCCTGGCCGGCGAGTGGCGGGACGTTAAAGTGCTACGCATGAGATGAGAGGGAGATGAAGTCGTTATTTGGCTGATGCATAGCACAGAGCACAGAGAGGGAATGACTGGGTGAACGAACCAACGAGCATTATGGACCTGCTGTCTGTCAACCTAGCGAAGCTTCTTCATTTGCTGTGTGGGCTCGCTTTGACACAGTGACAGGGTGCTAGAGAGATGCACTGGGGACCTGGGGAGGTGTGTGTGTGTGTGTGTGTGTGTGTGTGTGTGTCGAGGTGTGTGTGGCATACTGCCGCCCCCCCCCCCCCCCAAGACTACCGCTGCTGTGAAGGCTACAAATGGGCCATAAAGACGAGAAGAGAGATCGTCTCTGCCGGTTTGCCGCCTCCAGAAATGTACGACTGTGGACCGTAGTAAAAGACACAAGAAAGAAAGAAAAAGAACCAATTACAGCGGCCGAGTCGATCCCTGCGTGGTGAACGACGCGGCCGCACAATAGATTCGTCGTCGTCGTCATTTTCTCCCCTGTGCCCCGGCGTCGACTACGCTTGACTTGAATCGATGGCACATGTCGTGGCGCGGTTGGGTTCGGTCGGGTCCGGTCCAAGACCCGAGACCCATTGGACCCGGGGGGGGGGGGGGTGGTCCGGTGGTGCTGAGCAGGAGGGGGGGCGTGGTCCGGTGGTTCTCGGACACGGCCGCTACGTCGCTTACGGGCCGACTCTCGTTGGCACGGTCAGCAGAAAACACGCGCCGATGAAAATCACAGTTACTAGTAAAAAAAAAAAACCCAAAACATACTGAACGTAATGATTCATGGCAACACTCCTGAGAGAGAGGGGTGTGTGTGTGTGTGTGTGTGTGTGTGTGTGTGTGTGTGTGTGTGTGTGTGTGTGTGTGTGTGTGTGTGTGTGGAACCAAGTCAACCTCCTTGGCTCCGAGGTGGATGAGTGACGGGCCGATCACACGTTCACGCACTCATACATTCATTGGTTTGCGTCTAAAACTGAAAAAGGAAAGATTCACAGATTCACAGGTTGCGAGGTGGGGGCCGGGGCGCCATCGCTCTTCACGGAATGCATCCGGATTGGTCCGGGATGAGGAAAACAAAATAAAAGGAGACGTGTGATTGCGTCCTAAAAGCAGTAGAATCACCTGAAGCCGTATATTTACATTCAGTAGTTTAGTCCGGGGATGACCCAGTCAGCTGGTTGAACCCAACGCTGCCCTCCCCTACTGGTAAACTAAAGCCCCACGAGTATAGACGTGACTCGGACACTTTTTGCCCGGTTGTCCCTAATGATCGGCTGCGTAATACCACCAGGGTTTTGCCGTGTGAACGGGAAGGGGCGGAGCCAACAGCAGTCCCGCTTCCCAGTCTCCCGGCGGTGGCGGTGCAACAAAACATTGCGCCGCTCGCCCCCCCCCCCAGCGGTCGCAGCTTCCGGGGGGACGATCTAGTGATCGAGTGTCACCGTGTCCACCAGGCGGAGGCCTCCCACCAGGGGCCCAGCGTGAGCAGTCTGTGGGGGGGCCGGGCTTGTTGGGGGCCGGGGGGTGGGGGGGTCTTAGTGCAGCTTGAGCTTGAAGGCGGAGAGCTCCATGGGCGCCAGGCCCACGCTGGAGTCGTTGGCCAGGGGGGGGCCCCCGTGCATCAGGGTCAGTGAGACGGGCTGCAGCAGTTGGAGGTCCAGGCCCCGGAACACTCCGGACACGCCCAGCTGGGGGGGGGGGGGGGGGGGGAGAGAGGTTAGGATAATACTGACACTTTACTGTAGTCTGTCTGGCTCTCATCCTAGCATTCAGACTACCGAGCAATGATGAAACACGTTCTATTAACTATGTATACTGTAAACCTGCTCTATTCTTATCTTTATGTACCACAGTGATATATTGCCGTCTCCTTCAACACATGTACTCTTTGTAAGTCACTTTGGATAAAAGCGTCTGATAAATGCCCTAAATGTAAATACGTGACCTTTACACTGAATACACACACAGACAGAGAGAGAACAAAAGAGGCAGAGAGAACGAAAGAGAAATATAGAGGATTATATTTCCCATGAGAAGAGGCATCACTTCCCTGTTTTATCATCTTCCCTCTTTGACAGAGAGCGAGAGACACAGAGAGAGAGACACACTCGCTTTGGCAATGGAAATGTACGTTTCCCCATGCCAATAAAGCTCTTTAAATTGAAATTGAGAGATAGACACAGGGAGACAGACAGACAGACACAGAGAGAGACAGACAGACAGGGAGAGAGAGAGAAACAGAAACAGAAGCAAAGAGAGAGACAGGGAGAGGGACAGACAGACACAGGGGGAGAGACAGACAGAGAGATACAGGGAGAGAGAGAGAGAGAGTAACAGAAACAGAAGCAAAGAGAGAGACAGGGAGAGAGAGAGAGAGAGAAACAGAAGCAAAGAGAGACAGGGAGAGAGACAGAGACAGGGAGAGAGAGAGAGAGACAGAGAGAGAAACAGAAGCAAAGAGAGACAAACGAGTGAACATCAAACCAGCAGCTCTCTGGGAGAAAACCAACAAATTCATTCCCAGTTGGCAGTTCGAGTGAAACCCATGTGATCACACAGTAGAGAGTGTGTGTGTACACACCTGTCCCTGTGTGGTGGAGCAGTTGAAGCCCAGCGGCTGGCTCTCCAGGGAGCAGTCGAGGCCTTTACGATGCAGGATCATGGCGGTGTACGGGGACGGGGAGTTGGGGTCCTCCTGCAGACACACACACACACACACACAACACACACACACACCAAAAAATGTCATTTGTTGAAGGGGTGCCTGACAAAAAGTTTGAGAAGCGTGTGCTAGCAGCCGTTCGCAAGCTTTAGTGTGTGTTAGCGTGCTTTAGCGTGAGTCAGCATGTGTCAGCATGCGCGAGAGCGTGTGCTAGCGGGTGTTAGCATGTGGGTGATAGCATGTGCTAGCGGGTGTTAGCGTGTGCTAGCAGCCGTTAGCTTTAGTGTGCGTTAGTGTGCTTTAGCATGTGTCAGCGTGCTGTAGCGTGCCCTAGTGGGTGTTAGCATGCGTTAGCGTGTGTCAGCGGGCATTAACGGGTGTTAGTGCGCGTCAGCGTGTGCTACCGTGTGCAAGAGGGCATCAGCGTTTGCTAGCGGGTGTCAGCGTGCGCTCGCGGGTGTTAGCGTGCATTAGCGTACGTTAACGCGTGTTAGCGCGCGTCTCTCACCGGGCTCTGGATGCTGCGGAGGTTGACCAGGTGGAGGTCGCAGGGCAGCGGCTCCTTCAGGGGGCAGAAGCTCTGCAGCGGAGGCACGCCGCGCTTCTTGGGCAGGACGGGCAGCGGCAGCACCTCATAGTTCAGGATGGCGCCGGTCATGTGACCCAGCAGGGATGGGAAGCTGGTGGCGCCGCTGTCCGTCATCTGTCGCCGGGGGCGGGGACAGGAGAGGAGAGGAGAGGCTTCAATTAAGCGCCGTGGAGCACTACGAGGTTCAACATAACTGTAGCTGTAAACCGAAGCCACTAGAGGCCGCTAATGAGAAACCTCACATAGTGCACCTTTAACTCGCATCCAGGACGAGTCCACCATCGACTCTCCATAGTGTTGGCGTCGGCATTTCTACTACTCGTAGTGTGTATACAGACACATCTCTGCATCTTCCTCGTCATTGTATTCTGGTTGTTTATCTCCTTCTTTGTTATCCTCTGATATCTCCTGTCCTGTACCTTTCTGCTGTGAAGCCTGAATCTCCCGTCTGGGATTAATAAAGTCCTGTCTCGTCTCGCCTCATCTCCGCTTAAGTCCTTCATTTGCTTTCACTGCTGTAGAGCTGAACAAAGTGTCTGGGCTACTTTAAAGTGCATTGGAGCAACAGTTAAGCGCTGGACAGCTAGATCAGCCCTAAAGGAGAGGTGGGGGGGGTGGGAGGCGGAGGATGGAGGAGGAGGGAGACTGTGAGGTTCTACGGGGGACACACTTCCTCCCTCCAGAGCGCCGTGATGGAGTGGGTCGTCGTTGTCGTCGTGGCGATGCAGCACGGGGCTTCTCAGGACACTAAATCAAACTCCTAATGGACAGAGCCTGCGTGAAAGATAAGCTGCATCATCCGCTGCCGCCGCCACCGCCACCGGCCACGCATCGATGTCGGTGTTTCCATTTGTGGTGACAAACGACACCGTTTGGTCGCGCCCCCCCCCTGTGCAGCGGGAAAAAACGGAGGCCGTTCGAGGCGGGGTGAGGATGCTCTGCTACGAGGGTGAGGGATGGAGGGGGAGGAGCCCGGGAGACAGGTGGTGGTGGTGGGTTTGGACTACTGCACTACAGCTACAGGCGGTGGCTGTAGCCGCAGCAACGTTACCTCTGAAGCCCCGCCCCCTCTCCTCCTCCTCAGGGCCGGTGGGAGGAGCGAGGTGAGCGCGGAGAAGAGTTTGGCGAGCAAACCGCCGCTCTGAGGTTAATGGGGCGGATGAGAAGGAGAGACAAGAGTGCAGAGAGAGAAAGAGGGGGAGAGAGACAAAGAGATGAAGTCGATGACCAGAACACAAAATAACCACAAGGGGGAGGGGCAAGTGACGGGACAAGGCGTTCTCCGGCCGAGCCGTGATGGGCAAGACGGAGACAATCAGGCACGTCCGTTATCTCCGTCCATTATCTGCTGCTGTGGACTAAGTATGTGTTCAGCAGATCATTCCAGCGGAAGAACCCCCGAGTCATCCACATCTGTGGTGTCGCCTCGATCCACGGCGGTTAAATCTGCCCTTCGGTCCGGCCGCCATACGAAGGAGGGGCTAATCTCCTAGCGGCGGCGTCAAGTCGTCTCTTGGCAGATGAGGGGAATCTAATTTACTGAGCTTGCGGTGCAGCACAGGTTGTTCCCCCCCTGATTTACCACGGCGGCCTGCTCCCTTTGTATTACGGTATGATTTAGCTAGCTCACTTGACGGGCAAGAGACAACGTGTGTGTCTTCGTGGCATTGTTTCAACAAGGTGCTGGAACATTCCTCTGAGACTTTTGGTCCATATTGACATGATAGCATCACGCAGTTGCTGCAGACCTGTCGGCTGCACATCCCAAAGGTGCTCTATTGGATTGAGATCTGGTGATTGTGGAGGCTCATCATCATCATCATCATAATAATAATAACTCTGTTTTTAATAGTGATAAACCGATGGAGCTGACTTCAGGAGTTTTATGTTATGAGCTGCATTGAGTGCTTTTAGAACGATTGTGTCTTCATTTCACACACACGCACAGGGACGCACACACACATGCACACACATAGGTGCACAGACACACACATGCACACACACACACACAGGCACATACACACGCGCATACACACCCCCTAAGTGGCCATAAAGCAGGCGCTAGCAGCCGTTAACTTGTGTGTCTGGCTCAAGGACGTTCCTACAATACTTAAGATATCGACGAGCAAACCAGCAACTCTCCGAGTTGCGCTGAATCATTTCTTATTCATGTTTATTGAATTATACATTCATCTCTTCTAATTGAATAGACGTATCCCTTAAATAGAAGGGTGTGCTCCGAAACGGGCTCTCCGGTAGCCTGTGAGCTACGAGATGTAGATTTAAATACAGAGAACTAATGGCTATGTTTAATAGCTGCAGAGAACGGTGGTTCGGTATGCTGCTGCTAACTGGGTGGGTGTATTTACTGTGTGTGTGTGTGTGTGTGTGTGTGTGTGTGTATGTGTGTGTGTGTGTGTGTGTGTGTGTGTGTGTGTGTGTGTGTGTGTGTGTGTGTGTGTGTGTGTGTGTGTGTGTGTGTGTGTGTGTGTGTATATATATATATGTATGTATGTATGTATGTATGTATGTATGTATGTATGTATGTATATATATATATATATATGTATGTATATGTATGTGTATGTGTATGTGTATATGTATATGTATATGTATATATATGTATATATATATGTATATGTATATGTATATATATATATATGTATATGTATATGTATATATATATGTATATGTATATATATATATATATGTATATATATGTATATATATGTATATATATATATGTATATGTATATATATATATATATATATGTATGTATATGTATGTATATGTATGTATATGTATGTATATGTATATGTATATGTATATATATATATACACACTCACCGGCCACTTTATTAGGTACACCTTGCTAGTACCGGGTTGGACCCCCTTTTGCCTTCAGAACCTTAATTCTTCGTGGCATAGTTTCAACAAGGTGCTGGAACATTCCTCTGAGACTTTTGGTCCATATTGACATGATAGCATCACGCAGTTGCTGCAGACTTGTCGGCTGCACATCCCAAAGGTGCTCTATTGGATTGAGATCTGGTGATTGTGGAGGCCATTTGAGTAGTGAACTCATTGTCATGTTCAAGAAACCAGTTTGAGATGATTTGAGCTTTGTGACACGGCGCGTTATCCACTATTGTGTGTGTATTTAAATATTTCTATATATTCAAGATTCAAGAACTTTATTTGTCACAAATACATACAGGATATGCAGTGCAGTGAAAAGTGACGATGCCCAGCGAAATGTCCAAAAGAATACTATAGATAACTTGAATTGGAGGGATCAGAATCATTTATATGTTGTTATATGTTGATGCTTGCATTTATATTTGCATACTGTGCATATGTGTGTGCGTGTGTGTATATGTGTGTTTTTATATGTGTGTATCTATATATGTATGTGTGTGTGTGTGTGTGTGTGTACTTATATTTGTACATTGTGTGTGTGTGTGTGCCCCCCCCCACCCAGGCCAGCTAGAGGTGGTCCTGGACCGGCGTCTGATGCAGGATGATAATCGAGGTCTGGGTCAAGGCCTGAAGGACAACAAGAGGACCACCAACCGATTCCGCCTGCTGCTGGAGCGCAGAGAGACGGGCAACGCTGTGAGAGACACACACGCACACGCACACACACACACGCAGACACGTGCACACACACACAAACAAACACGCAGACACACACACACACACACACACACACACACACACACACACACACACACACACACTAGGGCTGGACGATATATATGAACAATTTATTTATTTATTCGCAGCCTTCTTTCGAGAGAATGAGGGTTTGGGAAATGCGCCATGACCCCAAAACTCAAAACGCCCCCTCTCTCTCTCTCTCTCTCTCTCTCGCTCTCTCTCTCCACCCACTCATGGGACCACCAGTTGAGAATCGTTGCGCCTGAACACACACATCATCTCACACACACACACACACTGTGGAGAGAGGGGTGAGGCGGTCCAAGTGGAGACATATGGTCGCGCCGTGGTCCTCCTGTGACCTACTGAGGTGTGTGTGTGTGTGTGCGTGTGCGTGTGCGCGTGCGTGCGTGTGTGTGTGTGTCGTCAGTTGCTCGGTAAACCCCTGAGCTAAGCTCTTCGGTGGTGAACGCGGCGGGGGGGGTGCAGAGAGCCCAGCCTGCCAGCGGACATTACTCATCCAGTCTGAACAGTCCTTCGTGGTGACTGATGGGGAGCGTAGCGGCCGGGAAGGGTCCGTCTCCTCGCATTTGTTTACAGATTATTAAACTCCATTTGCATTTCCGCGGCCTGCCCGGGAGTAACCCGATCCCCGGCACAATGCCCTGATTGTTACCGTACCGTACGCTTGATTACGGCGTCGCATAAAGACAACACACGAAGAATTAAGGTTCTGAAGGCAAAAGGGAGTCCAACCCGGTACTAGCAAGGTGTACCTAATAAAGTGGCCGGTGAGTGTGTTATATATATACATATATTACATATATACATATACATACATATACATACATATACATACATATACATACATATATATATATATATATATATACATATACATATATATATATACATATATATACATATATATACATATATATATATATATACATATACATATATATATACTATACATATACATATATATATATATACATATACATATACATATATATATACATATATATACATATACATATACATATACACATACACATACACATACATATACATACATATATATATATATATATACATACATACATACACATACATACATACATACATACATACATATATATATATACACACACACACACACACACACACACACACACACACACACACACACACACACACACACACACCACACACACACACACACACACACACACACACACACACACACACACACACACACACACACAGTAAATACACCCACCCAGTTAGCAGCAGCATACCGAACCACCGTTCTCTGGCAGCTATTAACATAGCCATTAGTTTCTCTGTATTTAAATCTACATCTCGTAGCTCACAGGCTACCGGAGAGCCCGTTTCGGAGCAACACCCTTCTATTTAAGGGATACGTCTATTCAATTAGAAGAGATGAATGTATAATTCAATAAAAATGAATAAGAAAATGAATTCAGCGCAACTCGGAGAGTTGCTGGTTTGCTCGTCGATATCTTAAGTATTGTAGGAACGTCCTTGAGCCAGACACACAAGTTAACGGCTGCTAGCGCCTGCTTTATGGCCACTTAGGGGGTGTGTATGCGCGTGTGTATGTGCCTGTGTGTGTGTGTGTGCATGTGTGTGTCTGTGCACCTATGTGTGTGCATGTGTGTGTGCGGTCCTGTGCGTGTGTGTGCGTGTGTGTGAAATGAAGACACAATCGTTCTAAAAGCACTCAATGCAGCTCATAACATAAAACTCCTGAAGTCAGCTCCATCGGTTTATCACTATTAAAAACAGAGTTATTATTATTATGATGATGAATGATGATGAAATGGGCGGAGCCACTGACCGCTCTCCAGGCTGGCCACGCCCAGCGCCTGGGCCGAGTGCAGGCTGAGGCGGTGGTGCCCGTCCTGGATGTAGGCCTGGCTGGGCATGGGGTAGAAGTTGGCCTGCAGGGGGAGCTTCAGGAACTGCCGGCGCGCCTGCATCTGCGGGGGCGAAGGAGAAGAAGAAGAAGAAGAAGAAGAAGAAGAGACGAGACACAGCAGAGGAGGAGGAGAGACGTGAGGCTCAGGAAGACCCTGCCCCACAGCGACCTCCTGAGGTGGAGGACGGTCAAGACATTCAGTCGGAGAACCTTCCGAGTCGGGCCCGGTCTGGACCACCAGTCTGTCGGCACGGTGGTCTGAGGACATGCGGGGGTTGACACACGAAGACTTGAAGACCATTTGATTGTCTGCTGCCTCTGAAAACTCGCCAGGTCTCCGAGTCCGTTCCCGTTTTCTTCCTCCTGACCCTCGCATCTCATTGGCCATTCTTGACCTCAAAAGCCCATTGGCGGTTTTTGATCTCAAATCTCATTGGCTGTTACCAGCGTAAATCGGAGATCTCAGCCGCAGATCTCCCCCCTCCATACTATGTGTCGGGATATGTCGGGACCGATAATATCAGACAGGTTTGAAAAAAATCTTTCGGCCCACCCAACTCCAAAATCGCCCCCCCATACTACACGACAATCAGAGCCGACTTCAGACCCCAACGCCAAATCGTATATTTGACATTTGCGTTTAGTCGGTTAGCTTGAGCAGACAAAGTGCGGCTGGCAACAATCTAAGCATTCGATCACAAGTGGAACGGCATAAAGCATAAAGTGACTTAAAAACAACAAATCAGAAGAGGAAGGAACCGAGGAACAGAACCGGCGACGGACCTGGAAGCCGTTGAGGTCCGTGTGGAAGACGTCTCCACTCTGGATGTCGGTGACCAGGCGCATGGCCAGCTCCTTGTTGGCCTGGTCCCGGATGTCCACCGTGGTGCTCAGCTCCACCGACAGGCCGTCCACCCCTGGAGGGAGAGGAAGAACAAAATCTCTAAATTAAAAACTCAAGAGTTTTTGTTCCGCAAATGGAAAAATGGCGGAAATCCGACGGCCAGTGAACCTTGAAACGAGAAGATGAGAAGAAGCCAGCGGAGCCGGAAGAGAATCGTAAAGATCACAGAGGTCAAAGGTGATGCTGTGAGGCCAGGATGAACGTGTGTCGTGTGGAGGCTCAGGGACGGAGGAAACACCCAGAAGCTAATGGAACACACACGGTCCAATCTCAACCAGTAATCCGGTCCGGTCGTTCCGTCTGGAGACGCCTTTAGTTTCTTTTGCCGCACACCAAGTTTACCCCTTAATGTGTATTTGTGTTACACGTTGGACGTGTTATTTAACCAACGCTGGCAAACAAACCTACTTTAAACCTCCACAACAATATGTGATGGTGAAGGCTTCATCCCGGGACTATTAAATTATAAGTACCGCTCAATCATAACTTAATCAAAATACATTACATAAAACTACATACATACGTACGATGTTTATATTTTCTATAAGATGACGGTTTTTCGATACTTTTGGAATGGTTTAAGATAAGATTAGATAAATCCCGAAGGTCATTCTTATGCCAGGTTGCATAGCAATACAGTACAATAAAACAATGGAGAAATCAACAGAATAATACAAATAAACTAACAGATTTATTGTTTACTCCTCTCTCTCTCTCCACCAGGAGAGAGAGAGAGGAGTCTTCTCCCGCTGGGGTGTTCACTCAGAATGCAAAACCCGTCGGTTTCAAATAGAGTCCGTTTTCCTTTACGGCCAATATTTTTTATTTGATGTATGAATACAGCACACACCATATCTCTTGTTGCTCAGGCACATACGGCGCGCACACACACACACACACATTCTATTTGTAAAGAAAGAAAAAAAAGCAGCACAGATAGGCTGTGACGGAAACAAATAAAAAATATTGGATTGGCCGGAGTTCCAGAGGGTTAAATAATTCATTAAAATAATCAGACTACCCTCGGCTCCATCTGGGCCCCTTGGACACGCCAAGTCCCCCAAAAAAAAAGATGTGTGTGTGTGTGAGAGTGTGTGAGTGTGTGAGTGTGTGAGTGAGTGAGTGAGTGAGTGAGTGAGAGTGAGAGAGTGAGTGAGTTTCTGGTCCACCTCACCAGGTACGTTGTGGATGCGGACGGTCTGCTGGAAGTGCTGGTGGTGGGAGACCACCTGGGAGAAGAGAGGCCCCTCCTCCACCCGGACCACCGGGGGCTCCTTGGAGATGTAGGCCTGAGAAAGGACGAGACAGAGACAGAGATAGAGACAGAGAGAGAGAGACAGAGAAAGAGATAGAGAGAGAGAGAGAGGGGGAGAGACAGAGGGAGAGACAGAGGGAAAGACAGAGAGAGAGAGAGGGAGAGACAAAGACAGAGAGACAGGGAGACAGAGAGAGAGAGACAGAGACAGAGAGAGGGAGAGAGAGAGAGAGAGGGAGAGACAAAGACAGAGAGAGACAGGGGAGACAGAGAGAGAGAGACAGAGAGAGAAGTCGTACGGTTTATATAGACTACTTTATATTTCACACTTCAACAGTTTAGCCACAGGGATACATAACAATGATGGCACACTGTTGTTTTGCCTTTGCTTAAAAAAGATAGATTGCCTTTTTGCCGCTGCGAATGTTTATTATCCACATCAATAAAGTTTGAAGATGATAAAGATAAAGAAAAACAGACGCAGAGAGCGAGCAGCGAGAGAGAGAGGCACAAGGCAGAGAGAGAGAGAGAGAGAGACAGACAACAGAGAGGGAGGCAGATGTACTGAGAGACCGAGAGACACTTCAGAGATGAGGAGAGAGTGAGCTCTGTGTCGCGTGGTGATGCAAACACACTCAATAGTACATATGACTCATAACAAGAGACCACACACTTCTAACACTCACCAATACAGAGCCAGTCCTCATCAATAACAAAGATAATACACTTCTGACACTCATCAATACAAAGCCAATCCTCATCAATTCAGAGCAAACCCTCATCAATACAGAGCCAAGACACGTCTAACACGCATCAATACAGAGCCAATACTCATCAATGCAGAGCCAATGCAATACAGAGCCAATCCTCATCAAT
The DNA here is from genome assembly GCA_002895965.2 of Coryphaenoides rupestris. Taxonomy (NCBI): domain Eukaryota; kingdom Metazoa; phylum Chordata; class Actinopteri; order Gadiformes; family Macrouridae; genus Coryphaenoides; species Coryphaenoides rupestris. The sequence goes on along the minus strand of PIJE02000708.1, from coordinate 222,425 downwards.
ACAGAGCCAACACTCATCAATACAGAGCCAATCCTCATCAATATAGAGCCAATGCACTTCTGACACTCATCAATACAAAGCCAATTCTCTCCTGCTTCTGAGCCACCGGCCCCTTCTAGGGTGCTTTCCATTTGTCATCGATCTATTACTTTATTCACTCAATGAGACGAGACCACAGATGGCCTTTCTCCCCCAGGGGCCGGCCCTCCTCCCCCAGGGGCCGGCCCTCCTCCCCCAGGGGCCGGCCCTCCTCCTCCAGGGGCCGGCCCTCCTCCCCCAGGGGCCGGCCCTCCTCCCCCAGGGGCCGGCCCTCCTCCCCCAGGGGCCGGCCCTCCTCCCCCAGGGGCCGGCCCTCCTCCCCCAGGGGCGGCCCTAATCCCCCAGGGGCCCTGCCCTGCTGTAATCATCGTAACAAGTAACGAGCCGGGTAACCACAGCGTCAACAAACCTTGGCCTTGCCGTCGGGCAGGAAGAGATAGGCCCCGCTCTTGTCCTTGGAGGGCCGCGTTCCGTACATCAGGAACTGCATCTGCAGCTTCACTTCCTGTGGCTCGTCCTTCAAACGGATGCTCTGTGTGACACATAGATAGAGAGACAATGAGTCACCTACCAGTCAGCTACCAACAGCTCTTTACTACAAGACCACAAGCAAGAGTGAAGGCTACCAACAGCTCTCCGCATGTTGACTTAAAGGTGCAAATGGTCAGCGTTATAAACTCACAAGTAGCGTCTAATGCTATCTGTGTCGGTATGAAAGGTGTTTTCAAATGTTGTGATCAAATAAAATAACAAAAGAAAGATGTATACAATCTATTATTTGAAGCACAATTTGGGATACATTGCATTACATGCATACGCTATTTTCAGAAGGGGCGAGGGGTGTTCAATGCATTCTTACATTTTGAAGTTAAGTTGGAATATTAATCACATCAAGCCACGACGACGCAGGATACAAAATGCACTCCGCTGGGGCCAACAGCCAACAGGAAATCATTACCGCAGATCAAGTGAGATAATATTCACACCAAGCTATTCTGGGACAATCAGCTCTGAACTCCTTGTAGGCGTTCTCAAGTGTGCATCCGTCACCGTCGCTCGTTAGCGATGTGGTTCTATTCAATAACACCTTTAATACACCCCCCCCACACCCACACACACCCACACACACCCACACACAGCCCTCTGGTGATCAGCAGGAAATGATTAAAAACCAGATGAAGAGCAAGGAGATTAAGAGCAGCCCTCACTATCTGAGGCTCTGACTGCGTTCGTGTTCGTCTTAGAGTTAACCAGAGTGAGACGGAGACTTAAAGGTGAGGGAGCAGAGAGAGAGGAGAGAGGAGAGGAGAAAGAGGAGCAAAGAGAAAGAGAGAAGAGAGAAGAGAGAGGAGAGAGGAGAGAGGGGAGAGACAGCAGACAGCAGCAGCCGGCGTGGCCGTGACACCTCTGATCAGGCAGCCAGAACGGCCTGCTGGGAAATCAAGCTTCTGTTGCACTGCTTAAAGAGGACCAGCAGAGATCAAAATGGAGCGGAGGGGGCCGGGCATCACGACTCTGAATCCACAAAAGGCGAAGACGCGGACGATGTCCAGTCTGGGTTTTTGTTGACAGTGGTCTACTTATCAGTTTGAACTACTTGCATCGTTTTACGTCTTCTGCAATGTAAGGTGACATGAAATGTATTATTATGAATGCAGATTATGCTAAAAGCTAATTGCTGCTAATAGGGGTGTAATGCTACATCGATCTCGATCTATGTCTCGATTCTGAGGGTAACGAGCAAACTAAACCAATGCAAAGCACGAATATCGATTTGGGTATGTCTATTTTTATATATACACACACATGTATATAATGAAGCTAATGCATCTAATGCCACTAATGTACCTAAAGCATCTAATGGCGCTAATTGAACTAATGCAGCTCATGCCGCTAATGTAAGTATCTGAAGCAGCTAATGAAGCCAATGCCCCGTGCTGCTAATGTAACTAAAGCAGCTAATGGCGCCAACACAGTGAATGCCACTAATGCCGCTAATGTACCTCAAGCAGCTAATGAAGCTAATGGCACTAATGGCGCTAAAGTACGTACCTGGAGCAGCGAATGAAGCTAATGCCGCTCGTGTTGCTAATGTAACTAAAGCAGCTAATACCGCTAATTCAGCTAAAGCAGGCTAGAGTGCTAGCGGAGCGCAAGTACCTCCAGGAGGCCCGTGGTGCCGGAGAAGCCCAGCGTGAGGGCCTGGCTGGAGATGTAGAAGGCCTGGGGGTCGGCCTGCTGGGAGCGGACGGGCAGGGGCTCGGCGGCCCGCGCGCTGACCCCCGCCCCGGGCAGCCGCAGCAGGGTGTCGGAGCGCAGCGTCATGGGCGAGTCGGCCGACTGGTAGAGGTGGAAGACGGCCAGGCCCAGCGCGGGCAGGCGGGCCGTGAAGGTGGCCTGCGGAGCACACGGTGGCACGGTAGCTCGCTCAGTTATCAGAGATCAATAATCATCATCTCAGATTCAGCAGCGTCTTTATTTATACAGCACTTAGTAAAATAGGTTCCCTGTGTTCCATGGGCATGAGAACAGTGGTAATAAAAAAAAAGGATAAACAAGGTCAAAATATAACAAATATAAAAATTGGACAAAGTGAAAATGAAAACCAGAGGCAGAATGTGCCTTTCAATAAAAATATATATTTTAAGAAGAGATTTAAAGTGTAGAACCGAGTTCGCCACATGGGTCGAGGAGTAGAGAATAGAATAGAACAGAATAAATCTGTGGCAGTAGCTTAGGAGGTAAGAGCGGTTGTCTGGCAACAGGAAGGTTGCTGGTTCGATCCCCGGGCTCCTCCCCCTCCTAGCTAAGTCTCTCCAACGTGCAACAGAAGACATCCGTCAATCAAACTGCATTTATAAAGCACATTTAATCTACTGCCACGTCAGCCGAGTGCTGATTGGTCTAAGCAGCGGTGGCCACGCGCCCCCCTAGTCTCACCTTGAAGACGTCCGGGCTCATCTGGGTGGCGGAGGTCCACTGAGCGCTGAGCTGCACGGGGAGGGTCTGCCCGTCCTCCGTCAGCATGCGCACCTGAGCGCTGTTCACCAGCACGCTGACCGCACACACGCGCTCCTGCTCCACGGGGTTGTACAGCACCACGTACCTACGCATAATATATAAAGATATATATTATATATACAGTATATATATGTTGGCACAAGTTTTGATGTGATTTAGAGAAGACGTGGTGTGAAAATCCTACGTTTGTCTCCGTCGCCACAACAATCAGTGGGAGGAGCTACAATCAGCTGTGGGAGGAGCTACAATCAGTAGTGGGAGGGTCTGCAACAAGCGGTGGGAGGGGCTACAACAAGTGGTGGGAGGGGCTACAACACGATGTGGGAGGGGCTACAACACATGGGAGTGGGAGGAGCTACAGAAGGTACCTGGGTCCGGCGGAGTCCAGCTCGATGAGCGTCTGCTGGGGCAGGGCGTCCTGGGTGGCGCGGTGGTCGTCCTGCAGCCAGACGCCCGCGTTCAAGAGAAACACAACGGCATCATCGGTTAACGTGGTGTACTTGACCATCGCATTTAACCATCGCTGGGAGCAGTGGTGTGCAATGCCAGGGGACCCACTGGCTATTGGTGTGGGAGGGAACACGGAGAGAGCATTAACCTAAAGGAGTATTAGTCTTATGGTGTGTGTGTGTGGGAGCCAACCCACGCCAACAACACGGGGAGAACACACACACACACACACAAGGTCGCAGCTGGGTCCTGTGGCTGGGAGGCAGTGCTGCTCGTTCTGCTAACCAGAATAAAAGGAGCTAATCCGAGCGCTCCAGGGAGGGGAAGGGAGTGCTTGAACCGGAGACCACCATCGCTCTCGCACACACGCGCACACACACACACACACACACACACACACACACACACACACACACACACACACACACCACACACACACACACCACACACACACACACACACACACACACACACACACACACACACACACACGACAACCAGATATTATTTAAGGGGTTTCCGGGCCTACCGTCTCCAGGAAGGGCTCCGTCTGGTAGAAGCGATAAAACTCCTTGTTCTTCATCACCAGGAAGTGCGCGGCGTTGATGATCACGCGCTTCAGACCGATGAGCGAGCGCAGCAGCCTGCGGGGTGGTGAGGGAGGAAAGAGAGAGAGCGAGAGCGAGAGAGAGAGATCGCCCAGTCAGGAGCCGCGCACCGCTTTATGATTTTATAGTTCATCCCTTGCCCAAGGGCACTACCATCAATCCGTCTCCCCAACCAGAACCAACCAGCCCCCCCCCCCCCCCCCCCTGCAGTCTCCTCCCACCTCCTCCCCCTCCTCCTCCCGTCTCAACCTCCCCCCCGACCCTGGGGGGTAATAATAGTAACCAGCATTCCTCCTGAGCCATTCAATTTTATGCACCAATTTCCCTAAAGCACAAAAACAAAGGCAATAAAGCTGATTCTGATTGTAGATTTCTACATACACACACTTCTTCGACATTTTCCTGGAGCTTTTTGTACAGATGCATGTTTTATTCAGATGTATTTATTCATCCACTTGAGCTGAAGTCACGGAAGCTAAGAGCACGCCCATCCCCCCCACCCCAACCCCTCCCCTCCCGGGATCAAGGAGAACAGAAGGGGTCTGAGTACAGAGCCTTGGGGGACTCCGGTGTCAAGGGTGCCGATAGGCGCGATCCGTCAGGTAGGACGTGAACCCGGATAACGCGGACTCCAGCTCCGCCAAGCTCCGCCAGAGTGGACAGGACGACGGCTGGCGGTTCGCTGTGTGTCAGAGAGACGCGACCTCTGACCTCTGACCCCTGGCCCTCACCTGCTGCCGTAGTCCACCACCACGTTCTCCTTGGCCGTGCCAGTGATGGCGTCGTGGTGCTGGAAGAGGGCCACCGTGCGGCGGGCGTCCACCAGCAGGGTGTAGTCCGACACCGGGTAGCGGCCCTCCATGGCCGCGTGGCGGGCATGACCCACAGCCAGGCTGTACAGGATCTCCGCTCCCCTGGAGGGGTCACAGGTCACGGGTCAGAGGTGAGTGGTACTGTTAAAAGGCTCCTATGCAGTCCAGTCTACGCAGTGGACTCTGCAGCAACTGGTAGGCTGGTCTGTCCAGCATATATGAGTCCATGTCTACTGTCTATGAGTCCATGTCTATGAGTCCATGTCAACATGTCTGAGTCCAAGTCTATGAGTCTTTGTGTGGCACCATGACTCCCACCTGAGGTGAGACTCCAAGACTCGGCCCATACTCTTGTAGAAGGGCCTGGAGGTGAAGTAGCCGGTCCAGTAGTGGTCCTCGCGGTCGGCGTAGGCGAAGAAGTCTCCGCTGACCACCGGGAAGTCCGCAGGTCGCGACCCCTGGGGCACGCCGCCCGCCTTGTACACCGCAGAGAAGTACTCCGACAGGGTCCCAAACTGGGCCTGGAGGGGGGAGGGAGGGAGACGGAGACAGAGACAGAGACAGAGAGTGAAAGTGAGAGAGTGTGAGAGACAGAAAATAGAGAGAGAAAATAGAGAGACGGAGAGTGAGACAGAGACAGAGAGAGACAGAGAAAATAGACAGAGTGAGAGAGACAAAGAGAGAGAGAGAGCGTGAGAGAGAGGGAAAATAAAGAGACAGAGACCTAGTAGAAACAGAAGCAGTATAAACTTCCCTATATTACAGTGAGTCACTGAAATAAAGAAGATTGTTCCGTCATTAAGCAAACTACTGGTGGGCTTGACTTACGGAGAAGGACCCGCAGAGAGCACATTAGACAGTGTGTTTAGAAGCACTAAATGTTATTTAAAGAGCCCCGACTTTACTCCCAGCTGGGATGTTGATTAACCATTGTATGCCATTACACCATGGCTAAATCTACCGTGTCATACTCGTGACATCACAAGTGGGAGTGTCCCGCCAGATGTAGGATGATTAGGTCAGCCTACCAGCCTAGCCAGTGGACAGCGCCAATTGGCTAGGCTCATCTGTCCATCATCATACATCTGGGTGGACACTCCCACTTGTGATGTTACTAGAGGGTAGATTATGCCATGGCTTGTAACTGCTCATCAACATCCCAGCTGGTAGTTAATATGGGCTCTTTAATGTAATCCTTTCTCCCCCTTCAGTAATCAGGGCAAAATGACCGATATCTCACAGACACAAGCCTATTAAAATGATATCTCCTCTAGGGCTGAATGATATGGTGACATTTTTCACATCACAATTGTCAGCGTGGCTGAAAAAGATATAAATTACTCAAACGTGTTTTCTTACATTTGATAAACCAGGGCAGCACTACAGCACTTAATTTATAATGGTGTGATGAAATTACATTTACACATTTTACCCTTATCAAAAAATTGGATATTGCACTTTTCCATGTTGATATATTTCGATCAATTTCTCAGCACTAATTCACTCCGTCTCTGACGCTAACTAAAAGCATGTTGGCTGCCTCGATAAAAAGAAAATTATGTAAATCCCAGACCGGGACATTCGAGGGAACCGATTTGAGTTCCTTCAACAACAACAACAACAACAACAACAGGACTCAGGTGCGTCTCCCTCACCTGGACGTGCATCTGCGGGTGAGCGTTCATGTAGTCGAAGAGCCGCTGGTAGTTGGAGAACTGCTGGTCCCACTCCAGCGCCACGTCGTAGCGGAAGTCGTCGCCCAGCGGCACCAGCAGCACCTTACTGCGGAACAACTTGGACTTCTTGCGGTACTGATCCAGCAGCAGGTTGGCTCTGGATACAGGGGAGAGAGAGGGAGAGAAAGAGAGAGAGAGAGCAGCGAGAGAAGAGAGAGGAGACAGAGAGAGAGAAAGAGAGAAGAAAGGAGGAGAGAAGAGACAGAGATGAGAGAGAGAGAGGATGAGAGACAGAAAGAGAGCGAGAGAGAGAGAGAGAGAGGGGGAAGAGAGACAGAAAGAGAGCGAGAGGGCAAGAGTTAGCAAGCACTCGGCACCTTACAGAGCCGTGAGGGTGACCTTGGGTGAGGGACAGATCAAGTGAACCACGAGAAGGGAAGGCAATCAATTCTCTTTCACAGCCTGAGCACACACACTGTATTCGTTATGTTGTTGTCCAATTCAACGTCGCAATTGACAACTGGGTCACCGTGGTAACATGAACCGAGTGACAGTGAGTAATAGCAGAACAAACTGCACCTCCTCGCAGCCATCTGGGTACTGCGTGTGTGTGTGTGTGTGTGTGTGTGTACACAACACTCATACACACACAGACACGCACACACACACAGACATGCGCACACACACACACAATCCCTCAAATGCTTCTTGAAACAAACAAATCTGGGATCCAGCAGTCCTACGATGTTACAGCAGAACTTCTGATCCAGCAGTCCTACTGGGTTACAGCAGAACCTCTGATCCAGCAGTCCTACTGGGTTACAGCAGAACTTCTGATCCAGCAGAAGCAGATCTTCTCCCATAATAAAGAAACATGGGTTGCATAATTAAAGATGTTCAATATGCACCAAGTAAAAAACATTTTCGTCGAATGGTTGACTCACGCTTGGACTAAATACGCAAATAGTTTGGGAGCTTCAACCCTCGCAGCAGATGCCACAGCTCAGCACTGTAACTCACAGACAGTCGGATTCTTTTGAGGTCAACATTTTGTATTTATTTATTTTATTTTTTTAACTTTTCTAACTACTTCTTTTCTTTTCGTGAGGATTTCTGGCAGCTTTCAGTGTGTTTTTTGTGAGCAACCCAGCTGGCAGGAAGCAGGCCTGCAGCAAAACACATTCAGCAGAAAGTGAGGAGACTTTTCCTTCCCGCTGCACGCCAGGCCGGTGTGTGTGTTGTGTTGGTGTGTGCGTTTGTTTTGGTCCCCTGCTGTTCCTGTAACTGTAGCGCCGTGATCTCCGTCGGCTAGCCCTCCGGCGTAGCGTAGTGTAGCCACACGGCACACACAACACAAACACACACACACACACACACAACACTCCTCTCCAATATACAATACGACGTATGGAAAACTGCTCCAGTCCTTCATTATTCGCCACGATTCCATCAAAGTGTCCGTTGGTTGGTTGAAGTGTTGCTTGTCGATAGAAAAGTGTTATCGAGTACATTTGTACGCGCTAAAGTGTTTTTCCTTGCGATGTGTTGCAACTAGCTCTTCACTGTACCGTATTACGATTGCACTTCTTTTGCAGAGGACAGATTTTTCATCCAAGCGATGCATCCATTGTGTTAAAAAGGTCATGTTTCACACTGCAGGCAATAAGGAGGAAGTGTAGTCCAGGGAAATGGCTCCGTGCATTAACAATGGGTCCACGATATTGGACATAAGTACCTCAGCCAATATTGTCACTTCAGTAGCAAAAGCTTGAAAAATGTACTGATTTCCTGTGTGCGCGCGTGCCTTCCAGGGCTTCTTACAGTGCAATAATAAGAAACACCTGATAGTGGCCACAGACAATAGTTACATAACCAAGAGTAGGTCAGGCGCATGGATACGACTCCTCGAAGACGTCTCATCTGGATGAAACAAGACTGCATTCCCCCCAACCCACTCCCCGGAGGACTCCTCCACCTATATTTAACAATGGGCTCAGTCAGTCACCTCCAGTCACCCCTCTCTAGCCCGGCTCTCCTTGCACCACGCAGCCTCCAGGGAACATCCCAATCTCACAGGCTCAGTCTGTGGGTTCCCTTTCCCTCTGCAGATCGACCTGGCCGCTTTAAAGCCTTTTTCCGAAGATGCTATTCTAAAAGCGAGGAGCTCGGGGGGAGGAGTTTCAGTTCAAAACAATGGTGGCCCTGAGGAAAGCGGAGCAAAATCGACAGCTATTTAACCCGTTTCTATCCCAATTAGAACCGATTAGCCAATAACCCTAACCCTAACCCCACCCCCCCAGACTCAAACTGGGCCAGGTGAGGCTGTAGCCCCACCCCCCCCAAGACTCTTAACTTGGCCAGCTGAGGCCAATTAAGCCAGCTACCAAACACACAGGACACTTCGGCCCACAGCAAAGGGGGCACGAGCGTGGCCCCCTTTGCGAGCTCTGATTGGCTGGAGCTTTTTGGAACCTCCCCCCCCCCATATTTGGAAGTCAAATTCTGCCAGACTGATATTCAGGCCGGTGGCTCCCGCGAGGCTCCGTACAGGAAGCCATGTTGTTCACGTCCTGCTCACCTCTCCTCGATGTTGGTGTCCACCACGGCCTTGGGAGGCACCTTCCAGGGGCAGTTGACCCGGCCGCCCGGCAACCGCTTGAAGTCAAACTGGCCAGGCAGACTCTTGGGGTGGGGCGCAGGTGTGGCGGCACGTGTAGCTGGTAGGAACGGCAATCAGGTGCAGAAGATGTCCGAGGTCCGACGATTTGTCTGCGGGGAAGGGAAAAAACGAGTGAAAAAAGTTTTTGTGGCACGGAGAATTCGCTCGGCTTGAAGCTCGCGTTGCCACGTGGATCGGTGCAGGTCTCCGGAGCGAGAAGGAAAGCACAAAAACAAGAAGCACTTGGATGGAAACTTCCTGAGGCTGCTGGACCGTCCTTCAAATATTTGCCGGTAATTTAAAAAGCCGTCGAAGGGGGCTGGCAGAGTCCTGGAAGTAGGCCCCAAGGCACAGCGATGGCAGGAGGAGAACAACAATGATTCATTGGTAGAGCGGCCAGGGAGACGTTCGACTCCCAATACGTTGACCGCAGAACAATTAACCCTCACACGACACGAATAGGGTTTCTACCAACCAGAGATAACAAATTCCATTGATTCTCTAACGCAACGATTTCTTTGTGCTTTTGTACTCGGTCTTTTTGCAATTTGGCTCGCACTCGGTTCAGGTGCACACCTGGATTTAAAAAGCGAATAAGAGAAGTAAAACGTATAGATTTACTCATGAACTCAACGGTCAACTTGTGGTGACAAAAAAGGCAAGAGCAGATTCACGGTACAGCCGCATCACCTGCGAGTTATAAAAACACTGCACCACACGCTCGCATCCCGTGAGTGTGTTTCCAATATGAAATATGACTCCACGCCACGGAGGAGTGATAGCAACTGACGCCGGAGCGAGACTCGGCCAGCGGTTTATGACTAACTGAGCTAATTGTGCTCCACGGCTGCAGCGATCCCCAGAGCCGCCGCCTCAGAGCGGAGACCCAACATTTAATTAAACGGCGGCTGGGACAGGAGACGGCAAAGTACGAGCGGCGGGATCTGGGCCGGGGCGTCCATCGTGATTAAGTGCGTTACCGGGTTTATCATTTCATAACGGCAGCGTGAATACTGGCACACTAAATCTCCCACACGGCGATACTTATTCTGTCTCATATCCGCTAGCCTACTGCCGCTGCCAAAGCTAATTAACTAAAATCACGACTGCGACCAGGAAGTATTTTAGGGGGGGGGGGGGGTTATGGTGCTTTCTGTTAGGGCCAGTTGCTGAATAGTGTTACTGAACTTGACTTGACGGCAGGTTCACATGCATGCCGTCGACGACGTACACATGGAGATGTATGTGAAGCCATCAGCACCTATTCGGGGTCCTGTCAACGCAGTATTGCCGACAGACTGATGACGATGATGATGATGAGCAAAGGGCTTTCCGGTCAGACAGCAGTAGTTTTGGTTATGCAAAGCCAAGCTGCTGTCCCACGCACATGCTCAAGCTATGATAGCTGGAGCGTGGGCTGGAAAGGCCTAACCAGTGGCAGGCAGGTTTTGCATCTTGTGTAAAACGTAGCGGAGGAGGCGCAGTGCCGTCGGAAGAAGTCGGTAAACATGGCTCAAGTGTCTATCTGGGATCGTATGCTAAACGTGAAGACGCCCAAACATGAACAATAAGCTAAAGGGGCATGACTTTAGGCTGAGGCTTGGGGGTTAGGAGTTAGGGTTGGAGTTAGGGTTGGGGGTTAGGGTTGGGGGTTAGGGGTTAGGTCCGGGCCTCATTGTGAGGCGAGTCTCCAGGCTCCTCACCCCAGGACTGCCTCCACATGAACTCCAGGCTGCGGGTGGAGGCAAAGTGCTTCTTGATGGAGTAGTGGACGCGCTGGATGAGCATGCTGGTCAGGTTGGCCCTCTTCAGCAGGTAGGGCATCGTGGCGCTGTGGCCGAACGGGTCGATAGCCCAGCCCGACTGGGGCTTCACACCTGGGACACACAGCACACAGTCAAGAACACACACATTCAATTCAAGATTCAAGAACTTTAATCGTCACATACACATACAGGATGTGCAGTGAAATTAAAAAGTGGCGATGCCCAGCGGAACGTGCAACAGAACAATACAAATATCACAATTGAAGGGAAATAATCAGACTATCCACAGTCTTTACAGCAAAAGGAAACTTTAAGGAACGAGAAATATGAGCAAATAGGCAAAAGCAGAGGCAAAAGGCATATAAACACGACACCAAGGCAATATTAAACATGTAGTATTCTCACGTTATGTAGTAAGACTATGTGGGTGCATGTACTGTGTATGTGTGCATGGGAGGGGGCAGTGGAGCATTAGAGGCTTACATCGGCTCTTAAGACATATTACACCCGAGGGAGGGTGAGACACGTCCAGATCACAACGTGATATATAAGCTCATAATATCCCAAGAAAAACAGGAAACGCTTGGCACTAAGGTGGCGGCAAGGAATGCATACGGTAGCAGAGAGTGGCATGATAAAACAACGCTTGCTCATCATCGGAGATATTGAACCACAGGCGTAGTTGAGGCCAAAATGGTAAATGGATTGCACTTATATCGCGCTTTTATCCAAAGCGCTTTACAGTATTACCTCACATGCTCACCATGCAAGGTAACAACCAACACGTCAGGAGCAGGTAGGGTTAGGTGGTGTCTTGCTCAGGGACACCTCCACACTTAGCTAGGAGGAGCAGGTAGGGTTAGGTGGTGTCTTGCTCAGGGACACCTCCACACTTAGCTAGGAGGAGCAGGTAGGGTTAGGTGGTGTCTTGCTCAGGGACACCTCCACACTTAGCTAGGAGGGGGAGGAGCCCGGGGATCGAACCAGCAACCTTCCTGTTGCCAGACAACCGCTCTTATTACCTCCTGAGCTACTGCCTACTACGTACCTAGGTTGGTCTCCAGCCACTGGTGCCCTTCGATCAGCTGGTCGATCATGGCGAAGTAGTGTGCGTTGGCCTCGTCCGTCATCACCCAGCCGCCCGTCACGATCTCCAGCTGGCCCGACTTCACCAGCCTGTCGGAGGAGGAGGAGGAGGAGGAGCGTTTGGGCGGCAACAATGAACAAGGTGGCAACTCAATTTTCAACTCGATTATATTTGTATAGCCCTTAAATGGGCTCTAATCGCGCTCTCAAAGGGATTCGCGGGCCACATTACACGACCGGCCCCCCTCCCCCTGCTAACGATAAGCCCTCCATAGGGCGAGGAGAAAACTCCTTCTGGTGGTGGTGGCGGCGAAGAGAGCGAAAAAGCTAAGTTGGTAATGAGATTAAACGCCATTAGGGAGATGAAACGCTATTCTAGGATCAGTAAATCGATAGACACTTAAGACGGGAAGAAGGCGAAGGCAAGCATCTCCCGTGCCACTACAGCGCGTGATGATTACAATATGGCAGGATGACGACAGCGCAGCGTTTGGGAAAACAACAATCAATCAATTTTGGAGCCTTTTGAAAGAAAGATTTGCTGCAAATTAATAATTCCTCGTTCCTTCATGGAATACTTGGAATTGGAAGCCAAGTGTATCCCATCGCATATATAGGAACATATTTACAGTTGCCATAGTTACAATAATAATAATAATGCACAATAATAAAAACAGCAACACTCTAAAGACCGAGGGAGAAAGCGTCTCCTGGTTTAACTGGGTGACTGCCATTTCGATATCAGATACGCGTGTGTGTGTGTGTGCGTGCGTGTGCGTGTGCGTCTGCTTGTGTGTGTGCGTGCGTGTGTGTGTGTGCTGGGTACACACTGGCGTGCCGCCTGCTGCTTCTGCTTGTCGGCGTTCTCCCACCACTTGGAGAGGTAGGAGATCTCGGACCAGATGAACCTCCTGCGTGGCTCCTCTGCGAGCTTCAGCACCATGTTGTTCAGGATGTGTTGTGTCTGGTCCGTGTAGTACTTGTCAAACGTCTTGATCCAGCCTGTCGACGCACACACAAGGTTGTTGTTGTTGTTGTTGTTGTTTGACTGGCTGCTGCTCTGGTGGGTGTGTGTTGATTGATTGATTCATTGATGATCTGGTGTGTATTGATGAATTAATGATGTACTTCACTGCTGATGGCCTATAACAATATGTTGTTATTCTATTCGTATAGGCGTATGCACTTTACACTTTATCATTCTATTGTTTTTATTCTTATCTTGTTATTTTTGAGCAACCTCTGACACAGTTATCCTATTTTATCTTACTATAACATGACACTTTGTCCTTCGCAAACGCTTGACGTTATTGTTGATTCATGTGTGGAAAACAAATCAACAAAAGAACAAAAATATAATTATCGGCGATAAACTTGATTGGTTTCCCAATAAACAAAGTGATTTCTGAAGCTGTTCATCACAAAATAATAAAAGAGGCATTTAAAAAGTGGTCATTTGGTCACTGTCAAGTCATTGATCATGAAATGATTTGTCATTATGGGGAGATTAAGGTGTCTGAAACTGCCACAGCATTTCTCATGCGAGAGGTGGCTAAACAAAATTTTCATCGGTCCAGGTTACGATATATTTCCACTGATTTAGGACGTCAACGTTTACGGCAGCGAGAGTAAACTTGAACATCAACAGTATCGCCAACAACATCAATCAATCCCATGACACACTCTGACCTACAAACTTAATTCACAACCACTGGGCAAATATTGACCTGTTACCGGTTATTATAGTTACTGGACAGACAGGTCTTCGTGTCCACCAAGGAGCAGGCACTCGAGTTCTGGCAGCCGACAGCGAGTCGTGACTCACGAAGCATAGGCTGTGCTCTATGGCTGTACTTGTGTTTGTGTACTTCTTTGTGAGTATTGGTTCATTGTTTAATTGGTTAATTGTTTAATTGGATGTTGGGGGAGGGAGAACAGGTCTGGGCACCTGTTGCCACCTGTTTTGTTTGTGTATTATGTAATACTATTACATTCCCTTTCAATTGATTTTATCTTGGGGGTGTGGACTTCTTGTGAGTTGATGTTGTGCCTGACTGTAAAACCCTGGGGTGTCACAACAGCACAAAACCACAAAGGAACAGAAGACAGGATATGTGCTCTGCACCGAGCAAACAAAACGTGGCTCAGCAAGCAGTATTCACACCCAGACGCAGTCCACTTTGACGAGCAACGATTGTGAGGACTTGTACACAGATTGCTGCGACTGACGGGGGGGGGCTCACCGGGGTCGTTGTGCGAGTGCGGCACCACAAAGACCTGCAGCGGCTCGGCGTCCCACTCCCCCGGCTCGTAGGTGATCTCGAAGCCCTGCTTCCACACGCCGCCGTCGGGGTTGTCGAACTTCAGCAGCGAGTACACATCCAGCATCTGCAGGAGAAACACACACACACCTGCTGGTTACGTAACATGTTGCCCCCAATGCAGTCGCAATAGTAACCACAGGGCTTCAGAAAGAGAACAAGTCCCACAAATGCTAAATACATAGAGAGAGCGAGAGCGAGAGAGCGAGAGCGAGAGCGAGAGAGAGAGAGAGGCGAGAGCGAGAGCGAGAGACACAGACTTCCCTAAAAGTCTTTCTGTGCCCCTAACTTTTCATTAAAGTCCTTTGGAAACAACCAGTCTGCCGGGAGCCATGATGACCACGACCCAGTTTAGCGTTTTTTTTGGGGGGGGGGGGGTTTCGGCCGCTCCCTCCCTACCTCCCTCACCTGGAGGTCACTCTGGCCATGGTTGTCCACCGCGAACTGGCAGTCCTGCGGCTTGATGGCGGCGAGGGAAGGCCGGCCGTCGAAGGGCAGCACCCAGGAGCCGTTGGCGCTCCGGAAGGGCAGGTGGCCGCTGGGCGACGCGGCGCCACCGGTGTCCGTCAGCTCCATCACAGAGTCCTTGATGTGGCTGATGATCTGGTGGTTCTCCTCGAGCAGCTGCTCCAGCTGCTCGATGCGGTTCTGCAGCACGGAGATCTGACTCTGACGTAGAACCACCCACACACACACACACATGCGGTGTTACATTACGTTTACAGTGGTTCTCTTATGATGGTGGGGGGTCCGTG
The DNA here is from genome assembly GCA_002895965.2 of Coryphaenoides rupestris. NCBI lineage: Eukaryota > Metazoa > Chordata > Actinopteri > Gadiformes > Macrouridae > Coryphaenoides > Coryphaenoides rupestris. The sequence continues at coordinate 207,232 of PIJE02000708.1, read as the reverse complement.
TGCCCCTTTAATATTGGTTATGTATTAAAAAATGTTTTGTATAATTCCACATCAAGAACATGAATCAATACCCCCTTGGTAAATCTTTCCAATAAGAACCTTTCAATGTAACTTTAATGTTGTACTTGGCTGAAAATTGAAATTATCTTAGAAGGGGTACATTTGTAGAAATAGTTTGAGAACTCCTGACATTGTCAATATTTAGTCTCACATCTCCCTTCTGGGATTCATAGAGAACCATCGTATCTTATATTTACAAAATAAAGACGCATTAAAACCATTAAAACAACTGTTTTGTTTGTTACTTCACACCTTTAACAACTTCACAAGCAAACCAGCTACACCCAAAACGTCTGCAGTTAGTCTCTCTACTCCACACAACCGGGAAAAAAAACGCAAAACACAAAAGAAGTGGAAAAGTGGCAAAACAAGAAAGAGTTTGCAAAAATAGTAACCCATTAGGCGTCAATGACATTGTAACAGAGAGACAGACAGACCGACAGACAGACAGACAGACAGACAGCGGGCAGCCGCCGGATGCACTCACTCGGGGGAAGTTCCCTCCACTTTGTCGCCTGCCGGGGTCATGCTGGACCCGGTCCAGCATAAGGTACAGGGAGAAGACGGCCACGCAGAATATGGCTCCTCCGCACACGGTCACCTGTTTCCTCAACTTCATCTTTCACACACACACACAGGACGTCGAGTACGACCTCGTCCACCGTACACCACCGCCGCCGCCGTCGTCACCACCGATGTGCTGTTGCTGCTGATACTGCTGCTGCTGCTTCCAGGACAACCAGGAGAGGAGGAAGAAACACAGGAGACAGGATTCAGGATTCAGTGCAGTGAGGCAACAAAGAAAAGCCAAATGTCTCCCTATCTCTCTATATCTCTCTGTGACCACATGGTAATGTTAGTGTTACCGTTTGTCTGCTCATCTGCACTGCCGCCGCCTTTCTCTCCACCCACCACCCCTCCACCACCACCCAACCCACACCCCTGACAGAATTGAGCAGCAAACTAGTAGGAAGGCTGGTGGTGTTGGTGGTGCTAGGAGCAGCAAAATTGGATGGGTGGCATTAGGAAGGAAATTAGGCTAGTACCGTTTACTTCCACCTTTGAGAGTGAAAGATGGGGATGGGGGTGGTGGGTAGGGATTAAACAGGGAGCCTACTGTCTCATCAGAACGGCGGTGGGAATGGTGGACGAGGGCTTCTGCTCTGCTGCTTTGACTCCGAGAGTAGCGCCTTATCTCCTCGTGCAGCTGTAACCAGCTCGACTTGTTCATTGAGCGCTCCGAAATCACAACCACGCACTGTCAGGACTCAGGAGAGAGGCCGGCCCAGCGATCCTGTAACTGTTGCCCACCACGGCCACCCAGGAGTTGGGATGAAAAGGGCTTTCTGTCAGCAGTAACATCTCAAGTTGCCCGCTTTGTCAATGGCAAGACAAAAAAAGCAGCCCATCTCATGTAGGCACGTAGGGGAATTCACTGACTCTGTCTCTTTACCCACACTGTTGCATGGAACTATTCAATATCACATGCAAGGCTGTTGCTGTGCTGTAATGTAACAGTAGTGATGTGTGTGTGCATTACAATAAGTGTAATAAAGGGTTCCGATTATACCACCAAAATCTCTAAGCTCTGGCTAAGCCGGATATTCTGAAGCGGCTTGCAGTGGCTAATCACACACACACCTGGTGATATAACAGACCTTTAAGCAAACAGTTTAACCTTTAAGCCATATAACCACACCTTCTTGCATATTTTGTACCAACCCCACCCACCACCAGGAGCCGGGCTACTGCTTATTTACACTGTAGAGCAAACAGACAAGACAGCACCCATGGGCGTCTTGGGATTGTGTGACATGGTTTGAGAGCAGCTGTCTTCCCTCTGATGATGCACATGCAAAGCCCGCATAATCTTAATCCCTCCATGATCCCTCCAAGTGACCTCTTCTAAAGCCGTTTCCCAACCTTAAGGTAAATGATGGCAGTCTGAAGACTGAACACTTTCCCAAACAAAGCACCATTGATTGTACACATTGATGTTCAGAGTTCACCTGGACTCCGCATATCCCCCCCCCCCGCCTTCCCTCCCCTAAACCTAGCACTAACTTACGTGCTTGTACTCGACACTAATAGTTCTCAGAATGGTATGGTCAGAATAATTCTGCTCTTCTTATCCCAGCTATTATGCGGGTAACCTAGAAATTATTAAACTTGTTCTAGTAACCTTGCCATTATGAATGCTGAAAACCTGTTCTATACTGATCTTTATGCACCACAGTGATTTTAACTTTTAACTTTTTATGTTAATTTTTCACCCCGCGCAAACTGGGGCAAATCATTACAGTCTCCCTGTATTTGTAATATTTGAAGTACTGCATCGTAGTTTGCTGTACACATCTTTCAACAAATGTACTTATTGTAAGTCGCTTTGGATAGAAGCATCTGCAAAATGCCCTAAATATAAATGAAAAAGTCAACGTTGTAAGAAAAGTCGTCGTATTCCCTCTGACACTCAAACTGGTTGTTGGTTCATTTGTGACTCGTATGTTTAAAAGAGATTGTAACACGTGGTTGGATCACAACAAACAACTAAAATCGATCACAGGCTAAGAGACCAAAATCGAATCATATCGCAGAAAGCTACGTCAAATATCGAACCTTTGCTTCAAGAATCAACCCCCCAAAAAGTGATTAGTTAGATTAATAAATTAGATCTGATGAGGGGGTTGGATTAAGGGACTGCTCCTGGTACCACATGGTCTCCTCCTGGTACCAGAACCTCCTCCAACTAACTAACTAGTCTGGTACCACATGGTCTCCTCCTGGTACCAGAACCTCCTCCAACTAACTAACTAGTCTGGTACCACATGGTCTCCTCCTGGTACCAGAACCTCCTCCAACTAACTAACTAGTCTGGTACCACATGGTCTCCTCCTGGTACCAGAACCTCCTCCAACTAACTAACTAGTCTGGTACCACATGGTCTCCTCCTGGTACCAGAACCTCCTCCAACTAACTAACTAGTCTGGTACCACATGGTCTCCTCCTGGTACCAGAACCTCCTCACTAGTCTGGTACCAGGAGGACCAAACGCAAACACAAAGTAACCTGAGTTGAGTAAACTATGGAGCAACTACTGAGTTACACATTAATAATGTGACACATTAAAGTCTGGGTTAAATAAATATTAAAAAAAAAAAAAGGTACACGTCACGTTATGTTACGCAATAATCACGTTTCATTTCTCCACACACACACACAACACACACACAGAGACACACCGAGACAGACACACACAGAGACACCACACACACACACACAGAGAGACACACACACACACGTCCACGTCATGACAGACTTAACGAGAGCTAATCCGAGGCTAACATCCCCCCCACAACAACAACAACAACATGTTATCTGACGCTACGTAGGTTAATGTAAATGTTATTTTATGTTAACTCCTCCACACCGTTACGGTCATAAGCCGGCAGCGTTAGCGTTAGCATTAGCAGCATCATCATCATTAGCGTCCAACTTTAGCTCCGCGGCTAGCATCCTCACCTTAAGTTAGCACCTCGTTGCTAATAAACGCTCCGAACTAAATAATAATATCCTGCGCTTCTTCTCCTCTTCATCCCCGAGCAGGAGGAGGAGCAGGAGCAGGAGGAGGAGGTGCAGGAGGAGGAGGAGGTGTCGCCGCCGCTACGCCATCCCAGCCTAGTGGCACATCACCAAATGAATTAAACACACAGGTGGCTAGCAGGGTTAGCGGCTAACGGGCTAGCGGGCAAACGGGCTAGCCCAGGCTCCCGGCTCGGAGCGTTCTACCGGTCCGCCTGCCACGCCGTGTCCGGTTCTCGAAGCTTTCGCCCGTGAGCTGGTGTCTGTGTCTGTATCTCCCCGGGGGGGGGAAGAGTCAAAACAACATGACGACGAGAAGAAGAAGAACAACACCACCACCACCAGGAGAATAAATGTGGCGTTTTTTCCCCCCACGCAAAATGACGTCCGAAACGTGTGGCGGAAAGGGATATCCCCTCTGTCCGGAAGTCCCGTCCCCCCACCGCCCCCTCGCCTCGCCAATAACGCCCACTGGGAGGATCCCCGTCCCAGTGCGGTCCCACTGTGAGAGGAGAGCGAGGTCACGTGAGAGCACATCAGAGGGCAGCCACTTGATCATTAACCAGCAGACACATGCACACACGCACACACACACACACACACACACACACACACACACACTCTCTCGCAGGCACACACTCACACACACACACACACACACACACACTCTGTCAGAACATTCAGATTCAGAGTCCAATTCCTAGGACTCCAAGTCATATTGATATTGCAGCAAAGTATTTACACAATGAGAGTTTTTATAAATAATCATCTGCAATGTGGATATAACGACCAAGTTGGTAAAAGCAAACAATATAACAGCTAGAAGGTCAGGGTACTAAAGTATAATTAGTTCGTTCAGAAAACGGACACAACAATTGACCTGACCTAGAACAGTCTGGTAAATTTAGAAAATGACTCACTTGACTGTAATGCAGCCTTTAAAACCAGGAAAAGACAACAATTCAAGTCAACACCATATCAGGATATCCCAAAATCTAAGACGATATCTAGTCTCTCATCACAATACCAATATAATATCCATATAACGCCAAGCCATATATATATATAAATAATAATAATGATAATAATAATAATAATTTATAGACCACTTTTATTTATAGACCAGTTTTTGAAATCCATGTACAAAATGCTTTACAAAGGCAGCAAGATTAAACAGCCAAAGTCATAAATCATCAGGTTATAAAAGACAGGTGTATAAAACCACTAAAACATCATCCTGTGATGCACCTGGATACATCGTCAGTGATGTTTCCTGGGTTCCTCGGGTGTTTGGGGTCTTTCAACTATCAGACACCCTCATCCAGGTGACCCAGCCGGGGTTGATTAAGCCCCGGCTTGTGCCCAGGTAGCTCTACCCCACCCACGGCTCTCCCCTCCTGATCCACAGCCATCTTGAGGGCACTTCCACTGCCTCAGTGACCAACTGGATGGCCCTTCTTCGCCTACTGGCCCCTGTGATGCCCAGCGTGTTGTAGGCCCTGCAGAGGGACTGGCCTGAGAACCCTCTGCATCCCACCTCAATGGGCTCACACCTTGCTCGCCACCCACTGCTCCGTCCTTCCTCCACCAGCTCAGCGTACTTTGCCCTCTTCCTCTCGTTGGCCTTCTCGATGCGGTCCTCCCAGAGAACTGTGAGTTCTAGAAGGACGACCTGCTTGGAGGCCTCTGAGATTAGCACCATGTCTGGCCTTAGTGTTGCAGCAGCAGCATTTCCTGGGAACCTCAGTTGCTTCCCCAGGTCAACTTTCAGCTCCCAGTCTTGCGCCGCTGCTAGTAGGCCAGAGGAGGTGGTCCTGGCAGCTGGTGTTGGCTTCTCCCCAGCCCTGACGAAAGCCATGGTCTTCTTCACTGTGCGGAGACGCTGATCCGCTATGGCCTTCAGGACTTGGTCATGGCGCCAGCGGTAGCTCCCCTCGCCCAGGGCTCTCGAACAGCTGCTGAGGATGTACTGTTCAGGCACAGATACATTTAGGGCCAAATGCCCCAAATGTAATGTAATGTGTGTATATGTGTGTTATACATGTACAATTGTCAATATATATATAGTTATTATTCGTGTTATAAGACAATAGCGGTATTTTGTGTCAACAAGAGTAAATGTAAGAAGTCTGCCATGTTCTTCTCGTTGAAGCCAGCCAGTCATACAGAAGCTACATGAGTGAAAGTGGCCCCTGGGGGCCTCTGTAACCCAGCACACCAAACACACGACAACAATGGATGTTCCCAACCAGACGGCCGGGACACATTCTTTAAAGAAATGTGATGCCTTCCCCTGAGGTGTTTTCCCCACAAAGGTGACCGTGAAGTCATAAAGTCGTGCAGTGTGTGTGTGTATGATGTAGTCTACCATATAATTCTTCAAGAATGTAGAAACCTATCATTATATTGCATTGCGATTGAACTGCGACAAAAGCTGATCTGTAGAGAACACAAGAAGATAGTACATGATGGTGCACTGTAGAAAGAAAGGAGAGAAGAAAGGTGTGTGTGTCTGTGTGTGTGTGTTTGTGTGTGTGTGTGTGTGTGTGTCTGTGTGTGTGTGTCTGTGTGTTTGTGTGTGTGTGTGTCCGTGTGTGTGTGTGCGTCTGTGCGTGTTTTTGTTTGTGTGTCTGTGTGTGTGTGTGTGTGTCCAACCATGTTGTGTGTTGCGCGTCTTTCTCTCCTTTTACGGTAATGATAACAGTGACTGAGTGTTGCGCGTCTTTCTCGCCTTTTACGGTAAAAACTATGAGAGAGGATGTGGGCGTGGCCTCCGTCCCGCGTCATCACCTTGCGCCGCGGAGGGACGACCAGGAACCTGTGTTGTGACGTCATAAGAAGTTTTTCCTTCCACCTTATCTTAAAATACAACCAAAACACCCGCACTGTTTCTGTTTCTGTTTCTACTTGACTCCTTTATATATATCTCTCTATATATAGAGATATATATCGTTTCCCTGATTTAAAATGACAAACAAAGAGAAAGAAAAGGTAAGAAAGACACACACTAGCATCATGCTATGCTAGGCTAGTCACATAGAGTGACAGAATCCATGGAGATCTGCTGTTTTAAATACTTTATAACATTCTGATCATGAAGATATATCATGATTAATCACCATGATGACATATGTGAGATTGCCTTGTATTTATTGATGATATATTATAACTCTTCCCTTCTTGTATAAAGCCCTTTGAGACTGTATTGTGATTATGGGCTATGCAAATACAATTCAATTAAAGTTAATTGAATTCACCCTTCTAGCTAAGTGTGGAGGTGTCCCTGAGCAAGACACCACCTAACCCTACCTGCTCCTCCTAGCTAAGTGTGGAGGTGTCCCTGAGCAAGACACCACCTAACCCTACCTGCTCCCTCCTAGCTAAGTGTGGAGGTGTCCCTGAGCAAGACACCACCTAACCCTACCTGCTCCTCCTAGCTAAGTGTGGAGGTGTCCCTGAGCAAGACACCACCTAACCCTAACTGCTCCCCCATCGCTAGATAAGTTGTGGAGGTTGTCCATGAGCAAGACCAACCACCTAACCCTACCTGCTCCTCCTAGCTCAGGTGTGGAGGTGTCCCTGAGCAAGACACCATAAAAGCGGGCTGACTCCGGCGGACGGGCGGTCGGAGCTTCCTCTCCGAGGGGAAGCGTGTGCAGCGATGCGCGAACGCATTTCAGAGCCCCGTTAATGCACGACAGATGAGAGGAGAGAGAGAGAGAGAGAGAGAGAGAGAGAGAGAGAGAGAGAGAGACAGAGAGAGAGAGAGAGAGAGAGAGAGAGAGAGAGAGAGAGAGAGAGAAATTACAGGAAACATGTCAGGTCTAATAAAATGTGTGGCCGCGCTCAATCCAGATAGACCGCGGCCCGTGAGGTGGAGGATAGGAGACCCCACATCGCCGCCGCAATGATTTGATCACTTCACCCCTTCAACCCTTCACCTGTGTTACTACTTGCAGCGATGCGTGACAAGTTACCCCTTTGTAGACCTGCTAATCAAATCGTGTCCACGTAGATGTACTGTATGCTGACTACATCGGTTTTAACGGTTGGTACAGTCCACTGGGCAGGCTGGTAGTCTGATCTAGCCAGCATACATCTGGGTGGACACGCCCACTTGTGATGTCACTTCATCACAATGACGAATTTTAGTCACATGGCAATTTCGAAACGCCTGGTGGTATAATAGGGCCCCTTTAAAAAATAGGGGATACAAACCGAGTCAATCTTTAGTACTTCAACTGTCCCTAAACACACGGCAACACCAGCAGTTTACATGTGCAACACACACACACGTTGTCTGGCCAGCCACTTGCTGGGAAACAAAACTGGAGGAGTGAGTCCAGGACAAAACTAAGTGAAGCACCTCAGACTGGGAAGGAAGGAACGCTGTGGTTTCAGTCCATGTGCTGTGTGTGTGTGTGCGTGCGTGAGGCAGTGTTGGTTCAAGGAGTAGTTGTTAGGTAATAATCTACACCGCCCCTTGGCTCCAATTAACGCAAACACACGCACACACATACGCATGCGCACACACACACACACACACACACACACACACACACAGGTGGAATAAACACAGGATGTGTCTCAACATGTCCTGCAGTCTGCCTTTTGTCCTCCTCGCCGGTCTGTATCGGCCCGACATAGAAAGACAGTATTGTCAGTTGTGTGCGAGCATGCGCACACACACACACACACACACACGCACACGCACACCCCTCTTTTCCTGCCATGGCAGAAGGAAACCAGAGGGCATGAGCTGTACACATGGAGCCACTGACCTCAGCATCCCCGTCCACAAGCGGTTACCAGTACTACCGGGAATCCCGACATGGTCTGTTTGTCTGTCTGCCTGTCTGTGTCTGTGTGTCTATGTGTGTGTCTACGTGTGTGTCTACGTGTGTGTGTGTGTGTGTGTGTTGGGGGGGAGGGGTATGGAATACAGAGTCAAACAAGGACGGGCATTGTCTAAAAACGGAGGCAGCGGCGGGCTGCGTGCCCCCCGGGGGACACATGGGCGATCTGAAAGCGAGCAGGGAGACTGAGGAAGTGCAGTGTCAGGGCTGTGACATAAAGGATCATTGAAACCCGGCTGAGGAGAAAGGAGAGCGGGTTGCTGAGGGGTGGGGGAGGGAGGAGGAGGAGGAGGAGCAGGAGTAGGCATGATGCGGTTATGAACACTGATGCCTGGTAGCAGCAGCAGCAGCAGTGATGGTGGTGGTGGTGGTGGTGGTGGTGGAGATGAGCCGCTGAGCTCAGACAAGTAGGCCAAGGCCGGAGGAATGCGTGTGTGCGTGTGGTTAACCGCCCCCCTCCATTGATCGGGGCGGATGTTCGGGTCTGAGCTACGGCCCGGCGATTAAGGGCGCCTGGTGGCCCGGCTGTCAAACCGAGAGACTGGAAACAACTCACACGGTCACGTTGGCGTGACCAAAACATGACCTGAAAAATGTATGGTGGATTCACGGTTAACTCAAATGTTACGACTTCCTGAATGAACCACTGGCGGTGGGGAAGGGCTCCAATGCCAATACATTTAGATTTAGGGCATTTGGCAAAAGCGACTCACAATGAGTATATTTGTGAAAAAGAGTGAAACACCCTTCCATCCATTCACCCAAAAGAGTGAAACAATACGAAACAAACAAAACAACAATCTATCGCTGATGGTAGACAAAGATTAGAATAGAACAAGTTTCAAGCATTCATGATTGCTACGTTAATAATGTGCAGAAAGTTTCGTGCTGCTCATAGTCTCAATTGCTAAAGTTGCTAAAATAGCAAGGATAACAGTAAGGTACGCTGAGGCAAAATACAAGATCAGGACCATGAAAGAAATGACCCACGTTCTGACCCCGCATGGACTCTGATGAAAGCTCTGCTCTCACGTCGACGTACAACACCACAAGTCCCCTTCCGTCCCCTTTGTGGGTTAGATGTGCGACACTTTCTTTTCTTTCATTGGACTTGTCGTGTACAAGTGTATTCATTATAGCGACAATTACAGTGCAAATGTGTCCAGTTTGTTGGTTTTTAATGAAGTGCGGTTTAATGTTGCAGGCATGGGGATTGAAAGGAAGGACGAAAAATGGCAGTACGACAGTAGGCCTTCGTCATCATCATCATCTATACTTTATCAAGCAAGTTCATTAAGAACAAATGTATTAAAAAAACATTGATGAATATAAAAAAGGACCGGCCAGACAGACGGATGAACAAAGAGAGACATATAGATGGACACAAAAGAGACACAATTAAAGATCATATGACAGGAATAAACAACACCATACCAGGTACACATGACAACGACAACAACAACAACAACAACGACAATGACAACAACAACAACAACAACAACAACAACAACAACAACAACAACACCACCTAACCCTACCTGCTCCTCCTCCTAGCTAAGTGTGGAGGTGTCCCTGAGCAAGACACCACCTAACCCTACCTGCTCCTCCTAGCTAAGTGTGGAGGTGTCCCTGAGCAAGACACCACCTAACCCTACCTGCTCCCCCTCCTAGCTAAGTGTGGAGGTGTCCCTGAGCAATAATTTATTTATGAACTGCACCAAGGACCCTGCAGCCCTGAGAGAGGAGGGGAACTCGCTGTTCAAGGCTGGGGACGTGAAGGCTGCAGCCGGCTGCTACACCAAGGCCATCAAGCTCAGCGATGGAGAGGCTGAGAGGGCCGTGCTGTACCGGAACCGCTCTGCCTGCTACCTCAGGCTGGAGGACTACGCCAAGGCAGAGGCGGATGCTGCCAAAGGTTGGGAAACATGTCCCACAACATGGAGACATCTTTATTGATGGCTTTGAGAACATTCGTGGGCATTGGGGGGGAGGGGGGGGAGATTCACAGGATCCGGATCTACATATTGAGTGTTATTTGACATCAGCATCTTCAGTGTCAGAGCATTTTAAACCACTAAGTGTTATAGCAGGAGTTCCTACAACACGTGCCGAGATATTAGCCCATCCCCTGGTATCCATATGGAGTTGTGGTTTATGATGCTGATTCATAAGCTAGATAGATATCATAAATGCATCATTTGAAATGTCCTTTATATACAAACAAACCACCCGATAAAGCACATGCATTCATTTGATATTGCTAGAAATCCGGTCAAAATGGGAAACTTGATAGGTTTGAGAACCACTACACTCATACTCTCCTCCTCCTCCTCCTCCTCCTCCTCCTCCTCCTACTCCTCCACCTCCTCCTCAGCTCTGGACACCGACCCGGGTGACGTGAAAGCTCGGTTCCGCAGGGCTCAGGCCTGTCAGAAGCTGGGTCGGCTGGACCAGGCCTTTGTGGACGCGCAGCAGTGTGCCCAGCTAGAGCCCAAGAACAGCGCCTTCCAAGACCTGCTGCGTGTCCTCGGAGCCCAGATCCAGCAGAAGGTGCGACCGTGTTTCTCTGAAGCCGCCGTGAGTCTGGAAGGAGCCCGAGGTCTTGCAGGTGCTAATGCTGGGTGTCCTCCTTCCCCTAGCTAAGTGTGGAGGTGTCCCTGAGCAAGACACCACCTAACCCTACCTGCTCCTCCTAGCTAAGTGTGGAGGTGTCCCTGAGCAAGACACCACCTAACCCTACCTGCTCCTCCTAGCTAAGTGTGGAGGTGTCCCTGAGCAAGACACCACCTAACCCTACCTGCTCCTCCTAGCTAGGTGTGGAGGTGTCCCTGAGCAAGACACCACCTAACCCTACCTGCTCCTCCTAGCTAAGTGTGGAGGTGTCCCTGAGCAAGACACCACCTAACCCTACCTGCTCCTCCTAGCTAAGTGTGGAGGTGTCCCTGAGCAAGACACCACCTAACCCTACCTGCTCCTCCTAGCTAAGTGTGGAGGTGTCCCTGAGCAAGACACCACCTAACCCTACCTGCTCCCCCTCCTAGCTAAGTGTGGAGGTGTCCCTGAGCAAGACACCACCTAACCCTACCTGCTCCCCCTAGCTAAGTGTGGAGGTGTCCCTGAGCAAGACACCACCTAACCCTACCTGCTCCTCCTAGCTAAGTGTGGAGGTGTCCCTGAGCAAGACACCACCTAACCCTACCTGCTCCTCCTAGCTAAGTGTGGAGGTGTCCCTGAGCAAGACACCACCTAACCCTACCTGCTCCCCCTCCTAGCTAAGTGTGGAGGTGTCCCTGAGCAATAATTTATTTATGAACTGCACCAAGGACCCTGCAGCCCTGAGAGAGGAGGGGAACTCGCTGTTATGGTGTGTGTGTGTGTGTGTGTGTGTGTGTGTGTGTGTGTGTGTGTGTGTGTGTGTGTGTGTGTGTGTGTGTGTGCAGGTCAAGCAGCAGAACTCCACGGACGCACGCGTGCAGCAGATGTTCTCCCTTCTCTTGGACGCGTCCGCGACCGACTCAGACAGACAAAAAGTGAGCATTTGACTTTAGTGTCACTTCACGGCTTGTATCACATCATACATTTGCTCTAATTATTTTATTCTATTGTCTTTTAGTGGTCGGCCTTTTTTTAAATGTATGTAAAAGTACTCGGAATGACCTTTATGTGTTTAATGAAGGGAGCAATATAAATAACTCATTAATGTACAAACAAACATTGTCTTTCTTACAAACAAACATTGCCATTCTGTGTCTCCCAGTTTGCATAATATGATAACAATATATAATATTGTATCTGGATTTTATGGGCACTTACTACATAACATATTGACAGTATGTTGCAGTTACAGTTGAGGATGCCATTTCATTCATTGCCATTAAGGATGCAAATCTATTTGTTTTCTCTAATGCTCGTACGACTAACCACACTGTGCCACGTCTCCAGGCCGCCCAGAACCTTGGTGGTGTTGGCGCGGGAGGACGCGGGCGCCGACCAGATCTTCCGTAACGACGGCGTGAAGCTGATCCAGAGGCTGCTGGAGTCCAAGCAGGAGGACATCGTGCTGTCCGCCCTGCGCACGCTGGTGGGCCTGTGTACCGGACACCAGTCCAGGGTGAGGAGGCGTCTGCTGCTGTCATTATATGGAGCCAAGATTCGAGATTCAAGTCAAGTCGAATTTATTTGTATAGACCCTCATCACAGTTATCGTCACAAAGGGCTTTACAGGCCATATGATTATGGGCCATGTGATTATGACCCCCCCCCCAGCCCTAGCACCGCTAAGGGCAAGAAACGACTCCCTTAATTGGAGGGATCAGAATCTGAATATTTACAATATTTACAGTAAAAAGACCAGCAGTCATGAGAAATCTAAAGGATATATAAAAGGCAGTATAACATTTGAAAAATTGAAAAAAATATAGAATAAGGTGAGTAGAGACCATGTATGTAAGTATGCATGTCATAAGCATGTGTCATATGTCATAAGCATGTGTGCATGTGTGCCCTGGTGAGGTCAGAGTTCACAGTCCTGATGGCCTGTGGAAAGAAACTCTGTTTTAGTCTCTCTGTTCTAGCATCGTGACTGCGGAGGCGCTTGCCTGACCGCAGCAGCTGGAACAGTTTGTTGTTGGGGTGGTGAGGGGCGAATGTCTCCGATCAGTGGTCAAGAAAGATTACTAGTAGACTCCAACGGTACTATTGATCGGGACTGTTGTTGGATGTTTATCCGACACACTAGACGAGGAATCGGTCTCAGTTGCTAGGCAGACAAGATCAATGCGGAAGAGGTGAGCGAGATTAGTCATATTGCAGATAGTTTGTTCATCAATCGAGTCACATGTAGTAGTAGTAGTAGTAGTAGTAGTAGAGCCCTTATTCTCAGTTACAGCCTCAATGGGATTTAAAGGCCACATTATATGACACCTCCTTAACCCTTAGCCCTCGAAAGGACAAGGAACCCCCCCCCGTGGAGGTGTCCCTGAGCAAGACACCACCTAACCCTACCTGCTCCCCCTCCTAGCTAAGTGTGGAGGTGTCCCTGAGCAATAATTTATTTATGAACTGCACCAAGGACCCTGCAGCCCTGAGAGAGGAGGGGAACTCGCTGTTCAAGGCTGGGGACGTGAAGGCTGCAGCCGGCTGCTACACCAAGGCCATCAAGCTCAGCGATGGAGAGGCTGAGAGGGCCGTGCTGTACCGGAACCGCTCTGCCTGCTACCTCAGGCTGGAGGACTACGCCAAGGCAGAGGCGGATGCTGCCAAAGGTTGGGAAACATGTCCCACAACATGGAGACATCTTTATTGATGGCTTTGAGAACATTCGTGGGCATTGGGGGGGAGGGGGGGAGATTCACAGGATCCGGATCTACATATTGAGTGTTATTTGACATCAGCATCTTCAGTGTCAGAGCATTTTAAACCACTAAGTGTTATAGCAGGAGTTCCTACAACACGTGCCGAGATATTAGCCCATCCCCTGGTATCCATATGGAGTTGTGGTTTATGATGCTGATTCATAAGCTAGATAGATATCATAAATGCATCATTTGAAATGTCCTTTATATACAAACAAACCACCCGATAAAGCACATGCATTCATTTGATATTGCTAGAAATCCGGTCAAAATGGGAAACTTGATAGGTTTGAGAACCACTACACTCATACTCTCCTCCTCCTCCTCCTCCTCCTCCTCCTCCTACTCCTCCTCCTACTCCTCCACCTCCTCCTCAGCTCTGGACACCGACCCGGGTGACGTGAAAGCTCGGTTCCGCAGGGCTCAGGCCTGTCAGAAGCTGGGTCGGCTGGACCAGGCCTTTGTGGACGCGCAGCAGTGTGCCCAGCTAGAGCCCAAGAACAGCGCCTTCCAAGACCTGCTGCGTGTCCTCGGAGCCCAGATCCAGCAGAAGGTGCGACCGTGTTTCTCTGAAGCCGCCGTGAGTCTGGAAGGAGCCCGAGGTCTTGCAGGTGCTAATGCTGGGTGTCCTCCTTCCTGTGTGTGTGTGTGTGTGTGTGTGTGTGTGTGTGTGTGTGTGTGTGTGTGTGTGTGTGTGTGTGTGTGTGTGTGTATGTGTGTGTGTGTGTGTGTGTGTGTGTGTGTGTGTGTATATATATGTGTGTGTGTGTGATGTGTGTGTGTGTGTGTGTGTGTGTGTGTGTGTGTGTGTGTGTCACAGCATGTGCCTATGTTCTGAGCGACGGTCATGGAGTTTGACGCTCGCGAAG
>PIJE02000708.1:162994-191869 GCA_002895965.2 Coryphaenoides rupestris | reverse complement strand
ATGTCATAAGCATGTTGTGGGCAATGGCGGGGGCCCTGGGTCAGAGTTCACAGTCCTGATCTGCGGAACTCTGTTTTAGTCTCTCTGTTCTAGCATCGTGACTGCGGAGGCGCTTGCCTGACCGCAGCAGCTGGAACAGTTTGTTGTTGGGGTGGTGAGGGGCGAATGTCTCCGATCAGTGGTCAAGAAAGATTACTAGTAGACTACAACGGTACTATTGATCGGGACTGTTGTTGGATGTTTATCCGACACACTAGACGAGGAATCGGTCTCAGTTGCTAGGCAGACAAGATCAATGCGGAAGAGGTGAGCGAGATTAGTCATATTGCAGATAGTTTGTTCATCAATATTCCAATCGAGTCACATGTAGTAGTAGTAGTAGTAGTAGTAGAGCCCTTATTCTCAGTTACAGCCTCAATGGGATTTAAAGGCCACATTATATGACACCTCCTTAACCCTTAGCCCTCGAAAGGACAAGGAACCCCCCCCCCCCCTATTATGTTATTATGCAGGCAACCTACCAATTATGAAACTCGTTCTATTAACCTTGCAACTATGAATGCTTGAAACCTGCTTTATTCTTATCTACCACAGAGATGTATTGCTGTCTCCTTCAACAAATGTATTCTTTGTAAGTCGCTTTGGATAAAAGTGTCTGCCCTCAATGTAAACGTAATGTAAATGTAATGTAAATGATCTGCTCCTCCTCCCAGACAATGGCCATCGTTAACGAGCTGGGCCTGCAGCAGCTCTGCGAGGTCATGGGGTCGGGGACGTCGGCCGTCTCGCTGGCCGCCTGCCACCTGCTGCAGGTGATGTTCGAGGCTCTCACCGAGGGCATGACCAGGGAGATCCGGGGCAAAGACGAGGCTATCCTCCCAGGTGAGCCCGGAGACCAGTTCAGTTGACACACACACACATGTATGAGGTCATTAAGTACACAGTAGCACAATAAAACTAAAAAGATGGACTAAAAACTGCACAAAATATATGGTAATATGAACAGTAATAGTAGTTGAAATGTAAATATCTTTATGCACCACAGCGATATACCGTATTACTGTATTTCAACAAATGTACTCTCTGTAAGTCGCTTTGGATAAAAGCGCCAAATGCCCTAAATGTAAATTTAGGGCATAAACGTTATTGACTATATGCTACAGGATTGAAACTTTACATTACTGACCATTATACATGAAGTGTCAAAGTGATTAATTCAATCTTTCTGAATATATATATTTAAATGGTTGTTCTGAACATTGTTCCTGGCTGTCGGTGGAGCCGCAGCAGAATTCTACCTGAATTTCCCTTCTGGAATTAATAAAGTACCCTACCGACGACCAGGACAAAGGTAGATGTTTGTCGAGTTGGGAATGTTTGAAGGCCGAGCAGGTGGTTAATGCGGACACGTCTGCATACCTCTGAGTGTGTGTGTGTGGTGATGGCTGGTTTATCCTGTGTGTCCAGCCCCACCCAGGCCAGCACCACAGTCTGGGCTTAAACCAGCCACCAACACACACTCTCCTTTTCTTCTCGTCTCTTATCTCAGAGCCTTCCAGAGAGCTTCGCTCCATGCTGCGCCACCTGCTGGACATGCTGCCCTCCAGCAGCGTGTCCGGGCCGGGCAGAGACAGCGCCATCAACCTCCTGGTGAAACAAGTGCCACGCAAATCCCAGAAGAACCCTGACAACTCGGTCACCTTGTGGGTGATCGACCAGGGTACGACGGACACGCTCACACCTCCGCAGGAAAACACTTGACTTGGGTTTCTCATGAAAGCTTTGTCTGTGTACTTCTGTGGAAGTGTAGTGACTGCATTGTTGATTTTGAGTTGTGGCATTATGCAGTCTGAACAAAGTACTCATTAGAGAGAGAGAGTTGTGTACGTGTTTCCTAGGAAGAGGTCTCAAGACCTTCTAGAAACGTCACACAACATTTACATCTGCCTCAAGATTTCTTCCTGCCCTCACTTTGTTTCTCTGGTTAGTGCAGAGACATGAGGGGATTCAATTCAATTGAATTTGAAGAACTTTATTTTTTATATTAGGTTACACTGCATTAAGACATGTGAGACAACATACAAGTACAGGACAAACCTGTGCATACTTAAAAAGCAGTCTTAACACTGTAACAGTACAAGGCTCCACTGAACGCCCATAAAAAGCAGCAGCAGTAGTTTCAGCCACACCAAGTGTGTGTTTTTGAGTGAGTTTTCATCAGGGGGCCGCTGGTCTCTCTCCGCAGGCCTGAAGCAGGTCCTGGAGGTGGCGGGGTCGGTCCCAGAGGTCTCCCAGGGTCCCCTCCGCTCACGGAGAACTCTCACATGAGCTGCTCTGTGCTGCTGGGCAAGCTCTACGACGACCTGCAGAGCGACAAGGAGAGGGAGAACTTCAGCAAGCTGTGCGAGGACTATATCCAGTGAGTGGGGACGTTTGTTGTGTTTTTGTGTGTTTCTACTCCCTCGGTCTAGCCCCGTTTATAAAGAGATCCTGCAGTATCGCTGTACAGAATATCCCTGATTATATTTTAAAGTGATACGTTTGGTAGAGAATCACTAAAGATGTGCCTGCTACTGCCCAGAGACATTTATAAAATACACGAACGTATTCTCATAAAATGGCATCAAAGTTGTCGTTTCTGTGTGTTTTTCCTTCCTTTTCTGAACAGGCAGCACTTCGGCCGCCCCGACCTGGAGGGCAAGCTGCGCGCCATCCAGACGGCGTCGACGCTGCTGCAAGGACCCAGCGAGGCGGGCAACCGTGCGCTGGAGGTGTCGGGCGTGATGGACGCCGTCATCGCCCTGTGCGCCTCCAAGGACGTGGCCCACCAGCAGGTGGCTGTGGAGGCCCTCATCCACGCCGCCGGCAAGGCCAAGCGGGCGTCGTTCATCACGGCCAACGGCGTGGCGCTGCTCAAGGACCTGTACAAGAACAGCGAGAATGACCGCATCCGCGTCAGGGCCCTGGTGGTGCGTTGGGTTTACCTTAAATACTAAATGGTGAATGGGTTGCATTTATATCATCGCTTTTATCCAAAGCGCTTTACAGTATTGCCTCACGTTCACCCATTCATACACCGACGGCGGTGCCAACCATGCAAGGTAACAACCAACCCGTCAGGAGCAGGTAGGGTTAGGTGGTGTCTTGCTCAGGGATACCTCGACACTTAGCTAGGAGGCGGAGCCCTGGGATCGAACCAGCAACCTTCCTGTTGCCAGACAACCGCTTCAACCTCCTGAGCTACTGCCGCCCCCTTTACATCGTCTACTGCTTGCTTTATCACCAGTCTCCATCTTATGTAACATACATTAAGCAGACCACTTTTTAGCAAATTTATCTCCAGGCGAAGGGGCGATTATGCAGTAACCTAATGAGTCCTAATGCGTTGATTGTCGTTGAGTACTCGCAGCAGTGCAATATAAATGATAAATGATTGTTGTTAATGTAATGAATAGATTTAAATGTGTTTTTGTTTTCCCCCCCATGCAGGGTCTGTGTAAGCTGGGCTCCGCAGGGGGGACGGACTTCAGCATGAAGCAGTTCGCCGAGGGATCCACCGTGAAACTCGCCAAGCAGTGCAGAAAGTAGGCCACCGAGAGCCAGTTCTGTGCTTTTGGTTCTATTCCGTCGTGCATCTATATTTCATATTGTGTGTGTCTGAGTGTGAGTCACATCTACAATAATGTAGCATTTACTGTCAGTCAATAGTGTCTACAGCGATGGGTAAAGACTTTTCATTTCCAGTTTGCAAAATAGTTTGACTAACGGGCCACAATGTTCCCCACTGTCCATAATGTTCCCATTTATTTTTGCGTCTACATTTCCACCCCTCTTGTGGTGTGCATAGACATATGTTCTGTAGAAATAACTCAACCTGGACTCTGCATACTGGAATCTCTTTCAACAAATGTACTCCTTGTAAGTGGCTTTGGATAAAAGTGTCTGCCAAATGCCCTAAATGTAAATGTACAGTTCTAGCCATGGCGTGCTGAGCGGTTAGGTTGTGGTGTGTGTGGTCGTGACGGCGAGCCTTCCCGCTCCAGGTGGCTCTGTAACGACTCGCTGTCCGCCGCCTCGCGCCGCTGGTCCGTCGACGGCCTCGCCTACCTCACGTTTGACGCCGACGTCAAGGAGGACCTGGTGGAGGACAAGGGCGCTCTGCGGGCCATGTTCGACCTCGCTAAGGTCTCACACACACACACACACAACACACACCAACACAGACAAATGTTGTACGTACGTGTCTTGGTAGACATTTAGTTCAGCAAATTGTACTTGTATTTTCTCAAGTGTGAACGTCTCCGACTCCTCGCACTGCGGTATTGTACAACTTGATGTCGTAATACTGTGCATACTGAAATACTTTAATAAAACGATTTTTTTTTTATATATTAGCTTAGTACATTACGTGATCTGATTGTTTCATTTTGATAATACTATTCAATAATCTCCGTCTTCCACATTTACATACTTGCATAAAAAAATTATGGCTTATCATTGGGCAGACTGTAAATAACATAACGCATTCGCAGTTACCAGTAAAGACGCTTCTGCCGGTGGCCTGGCATCTGTCCAGTAAGCTTGTGGATTCCCTCTGCAGTCTGAAGACAAGACGGTTCTGTTCGCTGTGGGCTCCACGTTGGTGAACTGTACCAACAGCTACGACGTAGAGAAGCCCGACCCCCAGATGCTGGAGCTGGCCAAATATGCAAAACAGCACGTCCCAGAGGAGCACCCCAAGGTGCCCATTTTTTTTTTACATTCCTTATCCATCCGTCTCTCTATACCAGGGGTGTCAAACATGCGGCCCGGGGGCCAGACGCGGCCCGCGGTCTGATCCAATCCGGCCCTCACAAACAAACAAATTCTGTTGAACATCGGGGAACTGGAAATATTATAAAGTTATTGCCTAAATATGTCAGATCCTAGCCTCGTGTAAATGCCTGATTTCATTATTTTTTTATAAAGGTAGAAGCTGTTTAGTGCACAGAGAAGACATCTTTAATCAGATCAAAAGTGTTTTTTTGTTAGTCCGGCCCCCCTCCGAGTAGCACTTGGTCTGTTCCGGCCTCAACCTCAAATGAGTTTGACACCCCTGCTCTATACGTTCCTTCAAACGCAGTCTGTGTTCCCCGGAGGTTTCGCTGTTTGAAGATGAAGTCTCCTCGATCTTAAAGGACTCCTGTTATACAAGTGGGAGTGTCTATCTAGAAGTATGGTGGATAGATCAGCGCTGCTAATGTAACGCTCGGTGTGTTCGCTGTGTCAGGACGCAGCCTCCTACGTGGAGAAGAGGCTGGGGAAGCTCCTGGAAGCGGGCGTGGTCTCTGCCCTGGTGTGCATGGTGAAACACGAGAGCCCCGCCCTCACCGAGTCCTGCCGGGAGTGCATCTCCAGGTAGGTCGTGTCTGTCGGGTAGACTCATGAGGTATGAAGGAAGGGGGGCGGGGCTTGGAGGCCGGCGCCATATCTCGGTAGGTTGACGGACAGCCCTCCTACACTCGAGTACCGCCCCCCAATATCGGCCAGTTCTGTGGAACTATACGAGGTAGCGGTCGAATTCGGGTTCTGGTCTCCGAACACTTCTGAAGAAACATACAGAGGCCTTGACTGAGTTCCTCAGGACTCCGTCTTCTCAGGACGAGTCCTCTTACCGGTCATCTCTCACTGCAGGACGTTCCTGGCGCTGGTGGAGCGACAGCAGGACCGAGGTGCTGTGGTGGCGCAGGGTGGAGGAAAGGTACGAGGGTTTACTGCAGGCCTGTACTCCAGGGGGTCACCGTGAGACTGAACCCTGACATCTCCTCTGTGACCGCAGGCCCTGATTCCGCTGGCCTCGGACAACACGACGATGGGGAAGGTCAAATCGGCCCAGGCGCTGGCTAAGATCACCATCACGTCGAACCCTGAGATCGCCTTCCCGGGGGAACGGGTGAGGAGAGGAGATCACGACTTCTCTGTTCTCACTTCCTCATTAAAAACTCTATCTACTGTATATATATCTCTAGCTCTCTCTGTCTTTATTGCCATGCAAGATAAACATGTACATTGCAGAAATATACTGATTTAACTTATATTGTATAGTTTGGATGTGCAATTTAGAATATAGTGCAGTGATGCAATTGTAATATGAAGATATTACAGTATAATACATCTCTCTCTCTGTCTCTCGCTGTCTCTCCCTCTGTCTCTGTCTCTCTCTGTCTCTCTCTCTGTCTCTCTCTCTGTCTCTGTGTCTCTCTGTGTCTCTCGTCCTCAGATATACGAGGTGATCCGCCCTCTCATCAGCCTGCTGAGTCTCGAGTGCACGCTGCTGCAGAACTTCGAAGCCCTCATGGCGCTCACCAACCTGGCCGGCATCAGCGAGCGCCTCAGGTCGACAACAAGACGCACAATAATATTATTTACCCACACGTCTACATGGGTTCTCTGTTCTATGCAAGGAAAAACAAATATTGCGGTGTTTCACCTCACTTCCTCTTTCTCTGTTTTTAGAAAAGATTGTCTTAGATTGAGCAGCGTTTATAATTGCATTACTAAAACAGCTGGATGCTACAATTTACAATACCCATTGCAGGTCAATGGTCAAATTTTAATTATATTTGTAAAATGTACACAAAATCGATTTTTAATTATGCATCAAGTGATTTATAAATGTATTATACAGCTGTGGCATATGCCCTAATGTAATTACCGTAAATGACAGAATAGCCTCGTTGTGTTTGACAGACAGAAGATGATCAAGGAGAAGGCGGTGTCTAAGATCGAGGGCTACATGTTCGAGGAGCACGAGCTGGTCCGCGCCGCGGCCACCGAGTGCATGTGCAACATGGTGCTCAGCACTGAGGTAAACGGCTCCGCCCACCTGCACACGGCGGTGTGGTGGCCCCGCCCACCTGAACCTTGTCGTGTGGTTGCTCTACCCACCTGCATGTGGTGGTGTGCTGGCTCCGCCCACCTGCATGTGGTGGCTCCACCCACCTGCACATACTGAACTTGTTTCTATGTTACTATTTTCAGATTTACTATTCATTAATTTACCCAAGGTGGAAGTATTTTACAATTTTGTGTGTGTGTGTGCGTGTGTGTGTGTGTGCGTGTGCGTGTGTGCGCTCCTCAGGTGCAGCAGCTGTACGTGTTGCCGGGCAACGACCGTCTGAAGCTGCTGGTCCTGTACAGCGGCGAGGACGACGAGCGTCTCCGGAGCGCCGCCGCCGGGACGCTAGCCATGCTAACGGCCGAGCAGCCTGAGCTCTGCGCCCGCGTCCCCGCTACGGTTAGCACTAGCATCGTCTCCTTAGTACAGCTATGGAATGGAAGGGCTAATCACACTCACAGCTGGTGGTATGGAGTCCTTTACATTTACATTCAGGGCATTTGTCAGACGCTTTTATCCAAAGTGACTGACAAAGAGTACATTTGTTGAAAGAGAGACAGCAATATATCACTGTGGTACATAAAGATAAGAATAGAGCAGGTTTCAAGCATTCATAGTTACGAGTCTAATAGAACGAGTTTCATAATTGCTAGGTTGTCTGCATAATAGCTGGGATAAGAGCAGAAGTGTCATTCTGAGCACATGACCAACATCTAAGAACATACAATATGCTAAACAATGCTAAGTACTGTTAATAATGCCAAGACGTACAAACACAAAGTAGTCCTTTAAGTCTCGTCTACGTGTCTCCTGCTTGTCCCCCAGACCTCCCACTGGCTGGAGATCCTGCAGGCACTGCTGCTCAGCGAGGTGGCGGGCCTGAGGCAGCGGGGGGCCGCGGTGGTACGGAACCTGATGCAGGGGGACCGCGGCGTGGCCGAGACCCTGATGGCCAGCGAGGCCCTCGAGATCCTGTCGGTGTTGGCCAAGGGGGGCAGCGGCGAGGGCGAGGCAGCCGACCCGGTCTCCAAGGTGGCTCAGAGCTGCCTGGACACGGCCATGGAGTACGGAATCATCCAGAGCAGCGGTGGGGAGGCGGGGAAGACCGCCGAGGACCATGAGCTCACAGAGGAGT
Organism: Coryphaenoides rupestris; assembly: GCA_002895965.2. Classification (NCBI taxonomy): domain Eukaryota; kingdom Metazoa; phylum Chordata; class Actinopteri; order Gadiformes; family Macrouridae; genus Coryphaenoides; species Coryphaenoides rupestris. The sequence goes on along the minus strand of PIJE02000708.1, from coordinate 183,857 downwards.
GAAGGCGGAGCCCCGCGTCCAGTCATTTCAAAATAAAAGCGTGCGTGTGCGTGTGTGTGTGCATGTGTGCGTGTGTGTGTGTGTGATCATTTAGCCGTGTCAGAATGAGCACGGTGTGTCTTATAAAAACTTCACCCAATATTGTTGGGGCAGAAAAGAATATGAATTGTCATTGCGGACAATTGCTCAGTTTTACTCGCTATTTCATTCCGAATTAATAGTTTTTGCTAATTTCTTCCTTCAGTTTTTTCATAATCAATTCGCTTCCATTTTTCACACACTTTCCTTCATCAACACTTGTATTTATTTGTTGGACTGAAGTGCACAACAACTCACTACCAGCGAGAGTTTGAGATCTCTCACACACATGGAAGCACTGAAGACGTTTCTTCTCTCTCTGCTCGGACATTCCTTTTGTATTTTATTCATGTTCAGGCACCTTTCTTCTTTTCTATTTCCCTTTGTCCACACTACACTTTTATCGTTCGATATACTGTCGTTTCATATTGTGTGCAGTGTCATGTTTAAATGATACCAACATTTTCTATGCAATTAAAAGCAAACTGAAAACCTATGTTGTGCATATTTGAAATAAATAATGTATGAGATTTTCTGTACTGGAGTACACACACACACACAATTCAATTCAAAGAGCTTTATTGACATGGGAAACATACATTTACATTGCCAAAGTGAGTGGTCAATAAAAACAAATGTAATTTACAATTGTTGATTTACAAATGTACAATTGTAGATATTCTATAATAAAGAAGTGTGTACACAAAGCTGCAATATTGCAATCAAATGAATAAACATGAGTTTCTAAAATATACTTGTAAAATATATAATAAATATACTTATAAATATATACAGTTAAGTAAGTCAACTTCAAAAAAAATATATAAAAAAATACAAAATAATAGAAATAAACTAATATAAAAAATACAAAAATAAAATACATTTAAAATGGGGGAAAAAACCACACACACTTCAGAACACCGCCACTGCGCATGTCACTGGGCACTGTCGCGCCTGCGCAGTGTGCGGCTGACCCCAGTGTTTCCCAGCTCGTCTCGTCGAGGTGGGAAACGCGGAGGGTCACGTGTCAGGTCACATGTCAGGTCACGTGTCCTGGTTCGGGTTCGGCTTCAACGCTTTCGGGCAAATACTGAGCAGGACAGAGACACGAGATAATGATGATGAGGATGATGATCATATGAGGATGAGGATGATCATGATGAGGATGATGAGGATGATGTTACAAGTTACACATGTTTAACTCCAGTGAAGCTTCAGGAAAGTTGCAGGAAAGTTCAGCTGAGCGCCAACTGGAGCCGCAGCGCGTGGCTCAGTACTCATGGTTTGTATTATTAATATTTTATTATCATGTATCATGTGTGATGGTATTATGTATGATGTATCATGTATTATGATGTATCATGTATTATGTATCATGTATGATGTACGATGATGTATCATGTATGATGTATTATCATGTATCATGTATGATGTATTATGTATTGATGTACGATAATGTATCATGATACATCATACATCATACATGATAATATAACATATGATATGATATGTGACGTTAAATGATGTTCTCATGGTGAGATATGATTTGACATATGACATGACATGATATGAAATGACATGATATGACATCACATGATGTGACATGATATGACATGACATGATGTAATATGACATGATGTAATATATGACATGACATGATATGACATCACATGATATGACATCACATGATATGACATATGACATGACATGATGTAATATGACATGATGTAATATGATATGACATGATGTGATATGACATGACATAATATGACATGATATGACATGATATGCAACATACTTCCATACTTCCACCTTAAGTGAATGAATAAATACCACCTATCATAGACAAAAGTTCAGTCAATCTCTCACACACACACACACACCCACCCCTCATCTCATTCTAGTCAGTATTGACTCTGAAGGTGTCTGACTCCTCATGGCAGGCGAGGCGGGTGGTCGTGTGTTCTTGTCGGGTTCCGGCGCCGACGTGAACGGACGCCACGTGATGCCGGAGAGCCTGGGCTGCCTGGACGCTGTGCTGGGGGAGCGCTACCTCACCCTCGGGTTCAAGGACCGAGTGGCGTGCTGGGACCTCCGGCGTCGCCACGACGACCCGGCCCCCGCGTGGACCATGGAGACACCGTCCGAGGGGGAGGAGCCAAGGGGTAATAATAATAATCTGCTTCATTCATCACGCTTTAAAAGGTCCCCTATTAGACCATCAGGTGTGAGCGTGATTAGTCATCGTGAGCCGTTTCACAGTTGCCATCAGTGACTGTCGTCTAGTGACATCACAAGTGGGAATGTCCACCTAGACGTACGCTGACTAGATCAGTTTACCCGTCGGTACAGTACAGTACAGTCCACTGGGTAGGCCGGTAGACTGATCTAGTAATCATACATCTAGGTGGACATTCCCACTTGTGATGTCACTGGACCCACTTGTGATGTCACTGGAACACGCCTGCCTTGTCGATGTGACCTTTTAGTTTTTGTTCCGTTTACTTCAGGCGTGGCCTCACCTCGGCTGCCACTCGTCCCCGGGGGCTACATCGCCACCAGACCGCCGTTCTACCGGCCGCTGGCGCCGCAGCTGAAGGCCGTGAGCCTGGCGCTGGGGGCGGAGCATGCCGTCCTGCTCAGCGGCTCGGGCACCGTGTACACCTGGGGGACGGGGAGGTGTGCAAACCTGGATCACCGCATGTTAACATGTCCTCGTTGACATTTACATGTGTTTGTAGGAGTGTGTGTGTTTGGTGGTTGGCTTAATTGCCCAGTTAGAGTCTGGGGTGGGTGGGGCCACGCACCCCAGACTGAGGGGTGGGTGAGGCCAATTAAGCCAACCAGCCACCAAACACACACTCCCACAGTGTTATTGTGTGTTATTTGTTCCTACGATGATAATAATAGTAATTACTCTTCTGACTCTGAGGTTATATCATCTCCCCATTTGTGTGTCTGTGTTTATCTCTCAGCCACGGCCAGTTAGGTCACTCTGGACTGACCCCTGAGAAGGAGCCTCGACCGGTGGAGGCCCTGTGGGGGGTCCGCATCGACTCGGTGGCGACAGGAGGCTGGCACTCAGCCTGCGTTAGTGGTGAGTTAGTGATGAGAGGCATTTAAAGCAGTGGTTCCCAGTCCTTTTTTAATGACTAATGGCCTGGCGAGACCAGGTCAGAACCACTGATTTTAAAGGGTTACAGTTTGACGCTGACTCCATTAATAGTCCTGTTCGTATTCTGTCCGGTCAGTCGCACTTACAACCTCAACTAGTTGGCGTCTGCTAAAGGCTCTCTGTGTGAATGTCATGTTTTATCTGGCCAGCGGGGGGCGACCTCTACGTGTGGGGCTGGAACGAGAGCGGCCAGCTGGGACTTCCTTCTCAAGCCCTGCGGACGAGTCGACCGCAGAAGAAGAAGAAGAGTGTGGAGGAATGTACGTCTACGTTTTGTTTCTCACCAACTCTGCCGCCGCTTGGTAGTTACACAACGGTTACCACCACAAGTCACCACCACATGGCAGCTGTGCTCGGGCACAAAAGTCCAGTGTGACATGACATTCTTGGCATATCGTATTTCATAATCATCATATTATGGGTTATGTCAGTTGCATGCGTCTTGTATGATTATGATTGGTTTGAAAAAGTGACATCATTAGGGTAAAATGTCAGTTGTGTGCATTTCATGTCAATCTGTTACACAGTGATTTTAAAAACTTTATGGCTTCCTCTTGATGGTCTGCGTGACAATTGGCAATGGCAATTAGCAGCTTGGTGCGCGCTGTGTTCGTATGTATATTGTATGGTTTCTATTTTTGGATGATTATTTATTACCCGACTGCTGTCTGTGAGTCAAGTTGTCCCTCGGGGACATTAAAGCTTTCTACTTTCTACCACCACCACCAGCCGCGGGGTGCCAAGAGGCGGGCCCAGCGACCAGCCCAGCGACCAGCCCGGCGGAGGAGCAGGAGGCGGCGGCGGCGGCGGGCCAAGACGTGTTCATATCCATCCAGGCCTTCCCTGCCCTGCTGGACGTCGCCGAGTCATGTGACGTCGCCACGGTCAGCTGTGGGTCGCGACACACGGCCGCAGTCACGAGTAAGACCCTTCGCTGTGTTCGCTCACTCTCTCTGGATATTCAGAAATGAATCTCAGTCATTTAGAAACCTATATATATATATATATATATATATATATATATATCATTATAGGGTTAGTTAAAATAAACGCATGGTAAAGCCTATTTCTGTATACTCCTGTATGAATTAAATTCTAGCCGAATTAAAAGTCTGCAACAAACTCGACAAATCAAACTTGTCTTGATGTGAACTCATCACTTCCCCTTCAACGTTACAGCCACCGGCGACCTCTACACTTGGGGTTGGGGTAAGATCACGTTGGCTTGTTTTGTCTCAAATTAAAACACTTCCAAAGAAAACTTGAACTCTTATCGGTCTGCGTTTGACTCTGTACTCCGCCTCTGTGTGTCCGTCTCCAGGCGGCTATGGCCAACTCGGCCACGGGGGGGCGGCGTCGTCGCAGAGCTCCGATGAGCCCCGGCGCGTGGACTTCTTCAGGCAGCGCGGCTGGAAGGTTCTGGACGTCGTCTGCGGACCCTGGAACACGTTCGCCATGGCAGCCAAGGAGGAGGCGGAGCAGTCGTGACACTTGACATGTGACTTGAAACTAAGAATCTAAAGAGCTGTAAATATCCTGTTTGTCAATGAAAATAAAGTATACTTTTCTAATTCAGCAATCTGCTTTTCAAAACATACACAACGTTCTCGGTGGTAGTGAAGTACACAAGTTTATTTAGTTAGGTTAGTAACTGTTAAAAATAGCATGATAGAAAAGATCTTTACATTGTACAAAAATGTACAGTAAAAAATTACAGATAAATAAATTAAGTAATAGCATGTAAAAAATCTTGCCTAACGTTTATCGAAAAAGAGCGAGTATAGAGTTAAGAATCACAGATCCGCTTCCATGGCTCTTCTGGATCTCTTCACAGCACAATCTTGAAAGAACTGTGGACACAAATGATTACGAAATGGTATCAGGGCAGCTAATGGAGGAACCATATGGATGATTCTGATTCTGATGAGTAATGTGATGATGATGGTGGTGAGATCTCACCTGACAAAATCAGGGGATCTTGAAATGACGTGCTGGAACTCAGAGAGGTTCACCGTGCCGTCCTTGTCGATGTCGGACTCCTCCAAGATCTACAAACGTACGGGAGACACGTGCATTAATTATTGCTGCTGCTGGGCCACACACCTCACAATAGTCGCCCGAGTTAAGCCACGCCTCTGTACGCTTCGTCAGCTTTGTTGTTGTTGTTTGGGCCTCGATGAACTCACATTCTTGATCAGCTGCCTCATCTCCTGGGGGGTCAGCCGGGTCTCGTCCGTCTCCCCGGTGAGGCAGTTCACCAGCTTCTCCAGGTCGACCTCATCCAGCGTGCCGTCCTCGTCGAAGTCTGGTCGCACAAAATCAACCCACCACCGTTTAGACAGACATAATCTCCATACCGCCACCCCCACGCCGTCACGGTCCCCACAAGATATTTACCAAAAATAGAGAAGGCGTAGTGGGACTTGATTTCCAGCGTGGCCGAGTCGCTGAAGGCACTTAGCAGGTCCAGGAAGTCCTCGAAGGTCAAGCTGTCCTTGGACTCCGACGAGGAGAAGACACGGCAGATCCTGTTCCGGAAAGGGTTGGACTGCGGGAGCAGATAAAAGCAGGTCCAAGGGTCCATGTGTTACGAGAAATGCCAGCTCACTTCCTCTACGGATGGACCACCGTGAAACACACCCACTCTAACCACACACACACAGGTCTCCACAAACCAGAGACGTAACCAGCTTAGCTGCAGTTTGTGGAGGCATCCAACCATCGGCACTTATCATTAATTTATAACGACGGGCCCTAATGCATTCACGGTACGATATTGTCCACTTTGCATGTGGTTACCTTGAGCTCTGGCAACGTGAGGAGAGTATCTATGGGGACACTGGGGTTGGGATGAGATCGTTCCTCTTTGGAGAGCAGCTCAGTGAATCGCTTGTGAGCACTGAGGACAAAACAACCATGAGACATGTTTAGATGGTCAACAAAACATGAGACATGTTTAGATGTCAACAAAACATGAGACATGTTTAGATGTCAACAAAACATGAGACATGTTTAGATGTCAACAAAACATGAGACATGTTTAGATGGTCAACAAAACATGAGACATGTTTAGATGTCAACAAAACATGAGACATGTTTAGATGTCAACAAAACAGGAGACATGTTTAGATGTCAACAAAACATGAGACATGTTTAGATGTCAACAAAACAGGAGACATGTTTAGATGGTCAACAAAACAGGAGACATGTTTAGATGTCAACAAAACAGGAGACATGTTTAGATGTCAACAAAACAGGAGACATGTTTAGATGGTCAACAAAACAGGAGACATGTTTAGATGGTCAACAAAACATGAGACATGTTTAGATGTCAACAAAACAGGAGACATGTTTAGATGGTCAACAAAACAGGAGACATGTTTAGATGGTCAACAAAACAGGAGACATGTTTAGATGGTCAACAAAACATGAGACATGTTTTAGATGGTCAAACAAAACAGGAGACATGTTTAGATGGTCAACAAAACAGGAGACATGTTTAGATGGTCAACAAAACAGGAGACATGTTTAGATGGTCAACAAAACATGAGACATGTTTAGATGGTCAACAAAACAGGAGACATGTTTAGATGGTCAACAAAACATGAGACATGTTTAGATGGTCAACAAAACATGAGACATGTTTAGATGGTCAACAAAACAGGAGACATGTTTAGATGTCAACAAAACATGAGACATGTTTAGATGTCAACAAAACATGAGACATGTTTAGATGTCAACAAAACATGAGACATGTTTAGATGGTCAACAAAACATGAGACATGTTTAGATGTCAACAAAACAGGAGACATGTTTAGATGTCAACAAAGATACAGACAATATTAATCCATGTAGACAACTGCCATGTAGAAATCAACAATTTCACAGGTAATGATAATGAACAAGTTGCATGTTTATTATGCTCCGTGTCCAGATACAAAGTGCAACGCATAACAATCAATTATAATAGGGAATACAACAATCTAGTTCTTTAAATATATGTAGTCTACAGCTGGGGATGAATTAAAGTTCACTGTAGACAAATTGACAATTGGATAACAGTCCGCTAATGTTCTTCTTTCGAAGGGATGCAGGTGTAAAGATTTAACTGAATTGTGGGGTTGAACTCCCAGGACAACATTAGTGCTTCTCGAAGTCGCCATGCTGCTCCTCTCTGAGGTCAATGTCCGCTGACGTGCAGTCACGTTAACATTAGACATGTTTAGATTGTCAACAAAACAATGCTTTGACCTATATTTTACATGTTTAGATGTCAAAACATTGATCAGACATGTTTAGATTGTCAATAAAAACATTGATCATGGCCTAATAATCACTAAGATGTCATGTTAATGTGCTAATGTGTTTAAATATCAATATGATGAAGGATGTTTTAATGTTTTAATAACTTACAGGAGGATTTCTTGCTTGGTCAAAAACGTCAACTCCTGCAAAGTAAAGTAAAGTAAAGTAAAGTCAAGGGAAACACTTTAGATGAGCTTATAGTACATTAAATTAACAGAAATTACCATAGATTAACAGAAATGACCATACATTAACAGCTGACCAGCGCCCCGCACACACTAATGGGAAAACGAACGCGACTCTTTAATAATACTAATACAAATACTAATACTACTAATAATAATAATAAACATAAAGTGTATATTTACTTGGTACTCGGAGAGCAGATCCTTCCCCAGTTGGCTCGCTGTCGTCCCCATGTCGACGGAGGTTCACTTTTAGAACGCGACGTGTTTCACTTTAAAGACTTCAGAAAATAAACGACGTCGACGCGACCTGCCAAGCTCCGCCCCTCCACTTCCTGGTGGGGCGGGGCCAGGGGCGAGGGGCGGGGCGTCGCAGTGTCTCCTCCCCCACAGGTGACAACAGGTAAAGTGCTCGCATTGAAATAACCCTCAAAAATAGTTACTAAAGGACCATTTACATGTACATTCAAGTCTATTAAATTAAATTAAATTAAATTACATTAAATTAAATTAAATTACATTAAATTATATTTGTATAGCCCTCATTAAATTAAATTAAATTAAATTACATTAAATTAAATTTGTATAGCCCTCATTAAATTCAATTCAATTCAATTCAATTCAATTCAATTCAATTATATTATATTTGTATAGCCCTCATTCCATTCCATTCAATTCAATTCAATTCAATTATATTATATTATATTTGTATAGCCCTCATTCAATTCAATTCAATTCAATTCAATTCAATTCAATTCAATTCAATTCAATTATATTATATTATATTATATTATATTATATTATATTATATTTGTATAGCCTCATTCAATTCAATTAAATTCAATTCAATTCAATTCAATTTTATTTGTATAGCCCTTAATCACAATCCAGTCTCAAAGGGCTTTACAGGCCAGAATATTTTGGGCCAAAAGTGATTTTTGACAATCCACATACAATACATCCAAGCCATCGTTTGACTAATTGTGGAATGATGATTGTACTTTTCTTTTTTATCTGACAAGATCCTCATCCACCTTCAGGAGAGGCAAACCAGGCACATGTTTGGAGCCCCCAAAGAAAATGTGGGAAACGGGGCCCCCCCAAATAGCTGATCATATTTGCACATTTAGGCAATGACAATTATAAACCCTCTCTTAAAAGTCCCATAAAGGCCCCATACTGTGCACGGCCGCTGTAGACTTCTGTTGAACCACTAAATTGCAGCGCATCCTTTATACACAAACTTTATGACTGAAGGGCCTGGTCGCTGTTACACTGGAGATAACTTTATCAATAAAGTCAGAACGCCTCCTTATGCTTCCAGTGTGTTTATTTATAACACAAATGAACACAAAGCATCAATGGAATGCACAAAGCGACACTGTTTTTTAAAACAACAAGGCACAAAACTATATTCACTGAACAATATTTATAATATATTTATTTTCAATTATCTTTATTGCAACACACACTATATATATGTCCAAGACTGCAATACCATGCTTGAGCACTAGAAGGCCAGTGGTAATTGTTACCTATGGCAATAAAGAAATCTTTCATCTTGAATTTTTAATCTTCAATACATGGAGGTGAACTAAACTGAATGCTTCACAATGAGAACCTCCGTCTATATCCTACTATCTCCGGCAGTAGTGGTAATCTTCCCCAAATCACTTCAGTTTCTCTAAGTAGGTGGCATTTGAATAAAGCAGGCACATATTTAGCATCTAAGATACATATTTCTTGCCTTAAAAGTTATCAGATTGATTGGACAGCAGAGCGTAAGTGAATGTAGTTACCCAGTGCATGAGGAGTAGTTGGAAACTATAATTTCACCATTCACTGTCTATGCTCAATAGTGCCCCTGGTGTTTGGTTCACAGATCCAAGTGGTGTATCCTATGTCGTTGTATTATTAGATACAGAGCCGGCCCTGTGCATAACAAGTATAGGCTGTCGTCTGGGGCCACCAACCACCCACAGGGGCCACCAACCACCCACAGGGGCCACCAACCACCCCACAGGGGCCATCAACCACCCACAGGGGGCGCCAAGCCAACTACCCACAGGGGCCACCAACCACCCACAGGGGCCACCAACCACCCACAGAGGCCAAGCCAACCACCCACAGGGGCCACCAACCACCCACAGGGGCCACCAACCACCCATAGAGGGCGCCAAGCCAACTATGAGGGCCTGAGGATCTGATCTGGTGAGTGCACAAAAAAGATTTAGTCCGGCCCTGATTAGATAGCATAACATTTGATAGCAAAAACTAATCATATTTTTAATGATTTGTAGCCAATCTAGTTTTATGAACTGATTGCAATATTAGATTGCACAGTATTTTACCAGAGCTATTATAGAAAGAGAGCTATTCACCGCTTTGAAATTCAGAAACGCTATTTCAAGTTGTGCAATTTCAAAAACACGATTTCTAATATTTTTATTTTCAATGTTTACTAGATCAGATACAAAAACTAAAGTTGCAGATCTTCAAATTATGATATTCATTCCTCATATTCAAGTGGTCAAAATAAGGATCAGAAAAATTCAGCCGATAAAAATTCTAACTGAAGTAACAGCTATTCCTCTTCCTGCTGGCCAATCAAGGTGCGGTCTGTCGGTCATGTGATCAAAGAAAACTGCTCGAGAATTAAACCCAACAATGCCGATGTCAATATTTCATGTATCAAGTCCAGTGGCTTTAATCTCTAAACTATCATCCCCTTTTTTAAAATCTAAATATATCAGTGTAATGATATCGTCATATATTGTGGCATATTAATATCGATGGCCAATGATGTTAATTAATTGAGCAGATCGCTATCATTTGGTTCAATAGGTTGTTTGCAGAGGACCTCACACAGGATATACTGTACATATACTTATACTATACGTACATATGCATAACACATCAATAATAATAAAAAAGTATCCTGCCAGAATGTGTCTCTATTGATGACATTGAAAGTGCATTTTGTGAGTATATTCGTAACTCATACTACATATATTAGCCACCATGTAATAATAATGACAATGGCATCAAATCCAGGAGACGGTTGACGTTCCCAGCTACAAGCTTGTAGTTTCTGAAATAAAAAGTAAAGATAATTATTCAGTTGATACAATAAATAACATTCAAAACACAGCAAAAGCGCAATTGTTGACACTCAAACATTGAATTGGTTATTAGCAACTGAGAATACATTTTAGCATGATTATACGGTATGTATGTATTCAGAAGTACCTGTCATCTTGGTTCCTTCCTTTGTCTCAGCTGGAACACCGACCCCGTACTCGTTCTCACCAGTCACTCTGAAGAAGTAGATGCCGCCCTCCACCAGATCAGACACTCGATAGGACAGCCGGTGGCAGCTGTCTGTCAGGCTGGTCCATCCTTTTCTGCTGATGTCGCGTATGTCCACGCGGTACTTCTTGACCGAGGCTCCTCCCTCGTTCTCAGGCGTATCCCAGGTGACGGTGAGACTGGTTTTAGTCACATCCTTAACGGCCACACGTGCCGGGGGACCAGGGGAGTCCAAAACCCTTACATTTAGGGTTAGACTTGCAGATCCGGCAGCATTCTGTAGTTTCACCAGATATTTTCCCGAGTCGTCGCGTGTGGCCTGCTCAACTGAAATGGACGTGACAGATTTAGACGTGCTGATGAGTCCTCTGACTCTCAAGTCTACATCCGCCTTGTCCCAGCTCACATCTGGAGTAGGTTTTCCTGTAAATGGCACCGTCAAGGTGAAGGAGCTGCCATCTTTAACCACGATTGCCTTGCGCATCTCGTTCCTAATATTAAATTGAGGTTTCTCCTCGATCTCCATGGCCACTTGCGGATCTGTCTCAGGACTGGGCTCACTCACACCCATCTTGTTGATGGACCTGACGACAAACACATACTCTTCCCCTGGTGTGAGCCCAGTCACTGTGAATACTGTGTTTTCGGTGTTTGAAACGCCTTCACTCCAACTGTCCTCTGTTGTTTTCCTGTACTCAACCCTGTACCCGGTCACGACCGCTCCACCATCAAACAGTGGCTTGTTCCAGGACAGGGTGATGGAGGACCTGGATGACTCGATGACCAGGGGCCTCGCTGGTGGGGACGGAAGGAACTTGGGATCCTCCGCCAAAGTCAGCGCGGACGGCGTACTTGGCTCACTTAGCCCTGCAACATTCTCTGCAAAGACTCTGAATTCGTACTCGCAATCTTCACGCAGGCAAGTCGCTTTAACCCGAAGGTCATACACAGGTTTTTTATTGACACGGGTCCATCGAAGGCCCTGCTTGTCCCTCTTTTCAATGATGTAACCATTGATGCTGCTGCCGCCATCAGTGGCCGGCCTCTTCCAGCAGATCGTCATCGCTTCACTCGTTGCACTCGTAACCTCGACGTCAGTAGGAGCTGACGGAACAGTGAATGGATCGACTGCCCTTGTGGGCTCGCTCTCGAGAACTTCACCTTCGCCATATTTGTTCACTGCCTTCACCCTAAACAAATATTCATTTCCTTTGAGTAGCTTGCTGATTTTGCATGTAGTTGACATCATGTCCCCATAAACCAGAGTCCATGCCACACGGCTGGTTTCACACTTTTCAACGATGTAGTACATTATTTCAGCTCCACCTGTCTCCAGAGGAGGCCCCCAGTTCAGTGTGCATTTTTCTGCTGACAGTCCAGTTATTGCTAGGTGTCCATTCGGAGGCCCCGGTCTGTCAAGTACCTTGCAGCTGAATGTTTTAGAGGAAGTACCGCCACTGTTCTGTGCAGTCAGGGTGTACTGTCCAGAGTCCTTTCTAGTACATTCTTTTATAAGTAACGAGGTATGCGTCTTTGTTAAAGTTATCTCAAACCTTCCCTTGGTCTCAATTCTTCTGCCATTCTTTGACCAGAATGCCATTGGTTGGGGACGTCCACTGATAGTAGCATCGACTCTCAGGAGGTCTCTTGCGTTGACCACCACCACCTGATTACATCTGTCATCCAGGACAACAATGGGTGGATCCACATCATGTGTGGCTGTGACAGGTCCAGTGCATTGAGAAGGGGGGCTTAGGAGTTCAGCTGCGTTCTTGGCGATAACTCTAAAATCATATTGATCACCCTCAGTGAGGCCTGTCACATCGAAGCAGGTCTCCAGTAAATTTGTAAAGTTGCACTTGAGCCAACAGCTCTGTGAGATCTCTTTGTGCTCCACGATGTAACCAGTTATTTTGGCACCTCCATCATATTGTGGTTTGTCCCAGGAGAGAGAAACAGAGTTTTTGGTTATGCTGGTGACTGTGAGGTTTGCTGGAGGATCACACTGGTCTCTTGCAGCCACAGGTTCGGATGCCTTGCTCCAGGGCCCAACTCCAGCTATATTTTCAGCACAAACACGGAACTCGTATATTAGGCTCTCTTGAACACTTGTGACTTTCAACTGGTTCTCAGTGACAGGACTTCTATTTAACTTCATCCAAAGGATACTGCTTTGATCTTTGCATTCAATGTGATAGCCAATAATTGACTTCCACCATCAGTGTCTGGTTTGCTCCATTTGACCAACATGACAGATTTTGAGGCATTGGCCACATGGATGGTGACCGGAGGGCCGGGCGGTTTAAAGGGATACTGGGCAACAACGTGTTCGGAGTCAACAAAGTGACTCTTACCATATCGGTTTTCCGCTGCAATGCGGAACTGGTATTCTGTGCCCTGAGTAAGACGGCAAATCTTGATCGATGTTCGAGCCATCGTCGCTGATACTGTGTGCCACGTGGCGGATGTTGTGTCTCTCTTCTCAACAACGTAGTTTTCGATGTCACACCCGCCACAGTAGACTGGAGGCTGCCATGACAGCGAAACAAAGTCAGCACTGACATCGTCAACACTGAGGTCACTTGGTGGTCCAGGGTTTTCAAGAACATTGACAAATATATTAGCTGATTTTGTTCCAGATGAGTTGGTCAATGTTATCTTATATTCTCCTACATCCATCCTGGCTGCTTCTTTAATGGTTATTTGAGATGATGTCTCAGATGTTTGTACATTAACCCTGTTTGTCTCTTTCAGTGTATCGCCATTTTTTCCCCAAACCACCTCTGGCTGTGGTGTACCGTGAAAGGGAACATTGATTTTCAAATCATTTCCTGCTCTCACACTGAATGTGTTGCACATCAAATTAATGACGGGTCCAACATTGTTGTCCTTGATAGTGACAGGGGTCAATAGGGACTTGGGTTCGCTCTTTCCCTGATCATTCACGGCAGTCACTCTGAAAAAATACTCCCTTTCTGCTGTCAGCCCATCAATTGTAGTTTCCAGTGCTTTATTTTCAGAACATACTGTCCACGTGTCATCTCCGTTGGCCTTCATCTCCACAATATAGCTTGTGATTTTGCTTCCTCCATCATGGTCAGGCTTCTCCCATGAGAGTCTTACACTGTTGTAAGTAACATCCTCGGCTGTAATTTTACCAGGAGGCAATGGAGCCTCAGATATCTTGACGCCGTCAGTTGTCTCTACTGGGAGTCCAACACCAAAGTCATTCACAGCAAGGACACGGAAATGGTAAAAGCTTCCTTGTTGGAGATTCCCGATCTTGCATGAGTTCCTTACACAGTTGCTACAGACAGCAGTAAACGTCATTCTGGCCTCTTCTCTCTTCTCAACAATGTAGTGTGAGATCTTTGCACCTCCGTCAATGTGAGGTGGCTCCCAGGAAAGGGATACTGAGTCTCTCTTTACATCCTTAACCTCTAAATTTGTTGGCGCACTCGGCGAATCCAGCACTCTTACATTGATGAATGCTGACTTGGAGCCACTGAAGTTTTCAAGTGTCAACACATACTTGCCTGTGTCAAGTCTGTTGACATTTTCAATCTGTAATGCAGTGTAGGAGCTGGTCACCTCAATCTGAGCGCGTTCATTGAGAGCGCCCTCTGCTTTCGACCATTTGACCTCTGGATCTGGCCTCCCTCTAATGGCAACAAGAAGACGGAGGGTAGAACAGGAACGAACGCTCACAATCTTTCTTAACTCAGCATCCAACTCAATCTCAGGTGCTTCCAGTTTTTCTGCAGCAATCACTGCGCCAGGTAGATCCACGTATTCTCCATGTCCAGCCGGGTTTACTGCACAAATACGGAAGTTATACTCTGCATTCTCTCTCAGTCTCTTGACGGTATAGGTGGTGTCCTCCGCTCCTGGAGGTGGCATGCATGTTGTCCAGTCATCCTCTGTGGCCTCTTTCATCTCCACTACAAATCCTGTGACACATGCTCCACCATCGTATATGGGCTTGGACCAGGCCAGAGACACAGTAGTGCTGGAGTGGTCAGTCACTTTGAGGTTGGTGGGAGGTCCAGGTGGATACGTAGCTTCACAAATCTTAACGTACTCACTTGAAGCACCGGGTGTACCCACGCCAGCAGCATTCTCTGCTGATACTCTAAACTCATAGAAATGTCCCTCACTGAGCGCTGTGCACCGGAAACGCAAATCATTCAGCCTTCTCTTGTTGCATTTAGTCCACCTGACGCCATCTTTGTCACGTTTCTCAAGGATGTACCCATCAATCTCTGATCCTCCATCACTTTCGGGCCTTAGCCACGTCAACACTACAGAGTCTCCGCTCACGGCACTAGCTTGAGGGGCAGAAGGTGCGCTTGGCGTTGTGAAAGGGTTTTGTGCAACAAACGGATCTGATTCGAGGGGTTCACCAACACCATACTTATTGACTGGAATAATTCTGAATATGTACTCTTTGCCAGGCACCAGGTTTGTCACTTTGTAACTGAGACTTTCAATTGATGGCTCAACTACGGTCCAGGAGACACGGCTAGTTTCCCTTTTCTCAATAACATAGTGGGTCACACTGGCTCCACCGTCGTTAGTCGGCTGGTTCCAGTAAAGATTGCACTTCTCTGCACTGACAACTTTAACTTTGAGAGGTCCAACTGGAGGACCTGGTCTATCCAGGACCTTTACATTTACTGGAACAGTTTTAATTCCGCCAATGTTATTGAGGCTCAAGACAAAGTTTCCCCCATCCATGCGTGCACTGTCCCTGACGGTCAGAATTGTGCGAGTGAGGTCGGTTTTCACCTCCATTCTGGGTGAGCTTTTATCAATTTCTCTTCCGTCCTTTAGCCACCTGACCTCTGGGAGTGGCTTCCCGGAATAATTGGCATCAATCGAGAAGGTGTCGCCAGCCTTGATCACATACACACTGTTGAATTTAGCGTCCAAGGATACGGTTGGTGCCTCTATGACATCCTCAGCGGTCACCGTTATACTCTTGGAAGGGTTGCTCCAAACACCGGCACCGTTTCTGGCAGTCACTCTGAACTCGTACATTTCACCGCCAGTCAATTCCGTGACTGTGAACTGAGTTTCAATGACATTGGTGAAATTTGCTTTCATCCATCTACCATCTGGCAGTTCCTTCTTTTCTACAAGGTAGCCAGTGATGGTGCTTCCTCCGTCGCTCTGGGGTTTTTCCCACTGCAGGGTAACACGATCCCTTGTAATGACAACAACCTCCGGTGTCCCCGGTGGGTCACATGGATCTCTAGCCACATAGCACTCTGATATCTGGCTATATGGGCTGAGTCCGGCGATATTCTCTGCTAAAACTCTGAACTCGTATTCAATGCTTTCCTCGAGCCCAGAGGTTTTAAAACGAGCATCGGGTATAACAAGCTTGTTCAACTTGGTCCACAAAATGCTGTTCTTCTCCTTCCGTTCAAGGTGGTAACCAACGATGAGGCTGCCACCATCGCTGGTGGGAGGCTCCCATTCAACCACCATGCTGTACTTTGTCACGGTAGAGGCGTACGGGGTGCCAGGGGCCGCCGGCTTACTGAAGGGATATTGTGCGATGGCGTTGGGGGAATTGATCGAGGTACTTTTCCCATATCTATTTTCAGCGAACACTCTAAACTGGTACTCATGCCCCATCTTTAGCTTGGTGACTTTAATTGCGGTCCTGACTGTTGTTGCTGAAACTATCTGCCAGTCTGTAGTCGAGGTGTCCCGTTTCTCGACCACGTAGTTGTCTATCTGGCAGCCGCCTGTGTATTCCGGTGGCTCCCAGGAGATGGTGACATAGTCCGAGCTGACTTCCTCAATCTTCACAGGTGCTGTGGGTGGCCCAGGCCTTTCTAGAACAACAACCGTTATTTCTCCATTTGCGGTTCCTGCGCTGTTGCTCGCTGTGATAGTGTATTTGCCCAAATGATCCCGATTGGCATCTTTGATACGAAGAAGTGCCGACGAAGCCGTGTGTGAAACCTCTAATCTCGACGTCTCTTTAATTGCCAGACCGTCTTTTTTCCATTCAACCTTTGGCTTCGGCTGTCCAGTCACTGGGAGGTCTACCTTCAGGGTGTCCCCGCATTTGACAGTGAACGTGCTGAACATGATTTGAAGAGTTGGTGGGATTGTTTTCTCCTTGTCGCTCGCGGGTTTAGCCATGCTGTCCGGTTGGTGTACTCCGTTCTCCACGGACCTTACAAAGCGATCTGTTAAACAAATCAAAAGACATAATCACGACTACATATGATAAACGGCCTGACTGGACACATTATGAGGTTTCATGAATGAAACATATGAACAACAAATGTAATTTGGGGTTAAGCACATGTGACACAACGTTACAGATAACAGACAGACTTTTTGTGTTTTGTTGGCTTATACGTTTAATTTAGATACAACCAAATAATAAATTCAATAATAATATCATGATATCATGAAGTGAGCGCGGGAGATTTCAGAAAGCCATATTTGCACACTATATGAAATTACTATTGATTTAGGCCTACTTAAAATAGAACATTGCCTGAAATACTTCCATGTAAAGTGGAATGGATTTTATTCCAGAATAGAAAATGGAGGACATACCACGACAGGGGGGAGACTGGGAATCCTCGGTGGTGAGCTGGACCTCACTGTCCTGCGTCCCGTTTATATTTAGAGCCTGATCTTTGTCTCCAGCTCCTGTTGTCATCTGGAAGAACAATGGCAACAACGTACACCAAAACAGAAATGTTATTAGGGTTAGAGTTCTGTATGGCACAATAGCTTTGTGGTTACCGAGGGCATTTACTGAGCATTTATTGAAATATTTGCTATACTTCATGCTGAGTTAAAAGAGTATTGTTGTCATAGGCGTCCCACCAGTAGGGTAGTGGGGCAGTGATACAGGAAGCAGAGAGGAATTATAAATAGGTCAGCACGGCTGGCAAAGTGGACAACTGTTCAGTTACATGACTGCTTGGGTTTTCTGACGTGAAGCTGTTACAGATTCAACAAGAAATATTCAAGAAATTAAACTTGTTTAATAAAGAGTTATATCTGGGTCAAGGGAATATTGTAACAATTAGCGTGAATTAGTGTGTAAATCTAAAAAGAAAATAAACTACTCACTCCATTGTTGTTTGCGTCCATTCTTGTTGCTTGTTTGAATTTCTCAGTTCATGTGATTCTCCAGATCAACTTGTGAGCTGTGGTGATTCTCCAGACCAACTAGTGTCTTTAAGTAGTGTAGTGTAGTGTAGTGTAAGTGTAGGGTCTGGAAGTGTCTGGAAGTTTCTCTCTGATGGCTCTGCCAGTCACTGCTTTGCTTTGAAGATATGCTGCAGCTAAAATAACCAGGAGACTGATTGGCTGGTAGGGCAGGGCTACCCTAAATCTGGCCTGGCGTAATCCAGAGATTGTCAAAGTGGGGGTCGTGAGGGGATGTTGGAGGGATGATGAGGTGACAAATTGTCCAAATATATACAAGTAGAATACTGCAAAACCACATTTTATCTTTTTCTTATCCTGTTTTTTTTCCTGTAAATATTGTAAATATTCTAGATGTTCCACATTCTGCTGAGCATCGACACATTTCACTGCATATCCTGTATGTGTATGTGACAAATAAACATCTTGAATCTTGACTCTAAAGACACAACATTGTGCTCCCCTTAATATTTTTTTATACTTTATTTTATCTTATAGTTTTCTTTTGTTTAGATTTTTTGTAACTTGTTAATATAGTTTTCTATTCTATTTCTATTTCTATTTGTATTCTTTTATAACTGCGGTCGGCTGTCAGGCGTTTTGCACGTAAGAATTTCACTCACTGCTTATACTTGTGTAAACTGTGAAGTGACAATAAAACACTTGAAACTTGAAACATGTGTGTGTGCGTGTGTGCATGTGTGTGTGTGTTTGTGTGTGCGTGTACATGTGTGTGTGTGTGTGTGTGTGTGTGTGTGTGTTCAGACACCATTTGTGTGGTTAAATATAACTTTATACTTCTACTGTGGTACTTTAACGGGGTGACAATAACAGCAGCAGACAATAACATCTAAAATATCAGTACAAAAGGGCCATTTAAAAGTAGGAATAAAGTAAAGAAAAAAATAAAATAAAATAATTATTGACTGAAATTGACTAATGCAGTAATAATGATATAACTATTCTATTATAGGTCCTCATTGTGTATTTAAGATAAGATACGATAAGATAAGATAGAACTTTATTGATCCCGAAGGAAATTCTTGTGCCAGGTTGCATAGCAATAGAATAAAACAATAGAGAAATAAACAGCAGAATAATACAAATAAAATAACTGATTTACAAGTTTACAGTAAGTCTAAGTCCTAAGATAAGTATAAAAATATAGATAAGATAAGATATTCAGTCAGTCCGCAAAAACTATTTGGCAATCATTGAATTGTCATAAAAGGCTAATAATAATAATAACAACAACGGTAATAATCATTTGTAATAGACAGTTCTCAAACAGTGGAGGCAACCAACGCATTCCTTCTTCCTTGTGCTGAGCCAGCAGGGGTCAGGGGTCAGAGGTCAGCAGAGCACAGAACGCTTCCCATTGCCATCCCATCCTATCCTATCCTATCGATGGGTTGCGGGTTGAGATCCCTGCTCAGCAACTCCACACACGTCACAAGTGAAGTGAACTCAAATCCACCACGTCAGTCACATGTCACATGTCAAGTCTCTGCTATATTACCCGCCAAATACAAGTACCTTTACTTTGAAAGAAATAAACCGGATGTTTGTGCTGTACTATTTCCGGCTAGCTTCCGGATGTAGCAGATTCAGCAGCCGGTGTGTGTGTGCGTGGCTCTCGGCTGCGGGACTTTACGCGACTCAATACTTTAATAAATGTCCATCATGACGTCTCGCTTGGTGTACAGCGAGCGAGACTTCCGCAGCGACGTCGTGCGCGCCGCCGGGAGCCGCCGCGCGGAGGAGGTGGAGCCGTCCGCCTTCGACGCCCTCCTCACGTCCGGTTGGCGCGACCGGATGCGCCGGGGAGACGTGTTCCGCTTCCGGGTGGACGAGCTGCGGACGCGCCGTATCGCGGGACCCCGGTCCTACCTGGCCCAGCTGAACGTGGGGCGCGGCGCGGAGCGGAGGAAGCCGCAGGAGATCCTCAGCCTGGACCAGCCCTACGACCACCGGCTCTTCAACTTCAACACCCTGGTTGGGTCTGATGAGGTCCTCTTTGAGATGAGCAGGGATCACAGAGGGTCTGCTGGAGAGGGAGAGGGAGGTGGAGGTGGTCTCGGGTCCCAGATGAGCAGAGATGGAAGTTCTGATGGAGAGGGAGGTGGAGGTGGTCTCGGGTCCCAGATGAGCAGAGATGGAGGTTCTGATGGAGAGGGAGATGGAGGTGGTCTTGGGTCCCAGAGGGGGGTGGTGTTGGTGGTGGTCAACGTCAGTCCCCTAGAGTTCGGACACTGTCTCCTGGTCCCCGAGCCGTCCCGCTGTCTCCCGCAGGTCCTGACGCCGCTGGCCGTCCGGACCGGCATCGAGGCGGTGCTGCTGAGCTCGGACCCGGGCTTCAGGGTCGGCTTCAACAGTCTGGGCGGGTTCGCGTCCGTCAACCACCTGCACCTGCACGGCTACTACCTGGACCACGAGCTGCTGCTGGAGACGGTGCCGGTCCTACCCCTGGTCCCCCAGAAGGGCTTCTATCGCCTGACGCAGAGGCTGATGCCCAGAGGTTTCCTGTTCTACACAGAACCCGGGGACCTCGATCAGGTCGCCCGGGTCCTGTACCAGGTCACGGACACGCTGGTGCGGGGCGGCGTGGCCCACAACCTGTTTG
>PIJE02000708.1:145494-157994 GCA_002895965.2 Coryphaenoides rupestris | reverse complement strand
CGCACAGCACCCTGAAGCTCTGCATGCAGCCCATCCTGCGCGAGGACGTGGGGGGGACGGGCCGGGGGGGGCGGGCGGACGGTCAGCAGGCGGTGGTCGGACGGACGATGGAGGAGGAAGCAGCAGCAAGGCGGTGATCTCCCTGAAGTGTGTGTGTGTGTGTGTGTGTGCACCTGGAGGAGGGCAGGGCAGGGCAGGGCTGGGCTGTCTGGGTGGGATAGGAGGGCCGGCCTGACTCTGCTTTCTGCATGGGCTGGCAAGACGACACTCCCTCTCTCGCTGTCTATGTCGTCCTTCTTCTTCTTCTTCTGCTGCTGCTGCTGCTGCTGCTGGGGCCCCGGAGGCTATTGGACACCCAGGAGGAGGAGGGGGGGTGGGGGGGGTCTCAGATCAGACAATCAGACTCATGAGGGCCCATGAGTCACGTCGCAAGTTAGGTTCTTTCGTGATTTGTTGCACACTTTTACACGTTCTCAATATCTGTTTTTATCCACAGCTATTCTTTTTGCATTTTTCACTCAGTTTAACCAGACTTCAACATCACTCCGGCCTGTGTCCTGAGCAAGACACCACCTAACCCTACCTGCTCCTCCTAGCTAAGTGTGGAGGTGTCCCTGAGCAAGACACCACCTAACCCTACCTGCTCCTCCTCCTAGCTAAGTGTGGAGGTGTCCCTGAGCAAGACACCACCTAACCCTACCTGCTCCTCCTAGCTAAGTGTGGAGGTGTCCCTGAGCAAGACACCACCTAACCCTACCTGCTCCTCCTAGCTAAGTGTGGAGGTGTCCCTGAGCAAGACACCACCTAACCCTACCTGCTCCTCCTCCTAGCTAAGTGTGGAGGTGTCCCTGAGCAAGACACCACCTAACCCTACCTGCTCCTCCTAGCTAAGTGTGGAGGTGTCCCTGAGCAAGACACCACCTAACCCTACCTGCTCCTGACGTGTTGGTTGTTACCTTGCATGGTTGGCGTCGGTGTATGAATGGGTGAATGTGAGGCAATACTGTAAAGCTCTTTGGATAAAAGAGCTTTATAAATGCCAGCCAGCCACCAATCCCACAGAAGGCAATAAAGCTGTTTCTGATTCTAACACACACACACACACACAGTCAGACATAAAACTACATTGACACTATAAGGCTTGTGGAGCGTCAACTCTCTGATAAATAACTGTGATTAGTTTCTCCTTGTGAGAGAGGGGCGCACACGCAAGGAGAAACATCCCGGAGTTACATGTCTTGTACACGGACTATGTGATGTCACTGGACTTGTGTACACATGGAACACAAGCCCAGAACAGTTACACACCCACATACACACACACAATGTGATGTCACTGGACTTGTGTACACATGGAACACAAGCCCAGAACAGTTACACACCCACATACACACACACACACGTAGTGACAGTGTATGTGGTCAGCCCTCTGTGTAAATACTGCGTGTCTGTGGCCAGCAAAAAACATTGACCATGGACCGAACAGGTTTTCATACGACCACCCCCAGCACACAGGAGGGTCTCGTGTTAATGGCCCATACTGTATGCATGACACTGAACATACAGTCTACACATACATAACAACATACATGTATTGTACAGACACACACACACACACACACACACATAGGTGCTCTGTAGACATTTGGCTAAAGCATATTTTCTCTTCATAGCTTTTCTTCCGATGTTCTTTGGGGTAAAATTGGACCTTAAAATCTCATTATTATGCTTCAGGAAAGATAATTCATGGTGTAGTGAAGCCTTACGTCATCATAAGTCTTGACATGTTGTTGACTCATAGAACGGCACGGCTGCTCTTATCCCAGCTATGACGCAGGCAACCTAGCAATTATGAAACTCGTTCTATTAGCCTCGTAATTATGAATGTTGAAACCTGCTCTATTCTTATCTTTATGTACCACAGTGATATGTTGCTGTCTCCTTCAACTAATGTACTCTTTGTAAGTTACTTTGGATAAAAGTGTCTGCCAAATGCCCTAAATGTAAATGTACATGTAAATGTACAAGAGAGTCCACCTGGCCTTGAAAATATGTAAAAGAAAAAAAGAAATCTTTCATGTTTCCACACGAGTATAGATTACTTTTTTCTGGCTTTCTTCTTTTACGACCAAAAGGAACAAATAAGAGACTTCTTTTGTCTTGGTTTACAGAGTTGAATAACTAATGACACCACTTTATACAAGTTAGAGAAAAATAAAAGAAAGGATCCGTTTCAATTGCAGATGTTTAGTGTCGTGAATGTCAGGCTATTCATTCATTCCCTGAGTAAACCCTTTCATTGTGAAGCCATTATTAATGATGAGTACACTTACACAGACACATGTTGCATTGTTTGTCCACCACACATTCACAAGAAACAAGATTCAGTGTGAGAGTCTCTGCCGTTTATTATGCGGTTTATTCACAGGTGACTTTGTGTCCAGTGGATCCACAAAGGATCACATCTATGGAGAGATTCTTCACATATCAGGTGGAGGAGGAACGCGGCACGGATCATGTATGTGGAAAAAAAACGAAACTCAGCCCCCTTGGAGCATCTTAACGTGTTCATTGAGCTCACGGCTCGGCTGGGCATCGGTGTCCTGGAGACGGCGCTGTGGCGTGAAGGCCCCGCTCCCTGGGGGACCCCCCCCCCCCTCCCCTCCCCGGTGCTGCGTAATGTAAACTCCATACTGTCTCGGTCAGGTCGTTTGGTGATGTTTGGTCGACGCGGTGCTGCCTAGCGACACGACTTCATGCAGTGATGGAGAAGACACTTCTGTAGGAGGTGGTAACCCCCCACCACCCCACACACACACACACACAATGTTGTTTATCAGTCAAATAATCCTGACCCCATCATCCACAAAAAAGGTCCAAGTCAAATGTAGGCGACAGGTTTGCTCTCCCTTAGGTATTGTAACCTATTTATTTATTCCTTCAATACGAACCTTTTTGACATCAAATCGCCAAATGTTTTACATGTTAGGCCTGGGGTTAGAGATAGTTAGGCCTGGGGTTAGAGATAGGTTAGGCCTGGGGGTTAGAGATAAGGTTAGGCCTGGGGTTAGAGATAAGGTACGCCTGGGGTTAGAGATAAGGTTAGGCCTGGGGTTAGAGATAAGGTTAGGCCTGGGGTTAGAGATAAGGTTAGGCCTGGGGTTAGAGATAAGGTTAGGCCTGGGGTTAGAGATAAGGTTAGGCCTGGGGTTAGAGATAAGGTTAGTTTAGCTGTTAAGTTTAGGCATGAAGTTAGAGAGTTACAGGTATGATCAGATCATTATTAATAGCATCCCTGAGCGGATACCGTTCCAGATCATCTATTCATTGAGTTTAGGAATTCAGATCACTTGATTTCCATTTAACCAGAAACTAATTATATTGTGCATTTCAATTATTCTCATCTATATCCGGTATTCATCTCGTTTTATAGGCATCTCCATCTTCATCCTTTCTGCTAATTGTTTCGAATAGAAGCGACGTTTCACCGCTTCACCGTTTTGAGCCCATTGTTCTGCGGCTCAGAGTCGCGAGGGTTTTATCTGCTCCATCACCTCCGTGCTCCGGCGCCTCGTCTCCGGGACCCGGTGGCTTACAGCTCCCCTCCCCTCGGCTCCTCTCCCGCACGTCGTCCGTGGTTATTTTCAGCAGCGAGGAGCCGAGCGAGAGGCCTAATGGAGGCTCCGCCGACAGGACCCGCGCCGCGGCGGACGCTAACCCGCCACTAATTGACGTGTGCGTCAAAATGAAACTCACATTTAATACGAGAGTGAAATTCATGATGAGATTCCTCGTTCTAATATTATCTTTTCTGCGA
Source organism: Coryphaenoides rupestris (assembly GCA_002895965.2). Taxonomy (NCBI): domain Eukaryota; kingdom Metazoa; phylum Chordata; class Actinopteri; order Gadiformes; family Macrouridae; genus Coryphaenoides; species Coryphaenoides rupestris. The sequence goes on along the minus strand of PIJE02000708.1, from coordinate 154,177 downwards.
TGCATAGCATGTGGCAGGAAGGAGTCTACGGTCAATATTATATTCTGATCCCTGTGTGTGTATGTGACAAACATCTTGATTCTCTTGAGGAGAATCGTCTGTTTTTTTTCAGATTTTCATTTTTATGTAAAAGGAAGTAGCTCAGGAGGTGAGAGCGGTTGTCTGGCAACTGGAAGGTTGCTGGTTCGATCCCCGGGCTCTGCCTCCTAGTTAAGTGTGGAGGTGTCCCTGAGCAAGACACCACCTAACCCTACCTGCTCCTCCTAGTTAAGTGTGGAGGTGTCCCTGAGCAAGACACCACCTAACCCTACCTGCTCCTCCTAGCTAAGTGTGGAGGTGTCCCTGAGCAAGACACCACCTAACCCTACCTCTGGCTCCTAGCTAGTGGAAGGTGTCCGCAGACACCACCTAACCCCAACCTCCGCCCCTCCTTAGCCAAGAGTCGTGGAGGGTGTCCCCTGACAAGACACCACCTACAGGCCTACCTGCTCCCGGTCCTAGCTAAGGTGTGAGAGGTGTCCCTGAGCAAGACACCACCTAACCCTACCTGCTGCCTCCTAGCTAAGTGTGGAGGTGTCCCTGAGCAAGAACACCATAACGCCTACCTGCTCCTCCTAGCTAAGTGTGGAGGTGTCCCTGAGCAAGACACCACTAACCCTACCTGCTCCTGACGTGTTGGTTGTTACCTTGCATGGTTGCCACCGCCGTCGGTGTATGAATGGGTGAATGTGAGGCAATACTGTAAAGCTCTTTGGATAAAAGAGCTTTATAAATGCCAGCCAGCCACCAATCCCACAGAAGGCAATAAAGCTGTTTCTGATTCTAACACACACACACACACAGTCAGACATAAAACTACATTGACACTATAAGGCTTGTGGAGCGTCAACTCTCTGATAAATAACTGTGATTAGTTTCTCCTTGTGAGAGAGGGGCGCACACGCAAGGAGAAACATCCCGGAGTTCCATGTCTTGTACACGGACGGAAAGATCAAGATCGGCATGGAGAAGTACACACTGTCACTGTCCGCCTCACGTTGTTGTGTTTGTTGTGTTGACAGTAATTTATTATTTATCACGGTTTAATGAGCTATATTATAGTCGTACCGCCATTGTACTACTAGCTATGAAGTCTAATTAAATTCAGTTAATATTCAGGGGTTTTTTCTCACAAAAAATACAATATCGTGCAATATTTCTTTTCAATACCATTGCCAACACTTCTATTCTCCTTAACTTTTTTTTACTTACATTTATTATTCTATTAGGCTTATACATTTTACATTTACTATTCGATTGACTTATGTCGTTGTTGTTGTTTTTGAGCAACCTCAAAATAGTTCATGTTGGATCATCTTCAAAGCTGGTATCTGGTATCTATTCAACAAATTTCTAGAGACCTGTGATGTAACATTTTGTTGTTATCAGACCTGCGCTATGCTTCTGTTTCTGTAACACCAAACACACAAGCGTTCGACTAGAGGAGCTGGTCATGATGATGATGATGATGTTGATGATGATGATGATGATGATGTTGATGATGATGATGATGATGATGTTGATGATGTAACGGACGCGTCCCCGGTGTCCTCTTCCCTGCCCGCCGCTCCTAGCCTCATCAACGCTGACTTCTGCGTGGCCGGCTGCCTCATCGCCTACGGAGCGGTCCTGGGTAAGGTCAGCCCGGTCCAGCTGCTGGTGCTGACTCTGTTCGGCATCACCCTGTACGCCGTGGAGGAGTACATCATCCTGTCCATCATACACGTACGTCACATGACGATCATTATTATTATTATTATTATTGATCTTAAAGGTGCTATATGTACCAATGACACCCAGTGTTTGAAATGGGTACTGCAGTACAAATTCACAGTCGCTCGAAGCTCACACGTGTTGCCAGGTTGAGGACACTGAGCGAGCACGAGCGTAAGACGAGCCTATAGCAACATATGATATCTGGCACCCCGGGGTGTCTAAATGGGCAGTGGGCGGAGAATAGTGAGCCACACAAAAGAAGACCGAAGACCAACCGTTCCGACACTGAATGGAACATTCCAAGGAGACCACGCCGGCTGACCACGGCAGTATTTCGACTGAACATGCTTCTTGTTCGATTGATATTTTTCCGTGGTAGGCCAGAGACGCCGGTGGCTCCATGGTGATCCACACCTTCGGGGCTTATTACGGGCTGGCCATCTCCTGGATGCTGTACCGGCCCAACCTGGACCAGAGTGCCCGTCTCCAGGTCTCCGTGTACCACTCGGACATCTTCGCTATGATTGGTGGGTCACAGGGCGGCTTCTCCCCGGGCTCCTCCCACCACGGGAGCTGCACAGGAAGAGACGTGTCGGGGAGTTTGGAACAGTATTCATACCCTCTCCATACCCTCCTCTCTCTCTCTCTCCAGGCACCCTGTTCCTGTGGATGTTCTGGCCCAGCTTCAACTCGGCCCTCACGGACCACGGGGACGGGCAGCACCGAGCCGCCATCAACACCTACCTGTCTCTGGCCTCCACAGTGCTCACCAGCGTGGCAATATCCAGCCTCTTCCAGAAGCAGGGCAAGCTGGACATGGTACACACACACACACACACACACACACACACACACACACACACACACACACACACACACACGTTTGTCTCTCCTGACTCCTGTTACATGTGCTATGTTGCTGTCATGCAGTTTGTGTCAGTTCTATGTCGTTCCATGAACAAACACGTACGTTTGAATCCTTCCAGTTCTACCTTTGCCGAATCCTTGATGAAAACAATTCCCATGGCTTTCCTCTCTTTTTTAAAGTTATTGAAAGATGCTGACTTGCAACAGGTGACTGTTAGTTTCTGGTGACTCGATAATGTAGGAGTTGAGAGGGTCAAGTCAGTGAAAGTTGGCCTCACCTGGCCCAGGTGATGGGCCAATTAAGCCAGCCACCAAACACACACACACACACACACTCCCACAAACATGTCCGTCCTCTCTCCCTGCCAGGTGCACATCCAGAACGCCACCCTGGCCGGCGGCGTGGCGGTGGGGACGGCGGCGGAGTTCATGCTGATGCCGTACGGTTCTCTCATCGTGGGCTTCTGCTGCGGCATCGTCTCCACGCTGGGCTACATCTACGTCACGGTATTATGACAGCACCGGTAGATAGACGGCATCATACGAACTATATTACATCCAGCGCTACAGCTGCAGTAGCGGCTGTCAGCCCGACCACACAGAAGACGTCACAACAACATCCAGTCGTGTTGAGAAGGTCTGGAGATCTTAAAAGGCGACGACTATCCACTTACATTTGATCAAATATACGTTGAGGCTCCTCCAAGGATACAGGCAGGTAGTGGTGTTGTGGATGGCTAACTTGACCTGTGGTGCACTGATTAGCCAATGCACCACAGGTTTGTAGCCCCACCCACTCCAGACTCTACCTGGGCCAGGTGAGGCTGTAGCCCCGCCCACCCCAGACTCTACCTGGGCCAGGTGAGGCCAATTAAGCCAGCCAGCCACCAAACACACACACACACACACACCCACTCCCAAATCCGTATGTCAAATGGTTTAGCCTACGAGACAATAGCTGATCATGAATTAAACAGATTCAATATCTTTGCCTCTAATGTCGCTTCAGTTGCCTCAATCTCAGTGTGTCAGGGTGACACAGTCCTCTCCAAATCAAACACTCACTCACTCACTCACTGAGTCCCTGTGGGTTCCGGTTCCAGCCGTTCATGGAGAAGTACCTGAAGATCCAGGACACCTGCGGGGTCCACAACCTGCACGCCATGCCGGGGGTCATCGGGGGCGTGGTGGGGGCCATCTCCGCCGCCGCCGCCACCGAGTCCGTCTACGGGAAAGTAGGGTGAGGAAAAAAAACAACAATTGGCAAGTACTACACAGAACTGACGGTATTTTAATAATGAAAAACGTTCCCAGACACATGTTGTCGATCAGAGGATGGAAAAACCCCAAACAATAAATCACTCTTGAGGGGGACGGAGACAGACTGAAAATATGACTAAAAACACACAAACATTTAATATACTGTGAAGTATTTTCATTTAGTGATTCATGTTGCTGTCATTTCTATGTTAGGTTAACAAAATATTCTGCGTGTGTGTGTGCGTGTGTGTGTGTGTGTGTGTGTGCGTGTGTGTGTGTGTGTGTGTGTAAAATACCATGTGTGTTGTTAATACAACTTTTCTTTATTTCGAAGGCTGATGAACACGTTTGACTTTGTAGGCGACTTCCAGGACCGGAGCCCCAGCACACAGGGGGGCTGCCAGGCCGCAGCTCTGTGTGTGGCCCTCTGCTTCGGCGTGGGCGGGGGCGTCCTCGTCGGTAAGACCGCCGAACACGCGGGAGACCACACCTCGGTATGGTTTAGCCATACTTTCATGGGTGGGAGTGTCCACCTAGATGTAAGCTGACTAGATCAGTCTGCCAGCAGACTACCCAGTGGACTGTACTGTACCTGACAGACAGGGAAACTGTTCTAGTCAGCATACATCTAGGTGGACATTCCCACTTGTGATGTCACTAGACCGTAGTCACGTGGCAATTGTGAAACGGCTTGCAATGGCTAATCACACTCTCACCTGGTGGCACAATATGTCCACTTTAAGGCTAACGTCTTGTGTGTTCTACTGAACACAGAAGGGCTGTGTGTGTGTGTGTGTGTGTGTGTGTGTGTGTGTGTGTGTGTGTGTGTGTGTGTGTGTGTGTGTGTGTGTGTGTGTGTGTGTGTGTGTGTGTGTGTGTGTGTGCGCCCTGCAGGGTGTGTACTCAGGTTGCCTATCTGGGGAGATCCTGCAGATGAAAGCTGCTTTGATGATCAGTCTTACTGGGAGGTAAAGTCAATCCTAAAGTCTAATTGTGATCATGAGGATAGTTTGTAATTGATTTACATTGACGCTTTCAGGAAATGATTGCTTGGTAATAGAACATGTATACTGTATCTTAAACGAATTACAGTTTGAATTGATGTTTTTAATCTCTTGTGCAGCTGGCCAAACTGCACAAAGAGTATGAATTTTTAATGATTGCTGTGATATTATGTTCCTAACAAATCCAGTTACCTGAGGATGAGGAGAGCGTTCCCCCAGTCCTCGAATACAATAACCACACGATCAGCAACAAAAACGTGTACGTATCACACATTCATCATGATCTGTGAAACATTATACCTTTCTTCTGGGAATGGAAACACATTTTCAATTTCCAGTGACCCTTTACTGTTGGTCGTTGCGATGCGTTGCCCCGACCGGCCTCTAGGTGGCAGCAGACTGCAGCTGGTCAATGTAGAAGGTCGTTAGTCTGGGGCCCCAAAGTCAAGCTCACCTTTTGACGTTTGTTGTTGCCTTTATTTTATTTATTTCCAGGTCATATTTGACATCGGTGCTACGCTACGCTAAATGAATACAAATGCTTTCGCGCTACGACAAAAACCCATTCGTTCACTCACTTCAAGATGTATGTTGGCCTTGTTTTGAAGGACTAATCATTTTATATTTTATATCATGCATCACGATAATGTGTTTCATTAACGTATGTTTCAAAATGCATACATTTTTTATTAATATTTGTTATATTCATGTTTATTTTGCAGAGTGGAAACTAATTTCAGCATGGAGCAGACCTGAGAGCTTCCTGCAGGGACCCCGGGCTTTCTAGTTTATAAGATTTTAACAGTTTACAACATTTTGATTCAAACCAAGTCGCTTGTGGCTTATGGTCTAATAATATTGGCTCCTCACTCTTAATTTATCAAACTGGTATAATTGGGATTATACCAGTTCAAAATGCAGCTTCAAATGCAGCTTTGGGGGATTTCATTGGTCCAAACGTCTCCCTTGTTTGTTTCCACCAGAGACTCAAACATTTGGACGTATTTTCAAAGTATTTATGATCGGCACTTAACGTCGTGGCATAGCAAGGGATTTTATGACGAATATTTGGCCTCAGATTGGTTATTTCCTGGTGGGTGAGCAAGGTTTAAGACTAAGACAAGGTTTAAGATCAACTTATGTCCTGAAATCGTCTTGGTTTGAAGAATGTGACCCAAACTGCACTTTAATGTTACGGCTGGCAAACTGTAACACTGAATGTGAAACGATGCTTCAGGTAAACACAGGAACGTGTATTTTGTGTTACCTGTAGAGTCGCAGATTTTATTTATCATTTTCCTTGTTTCGCTAAATATTTGTACAATGTGTTTTGTTTTGTGTAGTTTTATAGAAACTCGCGTCTCACGTCTACTTAGAATGTATGAAGGAAAATTAGCGTTGACTATTTTAATTTCACCATAATTGCTAAATAATGTCGCATTTATAATTTTATATATTTGTGTCAATTTCTTTATAATTGCAAATATAATTGACTTGATTGTATAATTTACTGTATGTATAGGAACCCAAGCAAAGGTGAAAATGAATTAAAATAATGTAATAATTTTTATTGTGATACATGTTTATTTATTACAATTCAATTAAAGTTTTATTTTGTTCTGGTTGATCATTGATCTTCACTTCGGCTGATCAATAAAGTGTCAAAACAAATCCAGATGATTAAACATATTAAGATGTTAAATCAGAAAGCTGTGACTGTCCTGTTGTGTGTCCGATGTCTCCTGAGAGGACATGTCCAGGTTAAAGGTCACGACCTAGACTCTGGGGACGCTATGGTGGTCAGTCAACAGTTTTATTGGTCTGACCTTAGGTCAAAGGTCAGACAAACAGAGAGGTGGGTGACCTGGCTACACGCGTAACCCCACGGTGGACGATGTGAGAGGCATTGTGTTGGAATCGTGACTAACTTCACCGACACGAGTTTATTAAGTATTTTATACGGACTTCCTCTGAGGGACGTCCGCTCCGAGCAGACTGGCCTCGTATCGCCAACATATTAGTGAATGTGCAATCGGGCAAATATAGAATGTGCTCGTTAAAACCCTCGTAATAATGTGGACGATCTATAAAGTTTATCCATCGCCCGTTCTCCTGCCGTTGGCTCATTCCGTCTTCCCGGGTCGTCCTCCACAAAACGTAGTGTGATCGTAAACGGCCTTGGAATTTATTCACGTTTGTGTCGCTGCATTTACATCGGTTCACTTTTTTTTTTTAATCCAATGCGACTTAAATTAAGTTAACTTAAGTCGCGGCGTCCGAGCGTCAGCTACTACGGTGCAATATCCCTCCCTCGACCGGCTTTATTTAGCGCGACCTCTGACCCCTGGCTTGGTGCAGAGCGCGCGGTCGTGTGAGAGGGAGGCTGATTCCCACACACATGAGTAACAGCATTGAGTCCTCCTCCTCCTCCTCCTCCTCCTCCTCGTCCTCCTCCTCCTGCCCACTCCTCCCCCCGCTGGACAAAGGCAGACTTAGTGCTGTTTTTCTTTTGTCGACGCTAACGTGTTTGAGTAAAGGAGGTAATGGTGCCACAAGTGCTCCAATTAAACGAGTTGCAATCCTGCTGAGAAGAAAGAGCCTGAAGCCCCACCCACCCTCCACCCAACCCCCAACCCCCAACCCCGCCTCGCTCGCCACGCCTCATACACCACCGCCACCACCACCACCAACACCTCCACCACCACCACCACCACCTCCACCATCACCAGCACCACCAGCACCTCCACCACCGCCACCTCCTCTACCATCACCAGCACCACCACCTCCTCTACCACCACCACCTCCTCCACCACCACCTCCACCTTCTTCTCCAATACCACCACCTCCAACACCTCCACCATCACCAGCACCACCACCTCCTCTACCTCCACCACCTCCACCACCACCTCCTCTACCACCACCACCTCCATCACCTCCACCTCCACCACCACCTCCTCTACCACCACCACCTCCACCACCTCCACCTCCACCTCCACCACCACCTCCTCTACCACCACCACCACCTCCACCTCCACCACCACCACCTCCATCAACACCTCCACCAGCACCACCACTGTCACCGCCACCACCACCATCATGACCTCCACCACCACCTCCTCCACCTTCTTCTCCAATACCACCACCACCACCTCCACCACCTCCTCCTCTACGACCACCACCTCGACCATCACCACCACCGCCACCACCATCATGACCACCTCCACCACCACCATCATGACCAACTCCACCACCACCACCTCAACCCTGCTCCCCAACAAAACCTACCATTCTGATGTTTATTCATCAGCCATAGGAGTGAAGCACCCAGAGGATCGCTCTCTCTCTCTCTCTCTCTCTCTCTCTCTCTCTCTCTCTCTCTCTCCGCTCCGAGCGAGAGGCCGGCAGTCAGTCAGGAGAGGAGAGGACGAGAGAGGGTGAGACGGAGTGGATGAGAGAGGGTGAGACATGTGGGGGGGGGGGGGGGGGGGGGGGGGGGTGGTATGGTGGAAGGGGGCAGAGAGATTGAGGCCTCACTTTCTATTGCTGATGACTGCTTCAATCAAAATCTGTGATTGACAGGTCCAGGAGGGGTGGGAACGTGAGGGTTGGAATGGACGCTATAGAAACCATCGCACTATGCATGGGGGCCGGGGGAATACTCATTAATGATAAAGAAAATACCAGGAATGTGTGTGTGTCTGTGTGTGTGTGTGTGTGTGTGTGTGTGTACATTGCCAGATACCACCAGCACAAGGCCACTTCGTTCACGGCCGCACACGGAGTCGGATTAAATCAAC
>PIJE02000708.1:135494-140494 GCA_002895965.2 Coryphaenoides rupestris | reverse complement strand
CACATTTGCACTGTGAAGCCCGTACAGTATTAATACAAAACAGGATCGGTTTGGGTGGATCCACACTCGCTCCGGATCCGAGGAGAAGGAAGCAACTGATTGAAGAGACTCTGGAGACACTGAGAGAGGAGGGGGGAGGCAGGAGAGGGAGGAGAGAGGGGAGGTGAGGGAGGGAGGAGGAGAGGGAGGGGGGAGGAGAGGGAGGGGGGAGGAGAGGGAGGAGGGGAGGAGAGGGAGGAGAGGGAGGAAGGGGGGAGAGGGAGGGGGGAGGAGAGGGAGAGGGGAGGAGAGGGGAGGAAAGGAGGAGAGGGAGAGGGAGGAGAGGGAGAGGGGCGGAAGAGGGGGGAGGAGAGGGGGAGGGAGAGGGAGAGGGGAGGCCCCATCTCGGAGGGCCTGCATGCATGCAAGGGACCGGGAGCAATAGTCTGCATCTTAAATAAACGAATCGAGGTCGACTGTGCTGTTGGACGGGAAGGCTGTGACTTCCCTGGTCAGGACCGGGTCAGGGTCAAGGGTCAGATTTATATGACATATAATATATAACATAACACATAAGACTCCTCCTTGTCATCACAGACGTCATGATGTTTTATTATGTTCTATATTACAGAACATAATGGCCATCTTTACAACCAAGAGAATCTGTCTAATGTCGATAGCTATCAAATTATTTATGGTACGTTTTTTTATTTTATTTAGATTTAGCATTTTTACAAATGTAGGTCAACTGAAAATGACATCCATGTCTGACATTTTGCCCTTGACTAAAAATAGATCAGGGAATTTAAAGATATTTAGGCTATAAAGGATTTTATATTTAGGCTAACAAAGGTTTTTTTAATTGTCTCCACTTCATCAGCGTTATAGTGAATTATAATAAAGTGTCTTCCAGTAAGACGTGTGTCTGTCAGCAGCTCTCTGTCCGTCCGTCCGTCCGTCCGTCCGCTGGTCACTTGGGACACGTAGGAAATAACCACTTAATTAGTGGCCCTTGAACTGTGGCCCTTGGAGGTAATAATAGCCCCCCCCCCCCCCCCCCCCCAGGCCCTCAGCACCTCCCCGGCCCCATGGATGGTCCCCTGGGGAAGTGTCCACACCGCGACCTCTCTGACCCCACGTGACCCCGCGTGTGACCCCCATGTCTGACCCGGCCGACCAACAGGTCTGAAGGCCTCAAGTGTCTCTCATTAAAAAGAGTTTCTTGGTTCATAATGAACCGATTACAAAACTATATTGTTTAGATGACACAAGGAGTTCCGGTTTAAAATGTCCAACTATATCCCATTCATCCCAGTTATTTATGTAGGCCTGTTTATTTTATTCATGTGGGCCTATTTCACCATAAGCCTACATAACACATTTCACATTATCAGACATTTTTCTCATGGTAAAAGTAGTAACATACAGTATATATACAGTATAACAGTATATACAGTATATATAGGACTATATTTATATCAATGTCAACAATTGTGTCTTGTTTATTTTTATATAGTTTAGCTTTCTGGAGAATCAAATCTCGAATAGGCTTTAAATTCAAGCCTATGTTTTAAATTCAGGCCTACAGTATGTTGTATATTTTCTGTTATTTATTAATGTCTAATATAGACCTATTATGCTTAAATCTATCGTGTATCTTCAGTTAGTGGTTTGTTTAAAGCAGCCTGTGATGGATTATACCTCAAATCCTATAGGCCTGTCATATTCATAATGTCTATAATATTCATACAGGCCTGAAAACACAACCAGCCAGACTGGGCTCTGTGCTCCGCCTGTTTTAATCAACAGGCATTTTGTGTGCTACTTTCATTCATTTCCTTTTGATTTATTTTGTGTTAATTTGAAAATAATCCCTCGTTGACCCCTCGAGTCGAGGGTCCATCTGCTGAGTCCGGCCTCACGGGCCGATTGAGGCCAACTTAAAGGAGATGAACTGATGTTAAAGATCAAACTCTAAACCTTAAATGTCCAACCCAAGTTCAACAGTGAAGACAGTAAATTTATCTTTAAAATGTACAAAGTTTCCTTCATCCTATTCCTTAAATCATTAATTCATGATGATCAGTATCAAACCATTTAGACATCAAATACAGTATAGGCCTCCTGATAATAATATTATAATCAAATTAATCTATCTGAGGTTCTTGACCTGATTTTTAATTTCCAGAAAATAGGTTTTAAGATATGTTTTTATAAGAATTGTTTCCCCACATTGGCTGCTAATCCACATCTTCTACATGATATCTGGGGTTTAAGTTGTCTGTTATTGTTTCTATATGTTAGTAATAACCTAAAACCAAACAACAACACATAGACCCAGTTGTTAATAATGTTAGTTCGATTTCCAACTAGTGTATATCTTTCTTTTAATAAAACAATTATTTTACAAATCAGGGCCTTGGCTAAAACAAAAGGCGAGTATTGAAAAACAAAGAAAATATAATGTACATAGCGTTTTAATATTCCAATTTAATAATCAACATTTTCATCACAACAAAACTAAGCGAAAGCAGGCAAAACGAATTTCAGATGTAATAATTTTAATTATGAAAAATGAATCATAAAAATATACATCAAAGTTAATAAATTGCATTTACAGAATCAGAAAAAAACAACTAAAATTACAATAGTTATTTTTTTCAGTGTAATTTGGTGGGTACATGAATACAGAAACATTAGGCCTCTACATCAAAACACTTCAGAACATTTTTCAGTGTAAATAACATTATTTAATAAAAAAGAGTAAAATATAATCCCAATTCATATTCAAAACACTGACTATGAATGAGGATATAAATCCCCGAAAATAAAAACAGAGCAGTAGGCCAATTATTTATTGAATTATAATAACCTATATTAGTACACTGTTCCTTTAAATACAGGAGAAGTCGGCTATTAATCAATTACACTTTACTGTTACACCAGCGAGTTCTAGTTACTACGACGGTAATCATGTTGTCTGCAGCTCCTACATCTGGAACGCCAACATTCACAAAATCATCTCTCCCAAATGAATGGATGTACATATTAAAAAATAATTAGCATTAAACAGCCTTATAGATTAGGCCTAAAACTATAGTAGACCTGCAGGCATTTTTGTGTTTCGATTTCTTTTTTGCAGAAACTATTTCCGTCTGGATTAATAAAGTATCCCCGGCGATGAATGCCGTATCGTTCAGCTAGTATCAGGTCCAGGGAGGCTCAGAGTCTCAACTTCTGGTTCCTCATCTCTGAGCTTGTTGGGTCCCAGATCCCAGATCCCAGATCAGACCTCAGCTCGGTTCCATCACGGCTCTGGGAACAACACAGGAAGGCCGCATTAGGACGACAATCCTGATCTACTTCCTGAACCTATGAACATGGGGTTTTCAGAACGGTGCTTTACAAAACATTATGAGAGAGATCTAGAGATGTGCGGTAGAGCAGTAAGGGATTGAGGGAGGGAGATGGACTCAACCCAAGGTAACACAAGCATCACCGCTATATTCGACCACTGACTATATTAACCTGGTAACATATTGAACATATTCATGTTGAGAATATCACACGAATATCACCGGACGAGGAGGCTATACCCGAGCAACAGAGCAGCCAGAAAACAACGACTAAATCTGTATGAACGTCTCGGTGGAGCCGGAGACCCTCGGCGTCTCCGTCTCCGTCTGCAGGCTTTTATCCCAGCAGGGAGCCTCGCAGAACTCTTTCTCTCTCAATTCTCACCCACTCCCCGATTCAGACGAAGCCTTTCTCTACCCCCCCCACCCCTACAATAAGGGTTAGACCCCGCCTCTCTATCCACCTCTGATCCCTCTCTCCCTCCCTCTCGCTCTCTCTCTCTCTCTCTCCATTTCTTTCTCTCTCTCTCTCTCTCTCTCTCCCTCTCTCTCCCTCTTCATTGCTCTCTGCAGACATGCTGCGTATGCAAATACTCTTTTAGTCTTTTATTCGGGACCCCCCCCCCCCCCCCCCCCCCCCCCCCTGGTGAATGAATACAGGACCAAATGAGAGCACGCTCGCCGGGGGCGGAGCTTAGAGCCCACCGCTCGGAGGATCTCTTGGCTCTGATACACCTTCCTCACTGCACACACACACACACACACACACACACACACACACACACACACACACACAATCCACACACACACACACACACACACCACACACACACACATGCAGAGATACACACACACATCAGAGATACACGCACACACATGCAGAGATAGAGACACTCACACACACATGCAGATACCACACACACACACATGCAGAGAATACACGCACACACACACATGCAGAGATACACGCACACACACATCATGCAGAGAGATACACGCACAACACATGCAGAGATAGAGACACTCACAACACATGCAGATACACACACACACACACATGCAGAGATATACACACACACACACACACACATGACACATATACACACACACACACAGAACAAACACACACACACACACGCAGACAAACACACACACACCCGACAAACACACACACACACGCGACACACACACACACACACCACACAACACACACACACACCAGACACACACACACACACACACACACACACACACACACACACTTGCAGACACACACACAAACACACACACACACTCCCAGACATTACAACGGCAACAATCCATCCAGGTGAATCAGGTGTCTGTTTGGTTCAGATCGCTATGACAACAGCGACCGTACTGGACGGTTACCTGCTGAGTGTGTGTTCTGTGGTCAGGTGGTTCAGCTTCACCTGTACAGCAACGTGAGCCCTCCTGCTGCAAGCTACATGTCCTGCGAGAGACAATTCTGTGGCGCAGCACAGAGAGACGTGTGGACGAGTCTAGACCAGGCTGCAGGCTGGTGTGTGTGTGTGTGTGTGTGTGTGTGTGTGTGTGTGTGTGTGTGTCTGCGTGTGTGTTTGAGAGTTGCTTACATGTACTACAGTATCTGCAAAGCCAAATTAATCTCCAGGTACAGGGTGGTGG
>PIJE02000708.1:132851-135469 GCA_002895965.2 Coryphaenoides rupestris | reverse complement strand
CCCAACACACCACACATCACTACAGACACACACACACACACACACACACACACACAGCCCAGACATGAGCAGATGCAGAGACATTAGCCTGTCAGCCGAGGGCCCCTTGTGTGTGTGTGTGTGTGTTTTAATGTGTGCGCAAGAGAACGTGTGTGTTTGATATGCAGTGTGTGTGCGTGTGTGTGTGTGTGTGTGTGTGTGATGGGAATGGGGGGTGGTGGTGGTGGTGGTGGGTGGTGGTGGTGGTGGAGCAGCTCTGAGTGCCACCTGACTGTTCATTAGTCTATTCAGGCCTTCTTATGCATGTCTGAAAAACATGGAGATGGAGATGGAGCTGGGCTCAGCCTTTCATGCTAAACGAGGGCGTCTTTCCAGGAATTAGAGAAGCATTGATAATGGTGAGGGGGGGTGGGGGGGGGTGGGGGGGTCATGGGAATCATGGGAATCATGGGAATCATGGGTCTCTCTCTCTCTCTCTCTCTCTCCGTGTGTGAGAATGAAGATATAAGAAGAAAGCAGGCCGAGTGGAGAGGGAATTAAGCGACGGTATGGATGTATATACCGTGACACATATTTCTTCCTTTGCGTCTAAAACAATGTGCTTCTTCCTGACACGGGGCGAGGCACAGGGGGGGGGGCGTTACACAGATGCCTCGACAGAGAGTCCTGCTAGTGGCTGTTTGTGAAGCCGTGTTTCGGTTCGTGTTTCTTCCTCGTCGAGTTTGGTCTGTAAATAGGAAGCACACAACATGCATGGTGGAAAGGTCTCGGCGTGGGACACATAGTCCACGTTTCTGGCTTGCTTGGTTCCTGGCGCGACATTTTTTAAATATCCTGCATCAGAGTTTCTGGAAGTGCGGGGGTCAGGAAGCGAGCGAGTTGTCCGGGGACCTCGCAGACCAGAGACAACACTGAAATGATCTACAGTATCTAGGGTCCCGAGAGAACAGAAGAACTGGTAGACAGTGGAAGACCCCCCCCAGGTCCTACTACAGCTACTACTGTATGTCTCAGTAGGCCTCAGATGGTCAGATGACTCCACCTCGAGTCACCAGGGAGGAGGACTCTGAATGAAGCCACGAGAGAGAGTCACCACAAACACACGTGACCAGGCCTCACGCCGGGGTGTCTCAGGACACGGGTCTGTACGTGAGCTCTCGGCATTGACTCGCTCAAAGACTCAGTGTGTGTGTGTGTGTGTGTGCCATGTGTGCATGACTGTATGAGTGGGTGGGTGAGTGAAATGTTGTGAAATCATCAGACAGTGTGTGTGTGTGTGTGTGTGTGTGTGGTGTGTGTGTGTGTGTGCGTGTGTGTGTGTGTGTGTGTGTGTGTCGTGTGTGTGTGTCTGTGTGTGTGTGTCCGTGTGTGTGTGTGTCCGTGTGCTTAGAAAACAGAAGCAGTGACGGGAGCAATCTCAACCTAAATATATTCATACTCCGTTTATAACACAAAGAGAAATCCATTTTGCTTAATGTTTACATATGGATGCATATATGCATACAGGCTACCCCTGCATACACACACACACACACACACACACACAAACCCCAGCGTGTTCACATGATGAGTGGTCATCATCGGTGTGTGTGTGTGTGTTAACCAGCGAGCCTCTCCACGTCCCCCCGCTCTCGAACCAAACGCTCGCTTTGTTACGACGCGCAAAGAACGCTGATTGCTAGAATATCCCCGATATTCAAATGGGCGGATTTGAATTTAAATGGAGGGCGACGGCGGCGGAAGGACCAGAAGCCGTGATGTCATCACGGTGTGATGTAACGTAGACGTGCGATCGCTGGAGTGTCGTCGCGTGAGTCAGTTAGTTTGGATCCGATGCGTTGGTGTGCAGCGATCTGCAGGGCTGGGTGGGCGGAGCCACACACACAGAGCTGTCTGCAGGTGGGACTGTCTGGGCGGGGTTGATGTTATTACGTCCATCGGCACTGAGAACACATCTTTCGTCTTGACCCCAATAACACAGAACTCCCTGGCCGCTGTGCAACGTTAAAATAACTTCAACCGGTCGTTCACAGAGCAATATATTCCAACAGAAATAGCCTCTCTTAGTCCATCGGTTTACTGAGTTAACTGTTGACCGGTCCTTGTTCAATATGGGAGAGGTGTGTGTGTGTGTGTGTGTGTGTGTGTGGTGTGTGTGGTGTGTGTGTGTGTGTGTGTGTGTGTGTGTGTGTGTCTGGGAACGGTAAAGTTTGACTGTCTGCATTTGACGCATATGTCCATACTGCTGCTGGGTTACCCCCCACTGTGGACTCCCCTTCGCTCTCTCTCTCTCTCTCTCTCTCTCTCTCTCTCTCTCTCTCTCTCTCCTCTCTCTCTCTCTCTCTCTCTCCTCTCTCTCTCTCTCTCTCTCCCCCTCTCTCTCTATCCATCTCTCTCTGGGTGCTCGCCACTGTTTAACAGCTCCAGTGAGCCCAGGTCATGCACAGCTTTGGACCAAGGGAGCCATTGTGGTTCAAGGCCAGCCCTCACTGGCCTCCACAGCCTCCACTGCCTACCCACCCTCAACAGCCTGTAGTCTCTACTGCCTCACAGCTCTGCCTCACTGCCTCGTCCACAGCCTCGTAGTCTCTCACTGCTCCTCCCAACTCAACTGCCTA
>PIJE02000708.1:85351-130351 GCA_002895965.2 Coryphaenoides rupestris | reverse complement strand
ACCTGTTCCATTATTTTAACATTTATAGATTATTGTCGGTTAACATTGAGATACTTTTAAAATCTGTATCCTGTTTTCCATAAGAATCAGTTCTCTGCGTTCCCAGGAAAGCCCTCCAAGACTCCAGGCTGTCCTGCTAATATATGCACACGATCTCAGTATCTGCGTCTGAATTAAAGCAATTAGCCAGCGTACGCGGCAGCCCTCGCCGCTAGTTAGCCTCGTGAATGGGAGCTCATCGCTTCACTTGAGCCTCTTTAGCCGCCACAATCAGGACGCCGATCTGCCGAGAGCGCTCAAGTACCCCGCTTGAGAAGCAGTTCAGGTCCCGTCCCCGGGTCCCGATCGGGGCCCGGGTCCGGGGCTGGCGGTCCCCATTCAGACGGGACACAATGGCGGGGGGGGGTCGGGGATTAGATTCGGAGCGTGAACACAACTGAACGTTGTATTATCTACGTTTAAAATAACGATTTCGTGTCGCACTTCTCGGAACACAAAAAAAAAACTTGGGGTGGCGGCAGCTAATTGGGTGCTTCTTTTTTTTTTTTAAGAAAATATTTGTATTCGGTAATGAATGGTAATGAAATAACAAATTAATGGAAACAGTAAAAAATAGACGACTAAAATAATACAATTAAACTATTAAATAGCTCCTCGTTGAGTTAGCTGTTTAAGTTCGGCACCACGTGGTCCCGCCCTCTTCAACGGATGCCCGCCAAAAGAAAAAACGGTTGGCTGTCGTTTTTATTTTTATTTTTTATACGCTTTAATTGTATCGCCTATCTTTTGAATCCAAAATACGTGATTATCGTCGATTATCGTGAAGATCTGCAATAAAACAAATATTTTAGGGAGTCTCGTTCTCAAGTCGTCTGTAGGGAGGCGTGTTCATGATTCAATTTCTATCCAATTAAAACAAAGCTTTGAGTTGCTAGGCAGAGAGTCCTGATGGATATCTCATTCTGATTGGCTGATTAAAAATAAATCACATTCGTGGAGTGTTGTCGAATCCCGATCCTGTATAGACTCAAGTCAATAATAATAATAATAATAATAATAATAATAATAATGACACTGATTGGACTTATTAATGCTGTAATTATAATGTGTGCTCCGTATGAGGGCGTTATGTGTTCATGGTTACTTTCTTGAAACGTACATTTTAATTCTTATTGGCAGCCAGGCCAACTCGTTCCGTGTTTTATGTTTTATTTCAGAGTTCGTTCCACTTGCTTCCTGACTCAACTCAACGGAACGTCTGGAGATCCGCTCCGTGTTTCCCAGTTAACTTTAATTGTACCTGAAGCCTGTACACACCTGGTGTCTCCTGCATGAACAGGTCAGGCATGTACTCTCATATCACATATTTATTAAATATTGCTTTAATACTAATATTCATCCCAATATGATTATGGATCATATTTATTAAAATACTCAAATGTATTATAAATGAGAGGTTTGGGGGACAGAGGGGAGAATTAACAATTAGGCCAACATACAAATAGGCCTAAATAATAAAATGTATAATTTAGGTTATATACAAGACTGTAAATGTATAATAATAATAATAATAATAATAATAATAATAATAATTAATAACAATAATGGTAATAAATAATAATAATAATAATAATACTATTATTATTATTATTATTATTATTATTATTATTATTATTATTATTATTATTATTATTATAGTGGTTATGATATTGATAGGCATATGGGCCTCTAACCTATAAATGTAACCTTTGACAGATGATGAAGTTATTTTAGTTGTATTTTTGTGGTTGTGGTTTTTAAGTTGAGGAGGCCTCAATGCTTCTCTGATGAGAGACCGGAGGATGAATATGAAATAAAAACATAGCGAACAAAAACACATTTAAAAAATCCATGTAACGTTCTCACCTTTTTCAGCCCAGTTTGCATGCCTGCAGCTTACATTGTTGGACTACAAATAACTACAAATAGGCCGAAACTATCACCACCTAGGCCTGCCTCTCCTATCACGACAAGACGATGACGTCAACACAATTATTTTTGGTGTAATCTTTTGCAAATTAGGCCTGGCTTATCATGAGCACTGCAATTAACTCGTGTTGTTTGTAGGATAAGATAACATGAGTATAGTTGTATAACTGGAGGCCTGAGAGTTGCTTACCTTGTCCTGTCCTGTGTCGTGTGTGTGGACATCATGATGTTATATTGTAGGAAGGAACCAGCTCTCATAATGGAGGTCATTTCTACTTTCGGTTATCTAGCTTTATGACAGGAATTTAACACTCATACAGCTAGATAACCAAAGACAGAAACACACCTCCTGTCGTGCCAGGGTGGACCATGATGACCCAGGCTCTGTCATCTATGAAAAGGTTTTAGAAAACACACCATAATACACAGATAATTCAGCATGTGTCCTCGTTTTGCTGAACAATAAACAAGATCTCAACAGTAGAAGAAATTAGGATAATACGTGTATTTAAACACACTGAGGCCTACACTATGCAACTAAATAACTGTTTCATCTTAATAAATACACACACAGGGCCTATATTTAATAAATAACTAATCTTTACTTTGAGGAATTTGAGGAGGCCTTCTCAAGGGTGGTCTCACATCTATATAACATTCCTATTGGCTGCCATAGACCTAAACACAAATTAATATTATTCTGAAAATTACAATACAGTGGCCTTTAATTACACTGAGACATATGGCAAAATAAAGAGCTATGCACTCATTTTATTCAACCTTTATGTTTGAAAAATATAATGTGGTAACGTATGGTCCACATGGGCTCACACACACACACACACACACACACACACACACACGTTTTACAATACAGATTGCTACAGATTGCTGTATAGATCAGCTATATGCAATGTCAATGTTCAATAAGATAAATATGAATGAAGTTATACAATCCCAGACTTTATATTATAGACGATACAAGTGTGTGTTAGTAACCACCCTGCTATAATAGACCTTTACCCTCCCTGAAGTGGGTCATTTAAATTACAATTCACTCATTAATATACACAGGCCTACACACAGGCCCACATCAAAATAAAAACTGTGTTTATAAGCCATTGGCTTATGTGGTCTAAACCTAAAATAAAATGTAGGCTTCAGAAGATTGCAAGCTATTTATGTCTGCTTCTCTTGTGTCGTGGTTGCAGAATGCTGTCCCAACTCAACTGTACTATATAGTTTATCTATACTACACTATACTATAGCTATACTATACTGGGCTATATCCTGACCTGACATAAATCTAAACCCATATACTGCATGTTGCCCTGAGCTAAACGCTGGCATGCGGCCGTAACACAGCCTTCAAAGTCAACAGCTTTACTCTTGAGACTCTGAATTGGGTTTCAGTAAAGGCCAATTATAATCCACTATTTAAGTTTCCTTACAGTAGACCCCCCCCCCTCCTCTATCCCAAGGCTACCTCTATACTACTTTTAATGAGAGTTGCAAATGGCCTATTTGTAGAACTAGGCTGCTCCTCAGCCTCGTCCCACCCATGGGCAATTCCACAATCTAATTTCTGCTCATCTAAATAGGTCGTAGGCGACACATCGCCTTACATTATTCAATGTTACAGCTGTGGCACAGGACTTCAGACCACAGCGGAACCAAACATCTCGTGTGCAGGAGAGATCCTCGTCTTCATATAGAAATAATAACACACAATTCAGTGATCTGAGAAGCAGAGGCTGTTCACTGATGAACTGGATGGTCTATAGGCGACCAGGTGGTGACAGCCTTATGGCCTCTCAGTGGTGTTCCCATCATGGGCTGCACATATGAAACATGAGCATAATAAAACATACAAAATACATGCTTGGGGAAGGTGCTGCTGATGGTGTGTGTGTGTGTGTGTGTGTGTGTGTGTGTGTGTGCCGTACCTGTGTGTGTGTGTGTGTGTGTGTGTGTGTGTGTGTGTGTGTGTGTGTGCCGTACCTGTGTGTGTGTGTGTGTGGTCCTCATCCTCCTCCTCTGTTGGATAAGACACAGTAATAATCGTATCCTTACAGGCACGCTGTGTGTGTGTGTCTCTCTCTCTCTCTCTCTCTCTCTCTCTGTGTTCAGCTCTTCTTGGATAAGTCCGCTCTCCTCTCTCCTCTCTCTCCTCTCTCCTCTCTCCTCCTCTCTCCTCTCTCCTCCTCATCATCTCCTCCTCCTCCTCCTCCTCCTCCTGTGGTGGTGGTGACACCTCGTGCCTGCAGTGACGTCATGCCAGCAGCAGGGGGCCGTGCGACCAATGGCAGGACAGCGTCTCAGGCGAGGGGCTGGGGTGTGTGTGTGCGTGTGTGTGTCAGTGTGTGTGTGTGTGTGTGTGTGTGTGTGTGTGTGTGTGTGTGTGTGTGTGTGTGTGTGTGTGTGTGTGTGTGTGTGTGTGTGTGTGTGTGTGTGTGTGTGTGTGTGTGTCAGTGTGTGTGTGTGTGTGTGTGTGTGTGTGTGTGTGTGTGTGTGTGTGTGTGTGTGTGTGTGTGTGTTGGGGGGGGGGACTGGTAGGGTACCCTGGTGTCATTTTATTCTCCACAAGACAGGGGAAACTGCGCCCCCTGGAGTCAGTACAAGGAACTAAAAACGAAAAACGACTTTAGTCCCCAGCCCAGAGTACAATTTCAGAATACAATATATCAGGCATTACTTACTATTTTACTTTTTGCGTATTACATCCTGAATTAACAACTTTATTTGTTGATTTGATGGCCTAAATACACTACAATTTATTTGCTTTTGCATTGGCTCCATGATATAGACCTACGAAATACAGACAGTGTATAGTCCAGCCGGTTCATAATGGAACAGTTCTATTGGCAGGAAGTCTTACTTGGCTGCCAAGGAATACATCTTATCTTATCTTATCTTGTCTTATCTTATATAATCTTATCTTCTAATGCAAGGTTAAGGTTAAGGTCATCTTCAAAAAGAAAATGATGAAGGTATTGTCACACCTCTTGCTTTATCATATGTTTCTAGTTTCTAAGATATGCAACTTGACATGAAATGCAAATCTATTGTAAAGTGAAACAAGTCAATAGTGACCATGTGACTCCCCCCTTTGGTCAGTCAGGGGCGCCCCTTGTGGTGACACGAAGAACTGCAGCATAACATCCAGCT
This sequence comes from Coryphaenoides rupestris, assembly GCA_002895965.2. Lineage (NCBI taxonomy): Eukaryota > Metazoa > Chordata > Actinopteri > Gadiformes > Macrouridae > Coryphaenoides > Coryphaenoides rupestris. The sequence continues at coordinate 125,215 of PIJE02000708.1, read as the reverse complement.
ATTAACACAAGGGTCCCTGGAATGTGCTTTTTGTTATTTTTCTTGTTTATTCGACTGCAAAGACTTTTTTGTATAATCTTTGCAGCAACAGTTATATAAGAGCTTCTTTTTTATATTGTATAATAGTTTTTGTTTGATAGGTATATATTTACATATATTTTTCAGACTATCATACAATATAAAATATATTGTATCTTGTGTATGTGTGTGCGTGTGTGTGTGTGTGAGGTTAATATATTATGAATCTCTCATGCGTTGAGTTTTATAAATAAGATAAGATAAGATAAGGTCGAACTTTATTGATCCAGGAGGAAATTCTGGTGCCAGGTTGCATAGCAACAGAATAAAACAATAGAGAAATAAACAGCAGAGTAATAAAAATACAATAACAGATTTACAAATTTACAGTAAGTCTAAGTCCTAGGAGAAGTATAAAAATATAGGTAAGATAAGATATTCAGTCAGCAAAAACAATTTGGCAATCATTGAAGTGTAATAAAAGGGTCATAAAAATAATGGTCAGAGGAAGGGGAATATATACAATATAAAAAGTAGATATACAAAACAATGTGTGTGTGTGTGTGTGTGTGTGTGTGTAAGGTAAATGTATTAAGAATCTCTCATGAGTTTTATACACTTCCCAGGTCTGCCTGTAGAAACATGCATGCATCATGTTAATCAGCATAATCTTAATTACCAGTCAATTAGGAGTCAATTAGCAGCACGCCTGTCTTCATGAAGGACATCAGCACATTTGTAACTCTGTTATTATTTACGTTTATTTGTATTATTCAGTTTATTTCTCTATTGTTGTTGTAGTTTGATTCAAAAGAGTCGACCGCGGCAGGACTCGAACCTGCAATCTTCTGATTCGAAGTCAGACGCCTTATCCATTAGGCCACGCGGCCGGTGACGTGTGTGCTCGGCGTCCCGGAACTCACACTGCGGCGAACACACGAACACACGTTTGGTTTGACCCTTGACCCCGGCGGGGACACTTTTAAACCGGTTTCTACATCACATTTATACCTCTGGTTTGACGAGTAAAGCGACGCGCGTCCTCCAGTCCGCGGGGGGCGCTGCGCCGACCAGGAGACACGTGGTGGGATGGACCGTCATGACGTCACATCCGCTGTTACACGCCGCCCGGTAGGTGTGCGTGTGAGTGTGTTTCTGTGTGTGTGTATTTCTGTGTGTTTCTGTGTTTGTGTGTGTGTGTGTGTGTGTGTGGGGGGTGTTTCTGTGTGTTTGTTTGTGGTGTGTGTGTGTGTGGTGGGGGGGGGTGTTTCTGTGTGTGTGTGTGTGTGTGTGCTTTTGTGAAATTGGTGCCTAACATTAAACAAAGTAATAATATATACATTCAAAGAATATATATATACAAAATATATATAAAAAAATAAGCAATTAAAAGGTGCAATTGAAACAAAAGATGTGTTTTGTTTCAATTGGACAACCCCAGAGTCAGTGGGGTTAAAGGTTAATATAACGTGTAGTATAGTGTCCATGGGGGGTTCAAAAGTGTATGACCTTGCTGGCCTCAGGGTCCTAGAGGTCCTGGAGAGATGGCCGATTGCAGCCACTCACCTTCTTGTGTGTGTGTGTGTGTGTTTCTCCTTAGGAAGCCTCCTTCATGAAGACCAGATGCTGCACTCGTGGCGACCTCCTCTGCGAAGGTCCCTCACGTCCCTCCAGTGGACGTCATGGCCCCGTTCCCTCCTCTCCACGGGGGGGCCCCCCCATGGTGCTGGCCTCCCAGGGGACACCGGTACCCCGGAGACCCGCATCAACCCCCTGAACATCCAGATGCTGTCTCAAAACCTCCACCAGCAGATCTTCCGAGGCCTGGCGCCGGAGTACGGCGAGGAGGAGGTGGAGAGGAGCATCCGCCACCTCCGGCGGCACGACCTGTGGGGCAAAGAGACCCCGGCCCTGGCCGACGTGCGGCTGGCCCTGCCGCCCATGTACGGCCCGGACATCGACGGCCACTTCCGGGTCCTCGCCCAGAAGCAGAGCCTCCCGTACCTGGAGGCGGCCAGCCAGCTGCACCACGCCACGTTGCCAGCGATGCCCCGTGAGTGGGCCCGGGAGCTGGGCTGGACGCGCTACGGGCCGGACGGAGACACCCAGCGTGTGGACTTCCCGGACGAGACGGCGATGGTGTTTGACGTGGAACTGTGTGTGACGGAGGGACAGTGTCCCACGCTGGCGGTGGCTGTGTCCCCCACGGCCTGGTGAGGGTGGGAACTTGGAAGTGGGACTAGCGTTGGGACAATGTGAGACAGGAGATGACAGTCTTAGGGCTTTATTAGCAGGACAGGAATACGCACTACAGACACAAATATGAGTAGTAGTCTCACGGCACTGGTTGAGGTGGCTTCTCTGCCTGCACCATGTGATGGTAGGTTATCTGTGTCCGGGTGTCTCCAGGTACTCGTGGTGCAGCAGGCGTCTGATCGAGGAGCGCTTCTCCTGGTCCAGCCAGCTGGTCCTGGCCGACCTCATCCCCCTGGAGACCACCGCCAACACGGTGCGGCCCCCCGGGGGTCAGTGGAAGGACCGGCTGGTGGTGGGCCACAACGTCAGCTTCGACCGGGCGCTGGTGAAGGAGCAGTACCTGCTGAAGGTGAGTGTCTTGCTCAAGGGCACCGGCAGCAGGCGTTGGGGCTTTGAACCGGAAACCTTTTAGCTGGGAGTCAAACACTTCTAGGTGGACGCTCCCACTTGTGATGTCAAAAACAGTGGAATGGCTCGTCACGCTCACACCTGGTGGTGTAATAGTTCTCCTTTAAATACATCACCCTCTCTCTCTCTCTCTCTCTTCCCCCCCCTCTCACTCTCCAGGGCTCCAAGATGCGCTTCCTGGACACCATGAGCCTCCACATGGCGGTGTCGGGGCTGACGGGGTTCCAGCGCTCGCTGTGGATGGCCAGCAGGCTGGGCAAGAGGCAGGGTCTGCAGGAGGTCAAGCAGCACGTCAAGAAGACGGCGGCGGGCCAGAGGAGGGCGGAGCCGGGGGTCGGTGGTGTCCGTCTGTCTGTCTGTCTGTCTGTCTGTCTGTAACACACTCTGGTTGTCTGCTTCTGTTGGTTGTCTGTTCTGTTGTGTTTTCATGCACACTCAACGACACCCCCAAGCCCAGAATAGGCGGTTAAACATTCAGAGACACTTCCAAATGACATTCCCTGTCATGTTGAGTTCATCCACCACGGTTTTGACCTTGGTTACAACAAACAGTGAACCACAAGATTATTATATGGCAGATTATTAGTCCCTACATCACTTTTAAAGCCCAGGTTGGTTCCCTATACTTCTGATGCGTGTGTGTGTGTGTGTGCAGATGGCTTCGTGGGACTGGGTGAACATCAGCAGCATCAACAACCTGGCGGACGTGCACGCCCTGTACGTGGGCGGGGCTCCGCTGCAGAAGGAGGCGCGCGAGACCTTCGTGAAGGGCAGCATGGCCGACGTCAGGAACAACTTCCAGGTGAGGCGCCCCCCCCTAGTGGCTGTCCTGCCTCACGACACCCCGATGGCCACACGTCATTAATTCTCACACTTTAAATATTGGACATTGACATGCATGTGTGCGTCCCATTTGTTCTCCCATCAAAGCTTAAATGTTTGTCGACTTTTATTATTTATTTATATATTTTTTTTAATTTATGTATTGTATAAGTGAGACCTGATATCCACATATATCATCATTTATGCAATAACTGCATGGGTGACCACATTAAGTGATGAATACAACATAATTGATGATGATTGATGATGCCTTATTGATCCCAGATGGAAAATAGTTACGTGATATAAGTGGTTAATTGATCTAATTATCACAAAACTATTTTTCCTTTGACTTGACTTGTGAACACGTGTTTGCTGCCCCCTGCAGGAGCTGATGCAGTACTGCGCCCTGGATGTCCGGGCCACTCACGAGGTCTTCACTGAGCAGCTTCCCCTCTTCATGGAGAGGTCAGTGCAGGTCACGCGTCGGGACTCCCGACGACAATTTATGACCTTCTGATCTTCACTCTGTAGTTGGGCAGTCAGTAACTACAACACTATAGATCTTGAGTGGAATTATACGTTTAAGTTTAGTTTAAGTATAGCCATGAGTTTTTTTTAATGCCAGGTACATTTGTAAAATCAATTAAACTCGCTAAACCACTAATTTCCTGTCAGGTGTCCTCACCCCGTGACCTTCGCTGGTATGCTGGAGATGGGCGTGAGCTACCTGCCCGTCAATCAGAGCTGGGGGCGGTACCTGGAGGACTCCCAGGAGACGTACGAGGAGCTGCAGAGGGACATGAAGAAGACCCTGATGAACCTGGCCGACGACGCCTGCCAGCTCCTGCACCACCACCGGTGAGGAGGAGACACCAGCGGGGGATTGGGAGGAGGAGAGACCAGCGGGGTGGAGGAGGAGGAGGAGAGACCAGCGGGGTGGAGGAGGAGGAGAGGCGGAAGGAGGAGAGACCAGGGCCAGGGGTATGGAGGAGGAGGAGGAGGAGGGTGATGTGGTCCGGCTAACAGGAGCTGTCTTGATGTCTAATTGCTAACAACGTCAAAAATGTTAGATAAAGGTTAAACCAATGAACCCACCGAGGTCATCCATGAGATGAGATTCCACTGTCGTGTGATGAGGTCATAGTGAGAGATCTGTGATGTCACCACCTCCCCTCCCTCCCTCCCCCCCCCCCCCCCCCCCCCCCAGCTATAAGGAGGACCCGTGGCTCTGGGACCTGGAGTGGGACGTCCAGGAGTTCAAACTGAAGAAGGTGCCGGTCCGCAAGAAGAAGGTCCCCTCCACCTCCTCCACCCCAGCCTCCTCCACCCCCACCTCCTCCACCCCTCTACCGGAGGAGGACCAGGAAGGTGGGACGGGTGAAGTGCCAACATGGCCGCCGAGAGTCTTGCTGTATTGGTTGTTAGGTTTTGTCGGGATGTGTGTGTGTATTTACGTCATTAAGTAGACGCTTCTCTCGATCGAATTTAAACTGAGAACAATGAAAGCGTCCAATCAAAAGTGAACATTATTATGTTTTTATTAGCCGTCTTTATTAGAGTAGATATTCCATAATAATGTATTCTTCATTATGTACAGTAGATGACTCGAGTCCCAAAGTGAACGATTTGAACTTGGAATATAGTTTCTCCTGGAGTAGCGTTTAGACAAGAGATGATGAGCTGGTGGAGATGACCTTTGACCTTTGACCCGTGACCCGTGTGGTGCCCCCCAGACCCGGGACCCCCGTCTGAAGAGGAGCTGGCGAGGCCCTGTCCCGCCAGGCTGGCGGTGGAGCGCATCAAGGCCTCCACCCTGAGCAGGATGCCCAAGAGGAGACAGCACCTGCCTGGATACCCCGGGTGAGATCAGTTAACCCCTCACTACCTCACCCCGGGTGAGACCAGTTAACCCCTCACTACCTCACCCCGGGTGAGACCAGTTAACCCCTCACCACCTCACCCCGGGTGAGACCAGTTAACCCCTCACTACCTCACCCCGGGTGAGACCAGTTAACCCCTCACTACCTCACCCCGGGTGAGACCAGTTAACCCCTCACTACCTCACCCCGGGTGAGACCAGTTAACCCCTCACTACCTCACCCCGGGTGAGACCAGTTAACCCCTCACTACCTCACCCCGGGTGAGACCAGTTAACCCCTCACTACCTCACCCCGGGGCACTCCAGGCCCTTCCACTGGACTTAAGATCTGCGGTCTCAGTTGACACTTTTAAAAAGCAGCTAGACTCTGAATCTGTTCAGACTGGCCTTTGTCTCGCCTCTTGTGTCTGTATTTCTGTGTTCTTATGTCCTTTGTTTTGATGTTTTATTGTTTCTAACTGATGGTCTTATTTTAACTATTTTACGCCCGTGAAGCACTTTGTGACGTTGCTCTGTGAGAGGTGCGATATAAATAAACTTTACTGACTTACTTGTTGGTGGTGATCCTCACCATCACCACCGGTGTGTCTCCCCAGGTGGTACCGCAAGCTGTGTGACAAGATGCCCACCAGGCTGGAGGAGGAGGAGGAGGACGACGAGGAGAAGGGGGAGAAGGGGGAGGTGGGGGTGGACAAGAAGAAGAAGGAGGAGGAGGGCTGGTGCCCGGGGCCGCGGCTGATCAGCCTCCAGATGAAGCTGACCCCCAAGCTGATGGGGCTGACCTGGGACGGCTTCCCCCTGCACCACAACGACCGCCACGGCTGGGGCTACCTGGTGCCCGGGCGCACCGACAATCCTGCCGCCCCCCCGCGGGGAGGAGGAGGAAGAGGAGGGGGAGGAGGAGGAGCAGAGGCCAGTCTGTCCTCACAGGTGTGTGTCTTTGAATCTGCTCGATTATTGAAATGCTCTATTATTATTATTATTATATACATCCATATTTATGTGATCCTGTCCTCTGATTGGTTGGGGCTGGGCTCCTCCTCAGAGCCATTGAGCAGCTGTACAGGGAGTCATGTGACGAGAGAGGGGTGCAGCGGCCGCAGGAAGTGGAGGAGAACGCGTCCGATGAGCTCATGCTGACCGACACGGCGCTCTGGCAGAAGGTGCACACGACGCACACGCTCTCACACACCACACGGAAACAACTCTTTATTATTTGTATTTATTATAATAAATAAAGACGTTAGAATATCATCATGAACTGCATTTCATTTACGCAAGGAGTCCTTTTGGTCCCGGGTCAAAGGGCGATTCAAGTCAATCTTTGAATATAATTAATATTCAATCAAATATTTATACAGGGCTGTGAAATATGAAATAAAATGTCCCTATTTCCCCAGAAGAAGTGTGTTTGAGTGTTTGTGTTTTTGACAGACATTTCCATATCGGGGTGATATGTGGTAACAGCCAGGGAGTCTACTGTATGTGGGTGTAGTTACAACCAGGATGATAGTTATGTGGGTGTAGTTATGAGGGTGTAGTTGACAGAAACGTTCCTGGCCTGTATGTGTCCCAGGTGGAGGAGCTCAGCCGGTCGGAGCGAGTGTCGGAGGAAAATGAAATAAGACAAACGAAAGGAAAGGTGAGCGTCGATTCTCGTATAATAATAATAATAATAATAATAATGCCAGGATTCTAACATCACTCAGTATGACGTTTTTAGTTTTATTTGCTATATTCACATGTCCTGCTCCCCAGCGCAAACCTCAAGGTGCGACGATTCCCACCGAGGCGAGCCAGTGCCACTATCACCATGGCAACGGGCCGTACAACGACGTCAACATCCCCGGCTGCTGGTTCTTCAAGCTGCCCCACAAGGTGAGCACAACACCGCTCTCACAACGTTCCCAGAATGCACTGCAGCATCGCCCATCCCATCGCATCGTGTTGGTCTCCTCCGCATCACCAATGAGCGTGAGACTCAAAGCCGCCATGTCCGTGTTTTTGCGTTTCCAGGACGGAAACGCCAACAACGTGGGAAGTCCGTTCTCCAAGGACTTCCTGTCCAAGATGGAGGACGGCACGCTGCGGGCAGGAAGGGGCGGGACCAACGCCACGCGCGCCCTGGAGATCAACAAGATGATCTCCTTCTGGAGGAACGCCCACAAACGCATCAGGTCACGACCCCGACCCTATAGACGCATCAGGTCACGACCCCGCATGTATAAACGCATCAGGTCACGACCCTGCTTCTAAACGCATTAGGTCATGAACCCCCCCAGGACCCCGGTGTTCTGAAGATGGGGTGTTCACTCGGGGTGGGGGACAAATGGTGGTGGAGTTTTTTAGTTGGTCTGTCTGCATTCTTGACAATCCCACTTTGCTGAAAACTTAAATAAAAGCTTAAAAACGTACATTAAATAAAAGGGATGTGAGCGGATGTGTCATCCGTTCCTTTCTCTCCGCAGCGCCCAGAAAGTCGTGTGGCTGAGAAAGGGAGAACTTCCTCGCACTGTGAGCAGGTTGGTCCCAGATAATAATAATAATATAACTGGCAGTTTCCATAACTTTCCATAACTGAAAATGTATATTCCAGCACCTTTGACCGCTAGAAGTGGCCCAAGTCGAAACATGGACAGCCAATCAGGACCATGCTTCCCTTCCTTCCTCCCCCAGACACCCGGACTACGACGAGGAGGGGCAGTACGGCGCCATCTTGCCCCAGGTGGTTACCGCGGGAACGGTGACGCGCCGGGCGGTGGAGCCCACGTGGCTCACGGCCAGCAACGCTCGGGTGAGGAGCGGGAGACGCAAGCAGCACCCACTCACCTGCGTGGTGGGAGATGGTAAATGGTCATGTAATGTTCTGGCTCATTCTCTCTCCCCCCCCACCCACCAGAGGGACCGGGTGGGCAGTGAGCTGAAGGCCCTGGTCCAGGCCCCCCCGGGGTACCACGTGGTGGGGGCCGACGTGGACTCCCAGGAGCTGTGGATCGCCGCGGTCCTGGGGGAGGCGCACTTCGCCGGCATGCACGGTACGGGACTCACGATCCAGTGTGTGTCAACACTGTGTTACATCAGCCACTTATCTACCAGTTATTAAGAGGTAGTGACTAAGTGGTCTCTGTGTTCCCAGGATGCATGGCGTTCTGTCTCTGACTCGGTCTCTCTGTTGTTCCCAGAATGCACAGCGTTCTGACTGTCTCTGACTCTCTGTTGTTCCCAGAATGCACAGCGTTCTTGTCTCTGACTCTGTTTCCTCTGTAATTTTTCCCCAGGATGCACAGCGTTCTGACTCTGACTCGGTGTCTCTGTGTTTTTCCCCAGGATGCACGGCGTTCGGCTGGATGACGCTGCAGGGCAAGAAGAGCCAGGGCACCGACCTGCACAGCCGCACGGCGGACACGGTGGGCATCAGCCGCGAGCACGCCAAGGTGTTCAACTACGGCCGCATCTACGGCGCCGGGCAGCCCTTCGCCGAGAGGCTGCTGATGCAGTTCAACCACCGCCTCAGCCAATCGGACGCCTCGGCCAAGGCCAGGCAGATGTACGCGCTGACCAAGGGCATACGCAGGTAGGGGGGGGCGTGGTCCATCCATCCATCAATCAAATTGAACTGTCCTTCCCTCCTCTGGTGTAGCTAGACATGACTCTGTGTTGTGACTGACTGTGTGTCGGGGGGGCGGGGCCAGGTATCACCTGTCGGAGGAGGGGGAGTGGCTGGTGCGCGAGATGAACATCGAGGTGGAGAGGGAGGAGGACGGGACGAGCATCTCTCTGCAGGAGCTCCGACGCATCTCCAAGCTGATCTCCCAGAGGTGAGCTCTCCCGCATCGATCATCGTCTTATCATCGTCTAGAAACCACCTCCAAGTTCCGAGACATCAGAGGTCCTCTAAACACCAGACCAGCACCTTGCAGAAGAGCCACTTGCAGGTTGATGACCCCTCTCTCTCCCCCACTCCCCTCCCCAGCTCCCGGCGCAGGAGTTGGGACCTGGTGGGCCGTCGCCTGTGGTCCGGCGGCACCGAGTCGGAGATGTTCAACAAGCTGGAGAGCATCGCCCACTCGGCCCAGCCGGCCACGCCCGTCCTGGGCTGCAGGATCAGCCGCGCGCTCGAGCCCCTGGTGGTCGGGGACGAGGTGAGGGGGGCGGGGTTCCCCGGGTCCACAACACAACACAACAAACAAGATGGCCGCTTGCTGTTTATGTATTTTAAAACGTGTGTGTGTGTGTGTGTGTGTGTAGTTCATGACCAGCAGGGTGAACTGGGTGGTGCAGAGCTCCGCGGTGGACTACCTGCACCTGGTGCTGGTGGCCATGCGCTGGCTGATGGAGGAGTACGACATCGACGGACGCTTCTGCATCAGCATCCACGACGAGGTGCGCTACCTGGTGCGCAGCGAGGACCGCTACCGCGCCGCGCTGGCGCTGCAGATCACCAACCTGCTGACCAGGTAGGCTGCTGTTACCTGCTGGCCAGGTACGCTACCGACCTGCTAACCAGCTACACTAGCGAGCGCGACCCTGATCGTGATGTTGAGGTGTTTCCAGTGGAGCCTGTCCTGCTCTTCTATCGGTCGTCATCTCGTCTGGTCGTCCGTAACGCCGGTGCTCTCCTGCGCCCCCTGCAGGTGCATGTTTGCGCACGCCCTGGGCATGCGGGACCTGCCCCAGTCCGTGGGCTTCTTCAGCGCCGTGGACGTGGACCGCTGTCTCCGGAAGGAGGTGACCATGGACTGCGTGACCCCGTCCAACCCCACGGGCCTGGAGCGCCGATATGGCATCCCTCAGGGTAACACGCACACATTTACATTCAGGGCATTTGTCAGACACTTTTATCCAAATCGACTTCCAAAGAGTACATTTGTTGAAGGAGAGACAGCAACATATCACTGTGGTTCATAAAGATAAGAATAGAGCAGGTTTCAAGCATTCATAGTCGTTGGCCATAGTCGGGGGCGGCAGTAGCTCAGGCGGTAGAGTGGTTGCCAACTGGAAGGTTGCTGGTTCGATCCCGCTAGCTAAGTGTCGTCGTGTCCCTGAGCAAGACACCACCTAACCCTACCTGCTCCTCCTAGCTAAGTGTGGAGGTGTCCCTGAGCAAGACACCACCTAACCCTACCTGCTCCTCCTCCTAGCTAAGTGTGGAGGTGTCCCTGAGCAAAGACACCACCTAACCCTACCTGCTCCTCCTAGCCAAGGTGTGGAGGTGACCCCTGAGCAATGACACCACCTAACCCTACCTGCTTGCCTCCTAGCAAAGCTGTGGAGGTGTCCCTAGAGCCAAGACACCACCTAACCTACCTGCTCCTCCTAGCTAAGTGTGGAGGTGTCCCTGAGCAAGACACACCTAACCCTACCGCTGTCCTTCCCCTCGCAATTGGGGGTGTCCTGAGCAGCCACCACCTAACCCACCTGCTTCCTCCTTAGCTAAGTGTGGAGGTGTCCCTGAGCAAGACACCACCTAACCCTACCTGCTCTCCTCCTAGCTAAGTGTGGAGGTGTCCCTGAGCAAAACCACCTACCCTACCTCTCCTCTAGCTAAGTGTGGAGGGTCCCTGAGCAAGACACCACCTAACCCTACCTGCTTCCTCCCTCGCTAAGGTGGAGTGTCCTGAGAAGACACACTTAACCCTACCTGCTCTCCGTTTAAAGTTGGGGAAGGTTTGTCCCTGAGTCAAACACACCGTAAAACCCCCTACCTGCTCCTCCTCCTAGCTAAGTGTGGAGGTGTCCCTGAGCAAGACACCACCTAACCCTACCTGCTCCTCCTAGCTAAGTGTGGAGGTGTCCCTGAGCAAGACACCACCTAACCCTACCTGCTCCTGACGTGTTGGTTGTTACCTTGCATGGTTGGCACCGCCGTCGGTGTATGAATGAGGGAATGTGAGGCAATATACATATAAATGCAATCCAATTTACCATTAATTGCTAGGTTGTCTGCATAATATCTGGGATAAGAGCAGAAGTGACATTCTGAGTGCATTACCAACATCTAAGAACATACAATATGCTAAGACGTACAAACACACAAGTTAGTGCGAGGGTTAGGAGAGGAGGGGGGGGGTTACGCAGAGTCCAGGTGAACTCTGAACAGGTGGGTCTTGAGTCTACGGAGTTTGTGGAAGCTGGTGAGCGAACACACCACAACATTATGTAACATATACTTTATTATTATTATTGTACAAACATGTGCAGAATACATAGGAACCGATTCATTGTACATAGGAACCTTCATACATAGGAACCTTCATTGTACAATCGGAGGAAACAAAGGATTTTAAAACTCGTTGAACTGAACTTGAACGTGAGCTTAAATCTAAGACACCTGCGTGTGTTTGTTCTCCAACAGGTGAAGCTCTGGACATTTACCAGATCATGGAGCTCACTCAAGGCTCTCTGGCCAAAGGCAAAGCGACCACCTGACGATGCCCGCCGTAACCAAGGAAAGTGACGGAGCGCGGGTTCACGACGCGTGGATACGAGCCGTGTTCCCTCCCCCCACGGAGGAGGGAGGAGGAGAGGGGACAAGGACGAGGAGAGAAGACTAGACTAGGAGACGAGCTGCAGCTCACCGAGTCTTCATCCTCTTCTTCTGTGGTTGCGGGGGCGTGTCCACCGTCGCTTCCTGGGAGGTCTCCTGACTCTGCTGCCGACAGGAAGTTGAGCGATTAGAGAGAGAGAGAGAGAGAGCGCTCGTGCGTATATATTTATATTTATATGTTATAGCTCCACCTGCTGGCTGGCGTCCTGCTCCTGCAGCGCGGCGTCCAGCGTGGCGGCGTTGATGCGGAAGTCTCTGGACGTGCTGAGCTTCATGTGCTGCATCAGGTTCACCTGAAACCACCACCACCACCACATCATCATCATCATCACCGTCACGTCTCGTACCTTCAGCGAGCGACTACTCCCATGTTACACGTGTTATGATATCGTTTGTACCTTTGACTTCTTGGACAGCGTTCTGAGCTCTCTCTCTCTCTCTCTCTCTCTCTCTCTCTCTCTCTCTCTCTCTCTCTCTCCTCTCTCTCTCTCTTCCCCTTCTATCTGTCTCTTATGTCGTGAGCTCTGGTGAGGGAGGCAGCGGGCATCAGGAACTGCATCCCCGGTTATTCTTTTTGGCAAGACATATCTCTCTCTATCTCTCATTATTAAGGCGAGACACTCTCCTCGCGCTTATATACTTTATCCACTTGGCGTCTCTAGATACACACAGCGAGAGTACCGCCGCGCATACTCTCTTCCTTAATTTCATCTCCGTCTTCTCTCTATATCTCCAACCGCGCTATCTATCGAAGTGCGCGTGTCACATTAATATAAGTCTACTGATTTCTCATAACCGGCCCGTCTCAAGACTCCATACGTGTGACCTGCAACGTCGTGGAGTAGCAGTTGAGTCGTCCGCGTGGGATCGATTAACCTGGCAAATGGAGCATATAGTATCTCTCTCTACTCCTCTCTCCGGACTATCAATCTGCTCCTCTCGGGGCGTGTCTCTATCTCTTAAAACTGATCTCTCTGGCTGCGTCTTTGCACACTGTGGCGAAAGATACTTCTACTCTATCTATATAGGCGAGTCGTAGTGTAGAGTAGTAGCTATATCTCTCTATGGATATCTATAATCTCTCTATTTAGGAACACTAGCTCATATATCTGATCAGATCTCAGAGCCTACTATGGATAGTAAAGCTAGTCACTGGACGGTAATGTGACCTGATATGACAGTACTAAGGTTCGTGATACCCGCTGTGCTATATCTATTATCATATCTATGTCTCTGATATATTTCAATATCTCTCAGTATCTTTACCAATTTTCCAGTTTTACGATATAGGTCAGATGGGCATTTGTGTGGTGCTGATGGATGGTGTTTGTATGCTCAAGACGCGCCGACTTACTGTGCAAGATAGTGATCGATATGTGCGGTGTTGATAGGGACGAGTTCTTTTAGCAATATATCACTGGGTCCTGAAGATGTAAAGAAAAGAGCGTTTGTCGGCATTCCTATACTGAGACGAAAGTATATCTCTTCATAAGTTGCCGATCTCTCTAATATAATAGCTGGGCAGTGTCGAGAGTAAGCCCTATATCTATATTATCTATCATATCTATTCTATATATACTAGATAAGACGAGGAGGACAAAGATAAACGACTATATCAATAGAACCAATTTTGTCATATAGATCTCATATAGTGATCTCTTGACCCATTAATAAGGTGGCTAAACCACTACAACGGAAAGACGTCTCTCTTTAAACACGCAGATTGACGTTTGTTGGAGAGTGTCCATGCCAGTAGGGGGGGGCGTATGTATGTCCAGGTAACTCTGAACAGGGTTGGGCAGTGTGTGTGGCATGCTCTTGAAGGAGGGTTGTAATGAACAATAAGGGGGGCTTATGTAGAGTCAATGGAAGTGACAACTTTGTACACGATCGTGGTGTTTCTTCTTGTGTAATTTCTCTCTATCTGTTATACAACGCAAAGCCGAAGCGCGAGAGTTACTAATCAGGCGTCAACACACGAAGTTGCTAACGTGTCTCGCTCTCCTCTCCAGCGTGAGGAGGATCCGTCTGCTCCGAGCGTGGCGGCCGTCCCCCCACCCTGCTCCTCCTCTCTATATTTAACTGCGCCGCATTGAAATGTAAACAGACAAGACTTGATCGCTTACTTTGCGCACGTCTTTCAAAATCCTTGAGCAAAGACGCACGCATTGGTGCCAGAATAGCACAGGGTCCCGGTGGTGCCGGTGCTGGTGCTGGTGGTGTACGACATATGATATACGATATTGCCTTGGGTCACATCGAGACACAGAGACAGCGCATCGTCGCTCACGATAGACTCGATATTGCCTTGGGTCACATCGAGACACAGAGACGGCGCGTCGTCGCTCACGATAGCTTTAATGCTCTGGCGGCGAATGAGGAAACGCGTGAAGAAAAAAAAAAGTGTTGTTGTTGTTGTCACAGTTTCATGAAATCAAATCAGCCGCGTGCCGGTAAGCTCGGCGGCAGGCTGTGGAACAAAGCGTCTCGCTGGGAATGGAAGCTGCTTTACGTTTAATGTGAGCTTGGCCACATGTCCCCCCCCTCATGGCTCTGTGTGCTCTTTGTCAGATCCAGCCAATGTCTAGACATCGACTTTGTCACTGTTTCCTGTCGACTCCATTGTTTCATGACTCAGAGGATCGCTTGGGGAATAATTAATAAATCAATGAGAGGTGGAAATATTAACAGGAGTGGAGATTTTACCAGATGTGAAGGAGGGATCCTCTCGCTGTCTGCGTGTGTGTGTGTGTGTGTGTGTGTGCGTTCAGCCTCTGGCTTTGCCGGTTGATGAATAACCGGGACGCAGGTAGAAAGCCAGGGGTGAAAGCAATTGCGATGCAATTCTTCAGGACCATTCCGGTTGTTTGTGTTGGGAAGATTGCCCAAGCGAGGTGAATAATCAACTCGCCGTATGCAGAGAGAAAATATTTGGCCGCTGTCTCTTCCATGGCTAGGAATTGCTTTAGCTGGGGTCCATAGCTCTCCTTCTCTCTCCATCTCTCTGTCTGGATGAGATATCTGTCTGTCTCATAGATATTTGGATAGATCATCTTTGCATCTCTCTGTCTCTGCCTCTCTATCTTTGTCTCTGTGTCTCTGTCTCTCTATCTTTGTCTCTCTGTCTCTGTCTGTCTCTTTCTCTCTCTCTCTCTCTCTGTCTTCCCTCTCTCTATCTGTCTCTCTCTCTCTCTCTCTCTCTCTTGGGGACAATGAATGGTGGCCATGCGCTGGCTGATGGAGGAGTACGACATCGACGGACGCTTCTGCATCAGCATCCACGACGAGGTGCGCTACCTGGTGCGCAGCGAGGACCGCTACCGCGCCGCGCTGGCACTGCAGATCACCAACCTGCTGACCAGGTAGGCTGCTGTTACCTGCTGACCAGGTAGGCTACCGACCTGCTAACCAGCTACGCTAGCGAGCGCGACCCTGATCGTGATGTTGAGGTGTTTCCAGTGGAGCCTGTCCTGCTCTTCTATCGGTCGTCATCTCGTCTGGTCGTCCGTAACGCCGGTGCTCTACTGCGCCCCCTGCAGGTGCATGTTTGCGCACGCCCTGGGCATGCGGGACCTGCCCCAGTCCGTGGGCTTCTTCAGCGCCGTGGACGTGGACCGCTGTCTCCGGAAGGAGGTGACCATGGACTGCGTGACCCCGTCCAACCCCACGGGCCTGGAGCGCCGATATGGCATCCCTCAGGGTAACACGCACACATTTACATTCAGGGCATTTGTCAGACACTTTTACCTGCTCCTCCTAGCTAAGTGTGGAGGTGTCCCTGAGCAAGACACCACCTAACCCTACCTGCTCCTCCTAGCTAAGTGTGGAGGTGTCCCTGAGCAAGACACCACCTAACCCTACCTGCTCCTCCTCCTAGCTAAGTGTGGAGGTGTCCCTGAGCAAGACACCACCTAACCCTACCTGCTCCTCCTCCTAGCTAAGTGTGGAGGTGTCCCTGAGCAAGACACCACCTAACCCTACCTGCTCCTCCTAGCTAAGTGTGGAGGTGTCCCTGAGCAAGACACCACCTAACCCTACCTGCTCCTCCTAGCTAAGTGTGGAGGTGTCCCTGAGCAAGACACCACCTAACCCTACCTGCTCCTCCTAGCTAAGTGTGGAGGTGTCCCTGAGCAAGACACCACCTAACCCTACCTGCTCCTGACGTGTTGGTTGTTACCTTGCATGGTTGACACCGCCGTCGGTGTATGAATGGGTGAATGTGAGGCAATACTGTAAAGCACTTTGGATAAAAGCGATGTATAAATGCAATCAATTTACCATTAATTGCTAGGTTGTCTGCATAATATCTGGGATAAGAGCAGAAGTGACATTCTGAGTGCATTACCAACATCTAAGAACATACACTATGCTAAACAATGCTAAGACGTACAAACACACAAGTTAGTACGAGGGGTGAGGAGGAAGGTTGGGTTGGGTTGGGGTGGGGTGGGGTGGGGGGGTTACGCAGAGTCCAGGTGAACTCTGAACAGGTGGGGTCTTGAGTCTACGGAGTTTGTGGAAGCTGGGTGAGCGAACACACCACAACATTATGTAACAGTATACTTTATTATTATTATTGTAACAAACATGTGCAGAATACATAGGAACCTTCATTGTACAATCGGAGGAAACAAAGGACGGACATAGAAACAGGATTTTAAAACTCGTTGAACTGAACTTGAACTTGAGCTTAAATCTAAGACGACCTGCGTGTGTTTGTTCTCCAACAGGTGAAGCTCTGGACATTTACCAGATCATGGAGCTCACTCAAGGCTCTCTGGCCAAAGGCAAAGCGACCACCTGACGATGCCCGCCGTAACCAAGGAAAGTGACGGAGCGCGGGTTCACGACGCGTGGATACGAGCCGTGTTCCCTCCCCCCACGGAGGAGGAGACGAGACGAACAGAGGACGAGGAGAGAAGGACTAGACTAGGAGACGAGCCTGCAGCTCACCGAGTCTTCATCCTCTTCTTCTGTGGTTGCGGGGGCGTGTCCACCGTCGGCTTCCTGGGAGGTCTCCTGACTCTGCTGCCGGACAGGAAGTTGAGCGATTAGAGAGAGAGAGAGAGAGAGCACTCGTGCGTATATATTTATATTTATATGTTATAGCTCCACCTGCTGGCTGGCGTCCTGCTCCTGCAGCGCGGCGTCCAGCGTGGCGGCGTTGATGCGGAAGTCTCTTGGACGTGCTGAGCTTCATGTGCTGCATCAGGTTCACCTGAAACCACCACCACCACCATCATCATCATCACCGTCACGTCTCGTACCTTCAGCGAGCCAACTACTCCCATGTTACACGTGTTATGATATCGTTTGTACCTTTGACTTCTTGGACAGCGTGATGAGGAACTTCTCGTACTGTTCGATGCTGAAGATCAGGTTTGGGATGACTTTGGTCTCCCGGAGCAGCTTGGCCTGGGAGGAGACGCCAGGAGACCCGCTCAGTCTACCTGACTTTTTGTTTTGTTCTGCTGTACGCTACGTTTATATCGGGTATTAAAGTCCATCTTCAGACTCATGTGTTGTTGTGTTGTGTTGTCGTCGTTCTTACGGTGGCGGCCATGTTGGCTTCATCCCTCCTCCTCTTCTTCTTCTTCTTGTCATCCCCGGCAACCTCTCCGTTCTGAGGAGGAGGAGGAGGAGGAGGGCAGAGACACACGTTTGAATTCGTGTCAGATCTAGAGCTAGAACTGTCTGGATGATGCGATGCACGATAGTGTCCGTTCTACATACGTAGAGCTAGGATTTTAGAGTCGTTTTCTAGATAACGTCTTCGTAGACGTACCTGGATGTAGGTGATGAACGCGTAACACTGCGGCGTCAGGTGGGATCCAGAGAGTTTCACCTGGACACACGGAAAAACAGGTCTTTTAACCTTTCTTTTAAACCTCTACATACCGAGTATATTTCTAGTCGTCTGTGCTTCAAGCTCACCAGCTTCTCGACCCTGGCCGGCAGCGCCCCCTGGTGGCTGGTACACACCTGGATGTACTGCAACACATCGGGGTAAAAAGGAGAGCGTGTTATAGCGGTGGTCGGCCAGTAGAGGGCGCCGGCTCCCCTCTACCCTCGGTGTGCTGGACAGACGGACTGATCCTGAACTCCTTCACTTTAAACTAGTTTAGCCTGTTTGTTAACATTAAGTCAGCTCTCAGCCTCGCAACCGTCCCTGGGAGGAGGAGGAGGAGGGACCGTCTTCACATATTTGGTGAGGGTGGTGTTGGCAATTGACATTCTACAAGGGTGGTGAAATTGACTCACATATTTGACCAGGGTGCCGAGGGTGGTGTAGGAGACTCATGTACAGTATTTGACCAGGGTGCTGAGGGTGGTGCAGGAGACTTACGTATTTGACCAGGGTGCCGAGGGTGGTGTAGGTGCGGCCCAGCGCCCTCAGCAGGGTGTCGGTGCAGGCCCCGGGCAGCAGGGCGGTCTGCAGCAGCTCGTTGAGGGCCGTCAGCAGGGTGCCCGCCTGCAGGGTCATCGCCTTCTCCACCCGATCCTGCTGACCTGCCGGAGTGGCCCCCGGGCTGCCCTCACCTGGAGGCGACACGACGATGGAGTCATGAACCGGGACAAGCGTGACGTTGGTGGACGGGCACACACCCTCCCACACCCCTTACCGGCGCTGGGTTTCTCTGCCTTCTTCTTCGTGATGAGCCAGTCCACCTCATCCAGGACCTTGTCCACCTGGGCCAGGACCAGCAGCTGTGGGGTGGGGTGGGGGGAGGGGGGGGACACACGGCATGAAGACGCTTACAGACCAGCTGCACGCTTAGCATCATGGGCAGCAGCGAGCGAGTCCAAACGACGGCCAAACTCACCGCCGCTGTGGTGGCCGTCTTCATGTTGACGATGGAGAAGTGAGACTGTTTCTCCACCTCCACTTCCTGTTGTCGAGGAAGAACAAAATGGAGTCTTACGGCCTGAAGTTGTTGCCGTTACTGTTAACATTAACAGTGTATTTGGTGTACTTAGGTACAGCGTACCACCGTGGACAGTTTGTAACACACGTGATAGTACTTTGAGAGTGCACCTTGTACACAGGTCTGTTTGGTACAGGTGGGTACAGGGGGGCTGCAATGCCTACCGGTACCACCAGGGGCCACCATTGGGTTTGTTTCATCCATCCATCCATTCTCATCCGCTCATCATGTTTTGTTGCGAGCACTGAGCGTCACAACGAACCTCGTCCAGATCACCCAGCTGGCTGTGGATGTCCTGGCACAGCTCTAGCAGCAGGCCAACGGGACTCTTGTAGAGGACGTGTAGACTGAACAGGAGAGACAGCAGGCCCTTGGTGAAGGCGATGTCCTCTGATAGCACCGAGACAGAGACACACACAGAGACAGACAGGGAGAGAGAGACAGAGAGACAGCGACATAGAGAGAGAGTACAGTGGGATGAGAACAAACTCACTACTGCCCCCCGGTGGCAGAATGGCTCAGGAAACTAAATCCTCACGACTCACCGAAACTCGTCTCCTTGCAGATTTTCAGCGTCCACGTAACCATCTGAACAAACTGTTGACGTGGACAAACACGAGTTAGGTCACAAAGCAGCCGTTGAGATGGAGAGATGTATGGATTTAATAGGTTTCGGGTTAACCCTAACCCACTGTCCCTAACCCCAATGCTAATGTTATATAATAACACTTATGACAGCATTAACTCATGTTAATTGGTTAATTAATATACCCTTATTGTAAACTGTTACCAGCTCATTCTCATTCATTTCTATATTTTGTATTTTTCCTCTGAATGAAGTACCAGAGCTGTTCTTGGGTAGTCGTGTGTCAGCGTACCTGCTGGGAGGCGGGGTCTAGCTGGCGGGAGAGCACGCTCAGGATGCTGACCAATAGCTGAGCCTCCTTGCTGTTGAACTCGTCCTCCGTGCCACTCAGCACCCAATAAAGGATACAGACGCATGAGAAGTCTGCATGTAAAACTAAAAGAGCTCAGGGGAGGCTGGAGTATAAAATGGCCGACCTGGAACTGTCGGATGTGGAAGAAGGTAATCTCCGTCACGTCGTCTCCGTCGGGCTCCGGGTCGTTGGTGGTGACGTCTGGACAGAAATCACACTTTAACCAACATATACACTACACACACAGAACGTGTGTTGTTCAGAGTACTTAGTATTGTTTAGCATATTGTATGTTCTGAGATGTTGGTACCCATGGTTGCCAGCAGCTGGGCGGTCCTGTCGGGGTAGCGGTGGGTGCAGGTGCTGAAGACTCGCAGCAGACCCTCCAGACACATCTGGGAGAGGCTGCATCGCTTCTCCTTCTTACCCCCACCACCACCCTCCTCCACCGCCCCTGGGATGTTGGTGTAGCGCCACATCAGCACCCTGGACACACACACACACGCGCACACACACCTCCTTATAATGGTGGTCTTCAAAAGCAGTCTGAGCCAGGCCCCATGTCCATAGGATGGTGGGCATTGGTGACTAAACATAGAGGCCATTTACCAGATATAAAATGGTAAATATATAGCATTTATACATCGTTTTTATCCAAAGCGCTTTACAGTAAGTGGTGTCTTGCTCAGGGACACCTCCACACTTAGCTAGGAGGAGCAGGTAGGGTTAGGTGGTGTCTTGCTCAGGGACG
Source organism: Coryphaenoides rupestris (assembly GCA_002895965.2). Classification (NCBI taxonomy): domain Eukaryota; kingdom Metazoa; phylum Chordata; class Actinopteri; order Gadiformes; family Macrouridae; genus Coryphaenoides; species Coryphaenoides rupestris. Next base: position 104,667 of record PIJE02000708.1, on the reverse strand, counting down.
GAGGAGCAGGTAGGGTTAGGTGGTGTCTTGCTCAGGGACACCTCCACACTTAGCTAGGAGGAGCAGGTAGGGTTAGGTGGTGTCTTGCTCAGGGACACCTCCACACTTAGCTAGGAGGAGCAGGTAGGGTTAGGTGGTGTCTTGCTCAGGGACACCTCCACACTTAGCTAGGAGGGAGCAGGTAGGGTTAGGTGGTGTCTTGCTCAGGGACACCTCCACTTAACTAGGAGGGGAGTCAGCTGTGATCACCGAGACAGAGACACACACAGAGACAGACAGGGAGAGAGAGACAGAGAGACAGCGACATAGAGAGAGAGTACAGTGGGATGAGAACAAACTCACTACTGCCCCCCGGTGGCAGAACGGCTCAGGAAACAAAATCCTCACGACTCACCGAAACTCGTCTCCTTGCAGATTTTCAGCGTCCACGTAACCATCTGAACAAACTGTTGACGTGGACAAACACGAGTTAGGTCACAAAGCAGCCGTTGAGATGGAGAGATGTATGGATTTAATAGGTTTCGGGTTAACCCTAACCCACTGTCCCTAACCCCAATGCTAATGTTATATAATAACACTTATGACAGCATTAACTCATGTTAATTGGTTAATTAATATACCCTTATTGTAAACTGTTACCAGCTCATTCATTTCTATATTTTGTATTTTTCCTCTGAATGAAGTACCAGAGCTGTTCTTGGGTAGTCGTGTGTCAGCGTACCTGCTGGGACGCGGGGTCTAGCTGGCGGGAGAGCACGCTCAGGATGCTGACCAATAGCTGAGCCTCCTTGCTGTTGAACTCGTCCTCCGTGCCACTCAGCTGGGTGAACAGCGCCCTCTATGGACAGGGGGGGGGGGGGGGAAGCGCACCCAATAAAGGATACAGACGCATGAGAAGTCTGCATGTAAAACTAAAAGAGCTCAGGGGAGGCTGGAGTATAAAATGGCCGACCTGGAACTGTCGGATGTGGAAGAAGGTAATCTCCGTCACGTCGTCTCCGTCGGGCTCCGGGTCGTTGGTGGTGACGTCTGGACAGAAATCACACTTTAACCAACATATACACTACACACACAGAACGTGTGTTGTTCAGAGTACTTAGTATTGTTTAGCATATTGTATGTTCTGAGATGTTGGTACCCATGGTTGCCAGCAGCTGGGCGGTCCTGTCGGGGTAGCGGTGGGTGCAGGTGCTGAAGACTCGCAGCAGACCCTCCAGACACATCTGGGAGAGGCTGCATCGCTTCTCCTTCTTACCCCCACCACCACCACCACCACCCTCCTCCACCGCCCCTGGGATGTTGGTGTAGCGCCACATCAGCACCCTGGACACACACACACACGCACACACACCTCCTTATAATGGTGGTCTTCAAAAGCAGTCTGAGCCAGGCCCCATGTCCATAGGATGGTGGGCATTGGTGACTAAACATAGAGGCCATTTACCAGATATAAAATGGTAAATATATAGCATTTATACATCGTTTTTATCCAAAGCGCTTTACAGTAAGTGGTGTCTTGCTCAGGGACACCTCCACACTTAGCTAGGAGGAGCAGGTAGGGTTAGGTGGTGTCTTGCTCAGGGACACCTCCACACTTAGCTAGGAGGAGCAGGTAGGGTTAGGTGGTGTCTTGCTCAGGGACACCTCCACACTTAGCTAGGAGGAGCAGGTAGGGTTAGGTGGTGTCTTGCTCAGGGACACCTCCACACTTAGCTAGGAGGAGTTCGAATCAGCAACCTTCCTGTTGCCAGACAACCGCTCTTACCTCCTGAGCTACTGCTGCCCTATGAAATCCCTGCTTGATAAGACAGAGGTTTATAAATATTGCCACTGGACACTGGCACATTCAAACGTGGCCTGAATTTCCCCGTCAATTGAGAGTGACTGTGGCCTTGGGGGGGTGTGGCGTTTAGAACCAGAGGCTGGTGAAGGACGGCCCATGTGGGCGTGGCTACCCGGTGAGGTCACACAGGAAATGGAAGGCCTTGTTGGGGGCGTGTCCGTCGGGGCCATCCGTGGCTCCGCTGTCCTCCAGGTGCTGGATCTTCTGCAGGGCCACGCCCAGCGCGTAGCGCAGGAAGTCAGGGCTGGAGCGCAGCACGCTAAGCCCCGCCTCCCGGCTCAAGGTGCTGTCCCTGCAGCACACACACAATACTTAATACTGTCTATAGTACCTGCAGAGCGCGGTGGGTTGGGAGTATTAATACTGTCTGCAGTAGGCTACCTGAAGAGCGTGGTGAGCAGCGTGGAGACGAAGCCCATGGACAGCAGGCTGCGGGGGGGCTTGGCGGAGCCCCGCCCCCTCCCAGACTTCTCCTTCAGGATCTCCGCCAGCTTCTGGTAGCGCTGGAACAGCTGCAGCACGTCCTCCAGACCGCTCTTACTGGGAAGTCATCAACACCGAAGAAATCGTAAAGATATCGGACAAATCCGACGACGTTGAATCGTAGTGGGCCGTGCGTCGGAAACAATCTGGCGAGACGATCGCGATCACAATACAGGGGGTTATGAGTCGATATATCGCGATACCGCAAGCAATCCGATATATTTTCTCCACAGTAACGTTACTCGTCAGCTAGGTTTGCGAACGCTAGCGGCACGGCCGCCGTTGTTTTTACGTCGGAGCAGAAGAGTCGAGTTACAACACTGCCCTCCAGTGGTCGAGGGTTTAAACACAGCGACGTCTCTGGCCACTACCTGTAGTTGGCCTTGATGAAGGTGTACTCCAGGAGCACCTCGTACACGCCCATCACCAGCACGGCGTAGATGGTGTTCTTCACTCCCACGCTGGACGTGCTGGAGAACTCAGCCGACTTGTCCTGGTGGATACGCAACACACCTTAGTCTTTAAGGTCAGCGTTCGTTCATCAGGGTTCTACAATTATGGAGCTTTTTTAAGAATTTTGGCTTTTTTGAAGCAAGTTCCCAAACCTTTTAGACTCGCGGGAACCACTTTAAACATACATTTATAGCACCACTAGTCCCCCTCTAACCAGTACCCCGAGGTTCCCCTTTCAACCAGTACCACTAGTTACCTCTCCTCTAACCAGTACCACTAGTTCCCCTCTGACCAGTACCCCTAGGTTCCCCTTTCAACCAGTACCAGTAGTCTCCCTTTCAACCAGTACCAGTAGTCCCCCTCTAACCAGTACCCCTAGTTCCCCTTTCAACCAGTACCACCAGTCCCACTCTAACCAGTACCCATAGTTCCCCTTTAAACCAGTACCAGTAGTCCCCTCTAACCAGCAGTACCAGTTCAAAGTCCTCCAGTTCACTCTTGACCAGGCGCCGGGTGACGCTCTCCAGGATGCCTATCAGCTCAGACTTGTACCCGCCCGCCTCTTCGTCGTCATCTTCCTCCTCCTCATCACTGTGGTCGAGGTTGGAGGCGGCCGACAGCTGGGTGCTGTGGAGCCACAGGAGGCAGTGGACCGTGCAGCCCAGCAGGTGGCCCTGGGAGCCACACACACACACACACACACCGTCTCACAACAAGTGTATATGGGACACTAGGGGGGAAGAGGGGGGCTGTTATTTTGAAGCCTACCAGGGGTTCCTGCAGGAAGACCTGGTCCCCCTGAGCTGTGATGCATGGCTGCAGTTTGACCGGAGGCAAGAGGTCTGCTTCCGGCTCGTAGTAGCGCCTCAACTGGGCACAGACAGGCAGACAGACAGAGACAGACAGACAGAGAGACAGAGAGACAGAGACAGACAGAGAGAGAGACACACACAGACCACATTTACACCCACAGTATCTCTCGCCCACCAGCTATATACAATTCTGTATTTAGTATATATATATATATATATATACAGTATATATATATATGTATATAGGTCTATATTTAGACCACATACCTGTGAGAGCAGGGTCTGCATGATGGCACTCCCGAGTTGGGAGTTTCGACGCAGTACATCGTAGAAACCCTTGATAAAGAAAAGAAAATAAAGTCAAAATGTCCTTAAAAGCCTCGGCAGAGCAGCTCCAGGTGGGAGGGCTCTGGGGGCGGGGCCGGTGAGAGAGGGGGCGGGGTCTAACCTCGTACAGCATGAGGCGCACGTCGGCCTGCTGCCCCAGGCAACGGCGCAGGCCGCTCAGTATCTCCAGGCAGAAGGACTCGTTGGCGGCCGAGTTGTAGCGCGAGTGGATGTCCACCTGGATCTAGACGGGGCGGAGGACCAGTTTACACAACAATGCTTTCTCCTTTGGGTCAACCTATGACCTCTGACCCCATGGTGTCCCAAGCTCGGTGTCTGACTACCATCCGCGTAGCGTAGGGTAGGGTGTCCCGGGCTAGACTGTGCCTGGCTGAAGGAGACAGGTAAGGGGCGGGGCTAGACTGTACATGGCTGGAGGAGACAGGTAAGGGGCGGGGCTAGACTGGACCTGGCTGGAGGAGATGGGTGAGGGGCGGGGCTAGACTGTACCTGGCAGGAGGAGACAGGTAAGGGGCGGGGCTCTGTGAAGTCAGGGGCAGGGCTAGACTGTCCCTGGCAGGAGTAGATGGGTGAGGGGCGGGGCTCTGTGCGGTAGGGGGGCAGGGCTCTATGAAGTCGGGGCTAGACTGTCCCTGGCAGGAGTAGATGGGTGAGGGGCGGGGCTCTGTGAGCCCCGACCAGGGCTCTGGTCGGGGCTGGACTGTACCTGGCTGGAGGAGATGGACTGGCTGGCCTGGCTGGACGCGAGGCTTCCCAGCACTTTGAAGTTCTTCAGCAGGAGCAGGAAGCCGGTCACTGCGGACTTCCTGCCGTCCAGCTGGCTGCAAGACACGGAGCGGATTTAGCAGGTGAAGCAGCTGTGCGTGTTTTAAAGGGCATTAGCCAGGGGTTAGCCTGTGCCTGTTCTTACCTGGAGAACATGGCCTTGCGGAGAACCAGGATCAGGGAATCCTTCAGGGACATGCTGACTTTCAGAAGCGGCTGGAACGTCAGAACACAGAACATCACCGCTCCGTTCCACAACACTTTCCTCCCAAGACCTCGAGAAGGAAGTCGATCAATCAGTCAGTCGGTGGGTCAGTCAGTCAGTCAGTCTGCCTCGCTGTCTGCAACACACCTGGACGGCTTTGAGCAGACCCTGCACGGTGGCCAGTGGCAGGTAGGAGAGGTGGTCAAAGGTCTCCGTCACCTTGGACGACGACTCCAACAGGATCATGGGAGCCGAAACCACGATGTCAGAGAACAGGTCTGTGGAGTGAAGACAAGCAAGAAAGTGAACGAATTGCTTCTGAATCCCGTTAAAACTCTCTCGCCCCATGCACAGGTCTCAGGTGAGGCCTCACCTATGTAGTGGTGAACAGGCGAGGCCGTCTTGGTGACTAATCGATTCAACACTTGTTCCAGTATCTCCCCCCGGATGGGCTCATGAAGCTGTAGGAGTTAAGCAAACGTTTTCAGTCTTGACCAAGAGATGGCGTCATGACGAGATTACCATTTCCACCAGACAGAAGGAGGTTAACGTACCTTGAAGCCCTCGAGCAGGACCTGCCGGCCCAGCAGACAGGCCTGCTGGGCGGGGGTCTTGGCTGAGCCGCTGGGCCCGGACTCTGCAGCCTTGCCAAACGGTCCAGGTTTGGGTCCAAACGTGTCCATGAGGAAGAAGCCCAACTGGACCAGGCCTTGGGTCACGTGGTCCCAGCCAAACACACTGATTGGGTAAAAGAGCAGTGATGAAGAACAAATTGTGGGGGGGGGGGGGGGGGCAACACCACTGCATCTGTGTGAATCTTCCAGAGCAGACCTGTTGCTGACGGTGTCCAGGATCATGTGGGCCACGCTGCAGCTCCCGGGTACAGATCCCTCAGCAGCCTGGAGCCCTGCTTCAGGAACTCATCCTTGAAGCTCTTGGTGATGGCTCCCTTAAGGAGGTCAAACACCTACGCGTGCGCGCACACACACACACACACGCACACACACACACACACACACACACGCACACGCACACGCACACGCACACACGCCCAGCTGTCAGTCATGTGGGGTGGGTGGAGACAGACACCCAACCGACACACACACACATACCCAACCACCACAGACAGAACCAGCGGTATGGGTATCTCAGGGTGGGGGGGGTGGGGGGGTACTGGTACTGGTCTCACCTGGTCCTCGTAGCGTTGGATCCGCGCCACTGAGAGCAACAGCGCGACGCCAAACGGACACAGGTCCCCGGAGGACAGCTGCAGGGAGAGGCAAGTAGGTCATCATAGTGTCCTCATGAATTGAAGGTCTATATGCGTGTATCTTTTCTAAATGAAGCGACATAAGCCAGATTCATTGAGCGAGAGGCTCTGAACGTTGGCCGTTTGGTGGCGAACCTTAAGGCTCTTGAGGAACTCCCTCCCGAGGTCGTGGTCCAGGCGCATGGCGAACACCACGTGGAGGATGACTGTTCCTTCCACGTGGCGCAACTGGTCCTTCGGGATGGCCTGCACCTCCAACTCCAGGCTCCTGGAGTGGACACACAGCGCCACATTACAGCCAGGACACGCGCACACACGCAACCCAGCCCACACACACCCCGAACAGACACACACACCCAGCCGACACACCCACCCCCGAACCGACACACACATCCAACAGACACACACCCCCGAACAGACACACACACACCCAGCTGACACACACAACCCTAACCGACACACACACCCGAACAGACACACACCCTGCCGACACACCAACCCCCGAACCGACACACACATCCAACAGACACACACTACCACCTCTATGAGGATCACAGCCCCGAGGTTTAACTTTTCAGATTACTTTATGGATGCTGGGGGAAATGGTTGAGATTGCTCAAGATAAAAGAACAAAGAAAATAGAACACATTTAGTCCAAAATACTAAGTCCGTAATACTAATACAAATAAAAAGCAAAAGAAAAACATTTGCACAACTTACTCTCCGCGATCTTCCTCCTCTTTCTGCCGAAGGTCTTGCTCCCGAAAGTAACCCATGATTCCATCCAGAACTTGTTTCTTACAGCCCTATGGGATGAGCGTTAACAACCATTTAACTGGAGTCTTGGAACCAGTTTCTGGTTCCCTAATTTCTTGGAACCCTAAATGATGCACGGCTGTAACAGTAAGAAGTGACTAGAAAGCAAAAACATTGCATGCTGTCTGTAGCACAAACACCAGAACCATAAGGCAGAACCTTCTGACTTGAGAACCAACACTCTCAAGTCATGAGGAGAAAACTGATCTGGGTTCTCTCCAGGGTTTGAACCGGCAACCACAGGAGTCGAAAAACAATGCCGCCAAGTGACCATAGCGAGTCAGGTCCTTAATGTGATTGTTGGTCTTCAAATCCAGGGATTGCGGGTTCGAGACCCTGCCGTGTAGCTTGTAGTACCTTGGCAGATAACAGCAGCAGCTGGTAAACCAACGGTGGGACCTCCTGCAGTTCCAGCTTGCTGAACATCCTGAGAACCTTCTCCACCAGGAACTGTAGCTCCTCTGGGGACAGGGGGACGTCCCTGAGAGGAACCACAACCAAACTGGGGTTTAATTATTAGGGAGGAGGGACCAACGTTAGTTATAATGAGGGACAAAATGCACTGTAAGAGAAAATGTGCTTGTTCTGTGATCGTTACCGAAACATGGTGGTCAAATGGATCACGCATTGTGGGTCCCATCTGCATACACAAATAAATAGTTTACAATATTTTACGTTTCATGAGTATCCAAGTGTTGAGGAAGCAGTGCACAGAGGCTGTAGTTAGGAGTTAGTTAGTTGGTCTTGGGTCACCTGCTTGAGCAGAGGCTGTTAATTAGTTGTTTCTTGTACTCCTCGCCACTGAGTTTCCCTGAAAGTCAAAAGCGAGCAACCATGAGCAAATTTCCCAAAACACATTTCACAGAAGTAAGCAGAAGGTTCTGAATGGGCCCTATTCACCGAGCGGCCATCTTGGATCGGCCCAGCTAGCGTTGAGAACCAAGATGACTGCTCGGTAAATAAGCCCCAGTAATCACCTTTGCCAAACGAGAGCGTATCACAGGCCGCCAGGGCCGTGAGCACGGTGGGAAACAGCTCCAGAGACTTCCCGCTGGCCATCTTGCCCGACTTGATGGCGTCCACAAAATGCGACGACACCTCTGCCAGACACGTGCCAGATAGGTTGTGAGCCTACAACAAGAAAGACAGAAGTCTTGTGTAAAAGTGTACAACCATCAGGCAGACAGTATAGAGTGCCGTTCCACAGAACCAACCGGGCACGCAGATCATGTGTGCCTATCAGCATCGAATTGCTGAACAAACTGGGAAAGAATAAGAACTGAACCTCTGTCTGTGTGTGAGGATGCTGCACCTCACCTTATAATATGCGGAGCACTTTGGTGTGTATCGGTCTGTGTTGTTGGCTTGTTGTTGTTGTTGTTGTTATTGTTGATAGTGTCTGTATTGTAATTGTCTGCTTGTGTGTCTGACGATTGCTGTATGGCACATGATGAAATTCCGAAAGGACTAATAAATATATCTATCTATATATCTGGACAAACATGGATGTGCCAAGCGTCCACCTGATGTGGATGAACGGAAGAAGACCTTCTGAGAGCCTCACCTCCAACATGAGCAGGCCGATGATGTCCGTGGCGACCTCGGCCTGCAGGTCCCCAGACTCACACAGGGGGACGCAGTGCTGGTACAGCAGCAGTCTCCGGGCCGAGCCTTTGGGGTCATTGTGTGGGGATCCTGAGGAAGATCAATTAGAAATCAGGAGGTCAGAGCGGTTGTCTGGCAACAGAAAGGTTGCTGGTTCGATCCCCGGGCTCCTCCCCCTCCTTAGCTAAGTTGGACATGTGTCCCTCGGTGTATGAATGGGTGAATGTGAGGCAATACTGTAAAGCACTTTGGATAAAAGCGCTTTATAAATGCAATCCATTTACCATATCCATGAGGTTTTATTGGTCTCCAGGGGGAAATTCACAAGCTACCCAACAGTATGTAAAGTCATGTATAAAATACATGCAAGCTGCAACATTAAAGAGATGAACACTTTGACACATCAATAGTTATAAACCAATAATATAATATCTATTATCCTGAAATGGGCCACTCTGCATAATGAGTACTTTTTTACTTGTTGGTACTTTATGTATATTTTGATGTTTATCCTTTTTCTACTTTTACCTTTACTGGCCCCTATTACACATAAAAATGTCATAGTGACATCACAGGTTTAGTTTCCAGCCAGATGTATGAATAGAATAGAATAGAATAGAATAGAACTTTATTAATCCCGAAGGAAATTCTTGTGCCAGGTTACATAGCGATACAGTACAATAAAACAATATGGAAAACAGAATGATCAAAATAAACTAGCGGATTTACAAATTTACAGTCAAAATATACAAATATGTTGGCAAGGTAAGATATTCCGATGGCGAAAACAATTTGGCATAACGGAACTGCAATATTATTGGACATGACATTAAGAATATTGCACATGATGATGATGAGAGGAGATGAGAGGTAGTGTTATAGATCATATTTATAGACAGCATGATAATAATAATAATAATAATTATTATTATTATTGCACATGATGTTGGACAGTAATAATAATAATATTGCACGTAAAACTGGGGTAATATTGCACATTATATTGCTGTGTTCATTGTCTTGTAGGGGGGGGGAGTTATACTGTAGTAGTCTACCAGCCTGCTCAGTGGACTGTCACTGACACACTGTGTCACTGGTCCACTGAGCAGGCTGGTAGTCTGCTGATCTAGACGGTCCACTGAGCAGGCTGGTAGTCTGCTGATCTGATCTAGACAGTCAGCCTGCTCAGTGGACTGTCACTGGACCACCAGGTGTACTGATCCAGTCATCATACAATCTAGATCAAACATGCGGCTCGGGGGCCAGATACGGCCCGCAAGCTGATCCAATCCGGCCTGCCGCTGCCCAGGGCAATTTTATGAAAATTGATTGATTTCTTTCCTCACTTTATCCATAATCACACAAAAATATATGCTTGCAATGTGCATTTTGTGAGTTCAGGGGAGCTAGAGATGGAAATAAGACTGTTTCGCTAGTAGTAATAATAGTAATAGCATCACCTTTAAAGATGCCTTTGATGGTGGCGCCGATGCTCCTCCCCTTCAGCGCGGCGTGAGTGACGACTGTGATCAACTGGAGGACAGATCAAGAGTTAATAGTGAACAGTGAATAGTGAATAGTGAATATTAACGTGATTAGTGAAGGAGGTGACCTGGTGGTCGGATAAGGAGGCCAGGTGCTTCTGGAGCTCCTCCGCGCCTCCGTCTCCTTCTGACAGAGACACGATCTCGTTGTCTTTCATGGTGGATTTTAAGCGCCTTCAAAGTGAAATAAAGTCGTCAATAAAGTGAATAAAGTAAATGTTGTACTTCACGGAACGATTTCTTTTCTTAGAGAGTGTTTATGGTGTTTTTAAATGGGCTTAATTTGTCACTTTAAAGCGGCCCGTTTACTCCGCTAATGTTGACGACTGTTCACAACTTCCCGCCGCCACTGCTCGGGTTGCCAAATCCCAACCAAAACAATCCACATTTTCAGCTTGTAAAACGAGGCTATTCTGTGGTTCGATGTTTTTGGTTGAAGACATCAAATACAATTATGAACAAGTCCTGCGTCTGTGTGTGTGTGTGTGTGTGTGTGTGTGTTGGCTACAGCCAGTGTAATATCATCTCAAATATAGTCATAAACCATTTCTTACTCATTCGTTATGGCGAACCTGGCAACTACGTTTTTCTCTGTGTGACGTCAGCTGCACAACAGGAGCTGTGGTGTTTTTTTTATTACATTAGATTAATCATTTATACAATATCTAGATTTATTTATTTATTTGAGCACTAATCATTAGTTATAAACGTATATATATATATATATATATATATTTCTCGTTCAATAATTTCTTCTTCATTGGAAATATGTAAAATATATTGTTAACTATAATAGAATAAATTGTTCACTATAATATATTGTTAACTATAATATAATAAATTGTTAACTATAATATAATAAATTGTTAACTATAATATCATCATACATTGTTGGACTTGGATGAAGCCTTCTTCTGCTTCTGCGTCGAATCAACGCCGCACCTATTGCGCAGCCTCCTGCGCAATCCTCCGCGTAGCCGCGCGCTCGACGCCGCAGCTTGACGCGCGTTTCTCCGGAAGACACGTGACTGCACGTCGCGGCGACGCGGCCCTCGAGGAGGAGAGCTGTGGTCCCCTTCGGAGCGTCATGGCATAATATTTTCTCCTCCGTACTTCTGGCTCGTCTACTGCGTCGTTCAGTAAAAGTTTTCAATGTACACATCCTACACAGGTGCAATATTAATATTACTACCCAACATCATGTGCAATATTCTCACTGTATGATGTGCTATATTATTCAGATATAAATTTTACCTCTAAATATTACCTTGCAATATTACCTCATCTCCTCTCATCATCATGTGCAATATCCTTAATGTCATGTGCAATACTACAATATTACCTGTCATCATCATGTGCAATATCATTAATGTCATGTGCAATACTACAATATTACCCGTCATCATCATGTGCAATATTCTTGACGCATTTTATCACGTGTTTTGTGAAGTTTCGTTATTTTGCCCTGAGCGCCTGATTGCCTCGCGCCGGCGCTGCCTGTCATCATCATGTGCAATATTCTTTATATCATGTGCAATACTTCCTCTTACCATTAGTATTATTATTACCCTTTTATTACACTTCAATTATTGCCAAATTGTTTTTGCTGACTGAATATCTTATCTTACTTATATTTTTATACTTCACCTATATTTTTATACTTCTGCTAGGACTTAGACTTACTGTACATTTGTAAATCTGTTATTTTATTTAGATTATTCTCGTGTTTATTTCTCTAGTGTTTTATTCTGTTGCTATGCAACCTGGCACAAGAATTTCCTCCTGGATCAATAAAGTCAATAAACTACACATACTACACATTCTTTGTGATAAACTACACATTATTTGTGATAAACTACACATACTACACATTGTTTGATAAAAACTCAACACAATAAAATATAAACGCCACTAGCGCCAACTAGCGGCTTGCAGGTGTAACTGCAGAGCGACGCGGACACCGACGCAACACCTGCCTAAGCTACTGCGTCGGCTACTGCGGATTTCCGACGCAGACGTATCCGCGTCCTCTGAACTGCGACGCAGCGGAAGGCGACGTGACGGCTCTCCGCCCATCATCATCATCATATTATTATTATTATTATTAATATAGACCCCAAGGACAGACCACCTCATAGACGGGTCTGGAGACGGGTCTGTGGCTGTGGTGACGGATCTGCGGTGACGGGTCTGTGGCTGTGGTGACGGGTCTGTGCTTGTGGTGACGGGTCTGTGCTTGTGGTGACGGGTCTGTGGCTGTGGTGACGGGTCTGTGCTTGTGGTGACGGGTCTGTGCTTGTGGTGACGGGTCTGTGGCTGTGGTGACGGGTCTGTGTTTGTGGTGACGGGTCTGTGCTTGTGGGTCTGTGGTGACGGGTCTGTACTTGTGGGTCTGTGGTGACGGGCCTGTGGTTGACGGGTCTGCGGGTGACAGGTCTGTGTCTGTGGTGACGGGTCTGTGCTTGTGGGTCTGTGGTGACGGGTCTGTGTCTGCGGTGACGGGTCTGTGTCTGTCGTGACGGGTCTGTGGTGACGGGTCTGTTTCTGTCGTGACGGGTCTGCGGTGACGGGTCTGTGGTGACGGGTCTGCGGGTGATGGCGGTGTGCGCCCGGCTCTGCGGGGGGGGCCAGGCGCGGGGCTGCAGGCGGCGGCGGCGGCAGCAGCAGCAGAACCAGAACCAGGGCCAGCCGGCCGTGGTGCTCAGCAGCGATTCGGACCTGGACGACATGGAGCTGGACGTGGACGCGGACGCGGACGTGGAGCTGGACGAGGGGGGGAGAGAGAAGCGGATCGCGGTGGGGGCCAGGTGAAGCGGACCACCGGGCCCCTGAAGCCGCAGTCCCTGCTGGAGCTGCCCCCGGAGCTGCTGGTGGAGATCTTCAGCTCGCTGCCCGGGACCCAGCTGCCCACCGTGGGTCTGGTCTGCAAGCAGTTCAGGCAGATCCTCAACACCGAGACCATCTGGAGGAGACGCTGCACCGACGGTGATTATTATTATTATTATTATTATTATAAGACCCTCATTATTATCATCAGAAATATGCATTCTTATCTGTATCACCAGACCCCCCAATGGTGACTCTGTTGCGGCCCTGGCCCTGCTGCAATGCCCTCTGTCCTCCTTATCTTTATTTATTCATGTATAATTCATCTCCACTCGAGGACATAAACATGTTTATTTCTTGTGTATTTCTTGTCACACCTGACCTCACTGCTATTTGCTTGCCTCACATGAAATTGCTGAAAATTAGGCAGAAAACAAACACCATTGTATTATTATTATTATTATTTGTATTATTATATTTGTATTATTATCGTTGTTATTATTATTATTATTATTATACAAATCCAGCCAATGCAATTGAAGTTGAACTGTTAATTTGACTGATAAATACAAAGGTCCTATACCTCGACCAGGCAGTAGCTCAGGAGGTAGAGTGGTTGTCTGCCAACTGGAAGGTTGCTGGTTCAATTCCTGAGCTCCACCTAGCTAAGTGTCGTGGTGTCCCTGAGCAAGACACCACCTAACCTTACCTGCTCCTCCTAGCTAAGTGTGGAGGTGTCCCTGAGCAAGACACCACCTAACCCTACCTGCTCCTCCTAGCTAAGTGTGGAGGTGTCCCTGAGCAAGACACCACCTAACCCTACCTGCTCCTGACGTGTTGGTTGTTACCTTGCATGGTTGGCACCACCGTCGGTGTATGAATGGGTGAATGTGAGGCAACTGTAAAGCGCTTTGGATAAAAGTGATATATCAAAAAATATATGTATGCAGATGTAGGCTATGTTATTGTATGTTAATATGCTCAAACGTTTCCTTGGCTGCCTACACTTTTGAATGGAGATTTTATCTGTTAGCTTTGTTTGTACATATGTACTCGTTGTTGTTGTTTTGCTCTCTAACAGAATTTGGGTGGAATGAAGACCTGCGCAAGGTGGAGGCGGGCGGGGTGTCCAGCCGAGACTTCTATGTCAAACGTAAACCTCGATTTTAACCTCTAGCCTTTAACCTTTAACCTCTCCTCCACTGTCCCTGACAAACGGCAAAAAAACGGCGTTTTATGTGCAACGCACACACACACACATACACGTTATCTTCCGTTGACGAGATTAGATCGGAGTTATTTCAGAAAATGTCACTTCTGATACACATTTGTTTTTCCTCGCAATTCGACATGATGAGGCTACTCAGGCAATATGATGATGATGATGATGATGATGATCATGATTCTACATGAAGACTAGTCAGACGTTTGTCCGTCAATGTCGCCTCAGTGTCTCAAAATGCAGTCGACTCCTCTCTGGGCTCCTCCGCCGCGACCTACTTCTGTGGCCCACATGTTGACACGGTCTCTGGAGCGAAGTCTGGGAGCTCCTCTGTAGCACACAGACGAGACTCGAGGTTTAGAATTTATGTTCATCAAAAAATACTGTTTAGGAAATACTTTTTACTGTAATTACGAGGTATATCCTATATTTGACAATCTCTGGTACCTTGAGGCTGTTCTTAGAATTTATGTTGAATACTGCAGGAGTGAATGGGGAGTAAGCGTTCTACTTGTGCTTGTTACATATGGCAAGAAAGAAATCTTGAATGTTGAATTTTGAATCTATATACTACAGGTGTGGGTAGTGTAATGGAAAATGTCCATAGGGCCTCTCCGAGGGCATAATGTTCCTTGAATAGGTTGTCTTCACAACAGACATACCTTAGCTTTGCGTATCATAAAGGCGACTCCCTCCAGTCATTAAGATAAGCAGCTCGGGTGGGAGTTGGTTGACTGTAAATATTTCTACAGGGGACAGGAGTCACTGACGGTTATCACAAGAAGCGTCGTCTTGTCAATACTTGAAACTCGACTTGTTCCTGGGAATTCGGTCCCAGGAACACCTGGGGGTGAAACTTGTTTACTTCAGTTTGTCACGACAGTAGTCCTCACATGCACTCAGACTGTATGTAATAACGGGGCATGTGTTCTCCCCTGCTGTAACACGGAGGGTTAGGTTTGTGTGGTGGAACCGTGGACCCCCATGGTTTGGGAGAGCTGAAACAACAGCATGATCAACGAGCTTTGTGGCAAGGAGGGGATGCGCTCTGCTCCTCTCGTCGGGAAACCATTTCTGCATGCAGGGATTGTGAACCACGGAGGACTTTCACGTGACAGAGGCCGGGACACATGGTTAATGTGTAGCACGCAGTCTGTGGAGTTGATTGCCTTGTGACTTCGGGGTCGGAGTTCCTAAATCGAGGCCGATGTGTAAACCCTTTTGAAACAGTAACTGTGACAAAGAGCTCTATGCTGGTAATACTATACTAATAATCTCAACTAGCGGCCCACATGTCGTCTACGCCACCACAGCTATACACCTTGTGAATGGTGTGCTTTACGTTGGCCTATATTATAGGTTTATATATTAACGTGTCGTCGTGTGTGCTTATTATTATCATTATTATTATTATTATTATTATCATTATTATTATTATTATTATTATTATTATTATTATTATTATTATATATTTTTTTTGTCCTCCAGTGCTCCACCCGTACAGAAACGTCCTGGGTCTGTGGCAGCCGGACATCGGGCCGTACGGCGGTCTGCTCAACGTGGTGGTGAGTGCTCGGGTTCACATTGGATTCACATTGGGTTCACATTGGATTCACATTGGGTTCACATTGGGTTCACATTGGGTTCACATTGGGTTCACATTGGATTCACATTGGAGTTGGCCTTACAGATTGTTATAAGTAATGGTTTCATGTCATACATCTTTTATGAAATATGTTTTTTAAATTATAACACAGAGTGGCTGAAAGTCTTTCAATCAGCTTAAAATGCCATCATCTTAAAGTCATTCAGCCTTATTTGAAAGAAGTGATATAACTTGGTCAATCCTCTCTGCCCAGTGTAACTTGGGACAACTAGGACAAACCTAGTGATATATTGTCTTAGTGATATATTGTCCTAGTGATATATAGTCCTAGTGATATATTGTCCTAGTGATTTAATATGTCCTTTAGTGATATATTGCTGTCTCTCTTTCGACAAATGTATGCATTGACAAATGTACTTATGTCGCTGAAGTCGCTTTGGATAAAGCATCTATTCCCTCAATGCCATAGAATGCGCCCTCTATGCATTGTTGTCTTGTCCTCGAGTCTGACCCTACATGTACACACCAGGCTCTCTGAGGTTATGACCTTGTTATATGGACTAAATTATACGTGGCTGTACACCCCCTCCATCTATTCTCTGTAAAACCATAGCATCTTCTGGGTGCACAAGGAAGACCTCCTAACACTCCCCATAGCCGTGCTCTCGTTAAACATGTACTCGGTGCTTATCGTAACACGCAACACAGAGATTAACTGTACTGTACTTAAGTTAGTTTTTATTGCGCCTACTGTGTAAACATGACCATAAAAGTGACACCTTAAGTACTGCGTCCTGCAGGTATATATATGAAACTGTGACTTGCAGTGAATACAGAAACATGAATACATCACTACGGAGCAGGTAGGGGTTAGCAGGCGTCTCGCTCAGGATGGTAGACACCGGGGACATTGGGGCTTCGAACCCAGAACCGCTCGGCCCGGAGACTAGACTAGACTCGACTGCCCTGACCGCTAGACTCCTCTGCCCCATACACTGCGTGTGTCTCCTGAAACTCCGCCCCCCCGGTGGCTCGTTGACCCTCCGACGCCGTGGTTGCAGGTGGAGGGGCTGTTTGTGATCGGCTGGATGTATCTGCCGCCCCACGACCCGCGCGTGGAGGACCCCATGCGGAGACGCCCGCTGTTCCGCATCAGCATGTGGGAGAACAACAAGGCGTCCGTGGAGTGCATGTACGGACACAAGGGCCCGCACAAGGGAGACATACAGGCAAGTACCCGTCTCACCGCAAGGGGGGAGGAGAGAGACAGGCAAGGAGATGTCTCACTGCAGGGGGGAGGAGAGAGACAGGCAAGGAGATGTCTCACCGCAAGGGGAGGGGGGAGACAGGCAAGTAGACGTCTCACTGCAGGCAGGGGGGGAGACAGGCAAGTAGCTGTCTCACTGCAAGGGGAGGGGGGAGACAGGCAAGTAGATGTCTCACTGCAGGCAGGGGGGGAGACAGGCAAGTAGATGTCTCACTGCAAGGGGGGGGAGAGAGACAGGCAAGTAGACGTCTCACTGTGAGGGGAGGAGACAGTCAGGCAAGTAGACGTCTCACTGCGATGGGAGAGACACACACACACACACACACACTCCATCCATCCATGAGTCACTAGATATTCCCAATATAATACACCTTTTAAAAACATTTATTAACTCACCTGTGTTCTAAACCTCACCTGGATTCCTGAGAGCCACACCCCCCCTGACGGACAGCCCCGCCCACCTCCAGCTCCAGCCCGATCAATCTGTTTCTGTATCTTCGGTCTTTTCAGACGGTCAAGAAGGATGAGTTCTCCACCAAATGCAACCAGACAGACCACCATCGTATGCCGGGGGGCCGTCAGGAGGTAACGATCTGCTGCCTCCGTCATCACCTGCGCCGGTCATGGCTGTCAGAGCCCTTTTGTTTTCCACTGAAGATCCACGTCACGATGTCCAATATCCAAGACTACTGTATATCCAGTCTCCTCATATCACTACATGGATATAATGTCAATATGTTGCCCAGCTTTACCCAGGGTTTGCGTGGATGAATTTTGACAATCGTAACTTGTGACTCGTGACTTAAAAATGTTACTTATCATACTGTGTCGCATCTTGAATGTTCTTGTATGTTCGTATGTCTCGGCACTTAATAAGAAGCATCTTATCCGAGCTATCTAGCTGTTCAACAGCAAGGGGTTTACCTAGCAATCAGCACTTTGCTGTCCCATGTGTTCCCGAGTTGTTTCTGTAGCAGTGAACCACGACTAGTTCCTTGTAGGTTGACTCCCTGTGCTTTAGCTTGCTGGGCTAACGAGCTAAAGGCTGTGGTTGTGGTTGGAGGTCCAGCGGAAGCTCTCTGTAAGGAAGAGACGGACATACAGACAGACATACAGACAGACAGACAGATAGGATCTCTGTTGGCAGGGATGGCACACAGACACAACCGCCTGTCTGTCTCCAGAAGAGAGAGACACGCATCACTAGCAGGAACCACTTTACCCTTCACACACGCCTTGTTTCTGCTGGGTGTGTGTGCGTGCATGTTTAAAAGGGGTGAGAGGTTAGTTTGCTTGTGTGTGTGTGCGTGAGTGAGTGTGTGTGTGTGTGTGTGTGTGTGTGTGTGTGTGTGTGTGTGTGTGTGTGTGTGTGTGTGTGTGTGTGTGTGTGTGTGTGCGTGCGTGCGTGCGTGCGTGCGTGCGTGCGTGCGTGCGTGTGAGTGTGTGTGTGTGTGTGTGTGTGTGTGTGTGTGTGTGCCAAACCGTGAGCTGCAACATAACAGTGGCTTCATTCACACCCAATTCAAGGTCTCGCCCGTTTGTAACTGAGTCGTCGTTAATGCAGCAGAGCAGACTGCACTTTGGACACTTCTGACGAGTGTGTGTGTGTTTGTGTGTGTGTGTGTGTGCGTGCACGTGTGTGTGCGTGTGCAGGAGTTCAGGACGTGGTTGGAGGAGGAATGGGGGCGGACCCTGGAAGACATCTTCCATGAACACACGCAGGAGCTGATCCTAATGAAGTTCATTTACACCAGCCAATACGAGTATGTTGTGTTTACCCTCGTTAACCAATCAGGGTGCGTGTTTGTACGTTGTGTTTACCCTCGTTAACCAATCAGGGTGCGCGTTTGTACGTTGTGTTTACCCTCGTTAACCAATCAGGGTGCGCGTTTGTACGTTGTGTTTACCCTCGTTAACCAATCAGGGTGCGCGTTTGTACGTTGTGTTTACCCTCGTTAACCAATCAGGGTGCGCGTTTGTACGTTGTGTTTACCCTCGTTAACCAATCAGGGTGCGCGTTTGTACGTTGTGTTTACCCTCGTTAACCAATCAGGGTGCGCGTTTGTACGTTGTGTTTACCCTCGTTGTTTACCCTCGTACCCTCGTGGTGCATTTGTGTGTGTGAATGTCATTTATTTTGGCTCTTCTTTCTACTACTATGTAGTGTTGTCACGATACCAAAATGATGAGTTCGATACCGATACCCGCCTAAATATCTCGATACCGATACTGAAACGATACCACGGTAAAA
>PIJE02000708.1:80000-83439 GCA_002895965.2 Coryphaenoides rupestris | reverse complement strand
ACTCAATGTACCTCCTTGGGCAAAGAGTATTGAAGGAATCAAAACTCTGGTGCTTTTTTAACAACTGCGTTGCCGCCAGTTCTTTGCCGCCAGGTCTGTGTACATCGTACTGAGCACATTGCCTTTAATTGTCTCGTCAAACTCCGATGGTGAAACAAGTTTGCTTGTTTGACTTATTTGAGGGCATGTACTGTAATTATGTTATCCATCACATTCGATAACCTGTCGCTATTTGAACTCTTTTAATATGTCGGGATGTTTGTCGGCGAGATGCTTTGCCAAGTTGGATGTGTTGGCTCCCTTCGCCTGCGTAGATTTGAAGCACCGATTACAGACGGGCTTTGACGTGTCCGTGGGCCGTGGCTGTCGGCAACTTAAGCTAAATATTTCCATATTTCGCTCCGTGCGTCCCTTTTGTCCACAAGCTGTGGACGGCTGACAAGACCGCTTGTAGTCCTCGCAGCAGCCATGTTCACTGTGTCCAGGCTGAGCACTGAGGCGAGTGAGGGAGGGGGAGGGCGCTCAGCCTTCAAGCTGCACACACACACACACACTGCGCCGCTGTCAAACCCGCACATTGACGCAACTCATCTAATTTCTAAAGTACCGATACTAAATGAATGTGGTATAGTACCGTTTTTAACAGCAGAGTAGCGCGGTACTTTTCTAGTACCGGTATACCGTGCAACTCTACTACTATGTAGTTTATGCTGTGACACACACACATTTCCCCTCTGTGGTGAATAGTATTCCAGATATGTTACTTTATTTTAAATAAATATATATTTAATAAATAAATACTACTGTCTATAATATTACATATTGTACTGTATCTATGCAATTTTTTTGTCTTCGTCTTGCCTGTGATTGGTGTGTTTAGCTCCTGTGACACCTGAATCTCCCTCCCGGGATGTGAGGACGTGAATGACCCACAATGCCTTGTTGTTGTTGTTGTTGTTGTTGTTGTTGTTGTCAGTAATTGCCTGACCTACCGGCGGATCTACCTCCCCCCCCCGCTGCCCACCGACCTGCTGCGGCCGGGCCTCTTCAAGGGGACGTACGGCAGCCACGGCCTCGAGATCGTCATGCTCAGCTTCCACGGAGCCACGGCCAGAGCCACCAAGCTGACGGTGAGCCCCGCGGGACGCCATGACACCCGCTCGGGTCATGTGAGCGAATGTCAGGCCAATGGGAGGTGGCCGGGGCAGGAACGGCACGCAGATGACGGTTGGAGGATTCATGGCGTTCACGTGTAATTTAGAAGTTGGGATCTAGTCAGCGGACGTCTCTGGGTGGACACTCCCACTTGTGATGTCACTGTTTGTTTTTTTGTCACATGGCGACTTAGAAATGGCTCAAACCCTTTAAACCAGCCACTAACCACACACACACACTCACACATGTCTCCATGTCTTCCCAAATCTCCCATCGGGGATATTAATAATCTGATCACTTCAAAACATTTTAAACCAACAGAATGAATGACTTTAAACAAAGCGACTTACAATAAGTACATTTGTGGAAAGAGTGAACAGTATATCTCTGATGGTACGGTAGGATTTGCATAGAACAAGTTTCAAGCTCTTCAAAATTGACGGAACAAGTTTCTAGTGCGCATAATTGCTCATAACTGCAAACTATTTGTCTATCTAACCCCGATCATGTGATCCAGATCATGTGATTAACTCTGTCCCGCCCCCTGTACCCACAGGGAGACCCCAACGTCCCGGCGGGCCAGCTGACCCTGGAGGTGGACCTGAGTCGGCCCGTGGTCCTGCCGGACCTGGAGCGCCAGCGCAGCATCGAGGAGCTCTCCCGCCTGGTCCTGGGGGTCCACGCCCAGGTCCAGAGGGGGGCGACGGGGGGGGAGGGGGCAGCACCCGGCCCTGCGGCACCCGGGCCCTCCGAGGAGGAAGAGGAGGAGGAGAAGGAGGAGGAGGAGGATGGGGTGGCCGGGGGACCCTCAGGGGGGGCCGCGTGTGGGAGCAGTAGCAGTGAGGCGGGCGACGGGGCGGCAGCGACGGCGGCGGCGTCTGGGGCCAGCGGGGAGAGCCCCTCCACCTCCACCTCCTCCACCTCCACCTCCACCCCCACCACCTCCACCGCCAGCTCCACCCCCCCTCCTCCAGAGTCCCAGCCGTTCGTCCTGCCCTTGGGGGTCATGGCCCGCAACGAGGTCTACCCGCGCACCTGCAAGAAGTGGTGAGTGTGGGGGTTGCAGAATCCCAGGAAACTTTCCATGGGAATTAACGGAGAAAAAAACGGAACTGTATCTTATCTAGCTGTGGTTGTATTTGTTCAGCAAGCGCTGTCAGAAATTGTAGTTTTAATATTTGTCCATTTTTGGGATTCCAGGCCAGTTGGATAGTCATCAGGTTTTGTTTTGTGTGTTTGTGTGCTTAATCATTGACCAAATCAAGCCGTTTTCTTCGCTATATTGATATATATTGACATGTAACCTCCCTCCTTGTGTGATAAAACTCGAAGCTCTCGAACCCGTTCACCTGGTATGGTGTACCAGGTGCTCAATGGCCACGTGTACATCGACAGCAATATTTGGACTATTGACCTTCTTCAATATTACGATTACGGTGTTTACATGAGTTGCTGATAGAATATAGAGTATAAGGGGTTGTGGTCATCGAAACCTGGTGTTTACACGGCAGTGTCTTCATCTTGTCGCATTGCCGTTAAGCCGGGATCGGGCTACATGATCTTTTTGTCGGTTACGACGGTCACTGTGTCAGATTAGGTGATTACAAAGTGATAAAGCTGTGCCGTGACTCGGCCGAGAGACATGTCAGACTGCACGTTGGTCACCGACCAATAATCAATTGCTACGTGCGTGATGTCATCGCAACGGAGGTGCTAGGCAACAAGAATGTAAACAAACTAGCTCGATGCTAACGGCAGCACTCACCGGGTTGCTGAAGTGCCTCTGCTAGTTTTCGCCAGCATTTGTCCTTTTTGACTCTGTCGTGGTAGACCTCGAGGAAATATCGAACAGACAGCGGTGTTGTTGCCAGAGCTCGACAAACATTTCCTCTGTTTTGTAGTTTTGCAGCGCCGACAACTTCAGTCCTCGCTTCGCCATGTTTTTTTATAGCGCTCCGTGCTCCTATTGGTCAACGTCACGGAAGAAACGCTAGTCTGTCTCTTCCGCTATGTCACACTACACGAGATAAAGCGATCGATTGTCACGCCCTGTCATTCCCGACACAATCTGACGCCCTACGACTGCCTCATCGGGCTGACGTCGTGCGGTCTGACCCCGGCATTAATCGGGTTAATATCGGGAATATTGCTGTCCTTGTTAACGTGGCCGGTGACTCCCTGTGTGACGACACTGTGTGCTGTTCTGGTTTGTGGTCCCCAGCTTCTACGGGACGGGGCAGATCGCGGGCCACGGCTTCACCAGCCCCGAGCGCACGCCCGGCCT
>PIJE02000708.1:42500-77500 GCA_002895965.2 Coryphaenoides rupestris | reverse complement strand
GGAACAAGTTTCTAGTGCGCATAATTGCTCATAACTGCAAACTATTTGTCTATCTAACCCCGATCATGTGATCCAGATCATGTGATTAACTCTGTCCCGCCCCCTGTACCCACAGGGAGACCCCAACGTCCCGGCGGGCCAGCTGACCCTGGAGGTGGACCTGAGTCGGCCCGTGGTCCTGCCGGACCTGGAGCGCCAGCGCAGCATCGAGGAGCTCTCCCGCCTGGTCCTGGGGGTCCACGCCCAGGTCCAGAGGGGGGCGACGGGGGGGGAGGGGGCAGCACCCGGCCCTGCGGCACCCGGGCCCTCCGAGGAGGAAGAGGAGGAGGGAGGAAAGGAGGAGGAGGAGGAGGAGGCGGGAGGGGGCACTACCTCGGTCAGCATCGCTGCGGGATTCTGGGGAGAGGAGAGAGGAGCAGATAAATAGCAATGTGAGGCGGGCGACGGGGCGGCAGCGACGGCGGCGGCGTCTGGGGCCAGCGGGGAGAGCCCCTCCACCTCCACCTCCTCCACCTCCACCTCCACCCCCACCTCCTCCCCCCCCTCCTCCTCCTCTCTCCACATCCCACCTCCTCCTTGGGGGTCATGGCCCGCAACGAGGTCTACCCGCGCACCTGCAAGAAGTGGTGAGTGTGGGGGTTGCAGAATCCCAGGAAACTTTCCATGGGAATTAACGGAGAAAAAAACGGAACTGTATCTTATCTAGCTGTGGTTGTATTTGTTCAGCAAGCGCTGTCAGAAATTGTAGTTTTAATATTTGTCCATTTTTGGGATTCCAGGCCAGTTGGATAGTCATCAGGTTTTGTTTTGTGTGTTTGTGTGCTTAATCATTGACCAAATCAAGCCGTTTTCTTCGCTATATTGATATATATTGACATGTAACCTCCCTCCTTGTGTGATAAAACTCGAAGCTCTCGAACCCGTTCACCTGGTATGGTGTACCAGGTGCTCAATGGCCACGTGTACATCGACAGCAATATTTGGACTATTGACCTTCTTCAATATTACGATTACGGTGTTTACATGAGTTGCTGATAGAATATAGAGTATAAGGGGTTGTGGTCATCGAAACCTGGTGTTTACACGGCAGTGTCTTCATCTTGTCGCATTGCCGTTAAGCCGGGATCGGGCTACATGATCTTTTTGTCGGTTACGACGGTCACTGTGTCAGATTAGGTGATTACAAAGTGATAAAGCTGTGCCGTGACTCGGCCGAGAGACATGTCAGACTGCACGTTGGTCACCGACCAATAATCAATTGCTACGTGCGTGATGTCATCGCAACGGAGGTGCTAGGCAACAAGAATGTAAACAAACTAGCTCGATGCTAACGGCAGCACTCACCGGGTTGCTGAAATGCCTCTGCTGTTTCTTGCCAGCATTTGTCCTTTTTTACACGTGGTAGTCCCTCAAGGAAATATCGAACAGACAGCGGCGTGTTGCCAGAGCTCGACAAACATTTCCTTGTTTTTGTAGTTTTGCAGCGCCGACAACTTCAGTCCTCGCTTCGCCATGTTTGTTTATAGCGCTCCGTGCTCCTATTCGGTCAACGTCACGGAAGAAACGCTAATCTGTCTCTTCCGCTATGTCACACTACACGAGATAAAGCGATCGATTGTCGCGCCCGTGTCATTCCGACAACAATCTGACGCCCTACGACCTGCCTCATCGGGCTGACGTCGTGCGGTCTGACCCCGGCATTAATCGGGTTAATATCGGGAATATTGCTGTCCTTGTTAACGTGGCCGGTGACTCCCTGTGTGACGACACTGTGTGCTGTTCTGGTTTGTGGTCCCCAGCTTCTACGGGACGGGGCAGATCGCGGGCCACGGCTTCACCAGCCCCGAGCGCACGCCCGGCCTCTTCGTGCTGTTCGACGCGGACCGCTTCGGGACGGGGCAGATCGCGGGCCACGGCTTCACCAGCCCCGAGCGCACGCCCGGCCTCTTCGTGCTGTTCGACGCGGACCGCTTCGGCTTTGTCTGGCTGGAGCTCAAGTCGTTCAGCATGTACAGCCGGCTGGCCGACCGGCTGGGCTACGCTCACGCCCCCGACCTGGAGCGCTTCGAGGCCATGCTGCGCAACATGCAGTCCTGGACGTCCTGATGATGTCCGGCCAGCAGCCAGCGGCCACCCTAGAGCTAGCTTAGATAGATAGGTTCCCCCATGCAGAACGCACCACTGCGTACCTAACTCGCTCCCCCCCCCCACCCCCCCCCTCCCCCACCCGCCTCCCGTTGATAAACCGCTCCACTCTCAACAAGCTGCCCCGGCCAAACTAATAACTTTTCTCGCTGATGCTATCTACAACGCTGGTTTATAGTCCTCCGCAGATCTTTCCTGTCCCCGGGTATGGGTTTCACAACATGTACTTTGAATGAAGGGCCCTTCAGTCACCATCTTCAGGCAACCCGCCGCCGTCTAGACCACGACGTCAAAGACAACAACAACAACAACGTGAAACCACATGGAGTTTGTCTGGTCTGTGATGTGGCCCCTTTTCAAGTAGAAAGAGGTCGGGACAAAATGGAGGGAGGGGTGTGGTTTTGGTTTGGTTCCGCCAGAATTCGATTGCCGATGGCGGGAGTCGTCAAGGCCTCTGTATGCTTCTTGCGAAATGCGTCGGAAAGCGGGCTTCGACGTTTCTGTTGGGGTTCTTTTCGTTCATTTGGCGGGAGGGTTCGATGCAGTTCGGAAAAACCACTCTCTGAATCCGGTGTATCCGGGCGAAAAGCCCTCCCGGCCCGCCCCCCTCCTCCTCAGCGATAGGGTAGACTAGTGGGGTATGAAGGAAGGGGGGCGGGGCTCGGAGGGCCGGCGCCAGATTTCGGTAGGTTGACGGACAGCCTCCTATGCTCTTGTACCGCCCCAATATCGGCCAGTTCTGTGGAACTATACGAGGTAGAAGTCGAAGTTCGGCCGTCCGATTTGTTCTGATCTCGGAACACTTCTGAAGAAACATACAGAGGCCTTAACTCCCGACCTAGTTTGTTGACGGAGCGTGATCGTAGCGGAGACCGTAGTCGACGAGGTGTGTGACTTAACATGCGTCACGACATCATGTTGTCTTTAGTGTCTCCGCGCCTGGCAGCGTAATCGCAGGGCGCCACGTCGCACACCGTCGGCCCTTGATAGTTTTGTATTTATTTATTCTTATTTATTTTATTTATTCCCGGGAGAGTAGAAGGGTGAATCGAGTGTAACGGAACAAACAGTATGTGCCTCTCGTGTAACCGCGCACGCACGCTACTTGAAGTGGTTAGAGGTGTCCTCTCATGTACTCTGAGCTGTGGTCTTCTATTTAGCGACCCTATTTAACCGCATGCAGACGTTTTATTTTGCATTGTCCACACAATCATGACTGCAATATACCGCGGGGACTCTGAGGCCATCCGTAGGCTGGCGGCCTCTCCCTCTCACCTGTCCTTCACTTGATCGATCAAATCACAATATATATATATATATATATATATATATATATACATAAATAAAACAAAAAAAAAGCATCTCAGGTGTTTAATACATGACACTGACAAATTGCTAATAAGTATTTTAATAACCCATAATAGAGTAATACTGTGCATTATAAAATGTGATTAATTTTATATAACTTTTTTTTTTCCGCCACACAAGTTTAAATGTGTTTCATTGCTGACTTAAGTCAACTATTTGGAAAAAGTCGTTTTTGTTATGTTATCTAATTCTGCAACTTTAGTCATCGTGACCCTTGGCCAGCAGTGATAAAGATGTATTTAATGTGTATTTTTATCTATCTGTCGAAGGATGTATTCCTCCACTTTATGTCTCGCCTCATTGTAGGATTAATGTCATTCAATTATAATTTGTACATTGAGGTCTGGACCGGACCAGAACATTTGACAAATTATTATTTATGTGTTATTTATGTTGCTTTTTGTTTTTATTCATTTGGAAAAGGTGACCGATCCCTAGTGGTGACTTGTCCCTTGAGCAAGGCATATTTCAAAGTTCAAAGTGTCAACCTGTGTTGTCATGGCCTCTTTAAGCTATTCTACTCCAAGTGCACTTTTCGGGGCCGCGTTTAGATTTAAAACCACTGGTCAACACCTTTATACATGACCTTGATAGAAAAACTGTGAAGAATTGGGACATTTTGTTTCGCTGAAGGGTCACGTTCACTCAAATTTCTGGCTTATCGTGTTTAACTTTCCCTTTCGTTTGTTCGTTAGCCTTCGGTCTTTAAGCGGTGAATGATTTGCCTTCAGACACGTGCGTCGTGGTGTGAAGCTGAGGCTGCTTGGGAACACTTGAACTTTGACCCACTGCACTGCGAACATCTGATATCAGGGAGCAGCGTGGATGCTCTTCTCAACTCATTATAAGGAGAAATCTTTTGTCACAGTTGTACATTCTCTAATAAACTGTGTACAGTTAACCATTCTCCCCTCGACTTGTCCTTCCTTTTACCGAAGCAAATATGTGTATTTGCTTCATCGAAACGACGATCATTTGAATTCAACGTGAGGCCATGTACTCCGTCACCTTTTAGCGGTGACACAATAGTAGGACATGAGATGAGAAATGAGGCGATCCATGTCTCAGCTTGTATGCAAATTGTGAAATTACTTTTGGCTTATTTGCATACATAGCTTGTGCCTTGTCAAGTAGAAGAAAGAGGTCGGGACAAAATGGAGGGAGGGGTGTGGTTTGGTTTGGTTCCGCCAGAATTCGATTGCCGATGGCGGGAGTCGTCAAGGCCTCTGTATGCTTCTTGCGAAATGCGTCGGAAACGGGCTTCCGACGTTTCTGTTGGGTTCTTTTCGTTCATTTGGCGGGAGGGTCGATGCGGTTCGGAAAAGCCACTCTCTGAATCCGGTGTATCCGGCGAAAAGCCCTCCCGGGCCCCGCCCCCCTCCTCCTCAGCGATAGGGTAGACTAGTGGGGTATGAAGGAAGGGGGGCGGGGCTCGGAGGCCGGCGCCAGATTTCGGTAGGTTGACGGACAGCCTCCTATGCTCTTGTACCGCCCCCAATAGCGGCCAGTTCTGTGGAACTATACGAGGTAGAAGTCGAAGTTCGTCCGATTTGTTCTGATCTCGGACCAGAGGCCTTAACTCCCGATCTAGTTTGTTGACGGAGCGTGATCGCAGCGTAATCGCAGGGCGCCACGTCGCACACCGTCGGCCCTTGATAGTTTTGTATTTATTTATTCTTATTTATTCTTATTTATTTTATTTATTCCCGGGAGAGTAGAAGGGTGAATCGAGTGTAACGGAACAAACAGTATGTGCCTCTCGTGTAACTGAAGTGGTTCGAGGTGTCCTCTCATGTACTCTGAGCTGTGGTCTTCTATTTAGCGACCCTATTTAACCGCATGCAGACGTTTTATTTTGCATTGTCCACACAATCATGACTGCAACTTCCGACGTTTCTGTTGGGTTCTTTTCGTTCATTTGGCGGGAGGGTCGATGCGGTTCGGAAAAGCCACTCTCTGAATCCGGTGTATCCGGCGAAAAGCCCTCCCGGGCCCCGCCCCCCTCCTCCTCAGCGATAGGGTAGACTAGTGGGGTATGAAGGAAGGGGGGCGGGGCTCGGAGGCCGGCGCCAGATTTCGGTAGGTATCTTTCTTGTACCGCCGCCCAAAAGCGGGCCAGTTCTGTGGAACTATACGAGGTAGAAGTCGAAGTTCGTCCGATTTGTTCTGATCTCGGAACAGAGGCCTTAACTCCCGATCTAGTTTGTTGACGGAGCGTGATCGCAGCGTAATCGCAGGGCGCCACGTCGCACACCGTCGGCCCTGATATTGTATTTATTATTCTTATTTTGATTCTTAATCATTTTATTTATCCCGGGAGAGAGTAAGGTGAATCGAGTGGTAAACGGGAACAAACAGTCATGTGCCTCTCGTGTAACTGAAGTGGTTCGACGGTGTGCCTCTTCATGTTAACTCTCGAGCTGTGGTCTTCTATTTAGCGACCCTATTTACCGCCATTGCAGGCCACGTTTTATTTTGCATTGTCCACACAATCATGACTGCAATATACCGCGGGGACTCTGAGGCCATCCGTAGGCTGGCGGCCTCTCCCTCTCACCTGTGTATTTGCTTCATCGAAACGACGATCATTTGAATTCAACGTGAGGCCATGTACTCCGTCACCTTTTAGCGGTGACACAATAGTAGGACATGAGATGAGAAATGAGGCGATCCATGTCTCAGCTTATATGCAAAATTGTGAAATTTTGGCTTATTTGCATACATAGCTTGTGCCTTGTGCTGTTGTAACATGAGTAATACTTTTCACTTTTCACCTGTGTGTGTGTGTCTGTCTGTCTGTCTGTCTGTCTGTCTGTCTGTCTGTCTGTGTGTGTGTGTGTGTGTGTGTGTGTTGCTGTATTGCAGCATTATGTATGATTCAGAGCGTTGTTGTTGTTTGGAAATACCAGAGCGCTTCCTCCGGGTGGGCGGTGACGCCCCGCCCTCCAGTCCTTCTAACCTGTGTCTGGAACCAGTTCAGTAAAAGGTGTATATAATAATAAGAAGAATGACACTGGCAGACAGGTGAGAGTCAGTATCGCCCTGACGTTCGCCATGGGGGTCGCTGCCGTGACCTGCTGCATGCTGCTGTGGCTCTCTGCTGTGTGTGCAGCCACACAAGGTAGGCAAGCAACACTTTACTTTATATCCAGTGCATAATATTTAATGCGTTGATTTAATGTAATAACTCTAATATATATAATAACATTAAATAATAACATAACTCACCGATTACCCTGACCTTACTTTACATTGTTTGTGCAAGAAAAGGCAGAAGAGGGAAGACTTGTTAAATAATAGTGAATAAATGTCAAAGTCCACTACATATTTAACTGTTTTTACTAGCATTATATTGTTTATTATTCTGTCAGTAGCTCTGCTCATACTATCAGCACTCATGTACATGTAATGCACATTTCAGAAAATGCTAATCAATCTAGACCAGAAGGAAAAAACAAGTCTTCAGTTTTCAGTTGAGCCTTTCCGTTGCCATGATTACACAAGTGATGTATGTATGTAGTGACAATGCCACACCCAATTCATAGGAGGTTATTTATTGCATCCTATTCATCTTTAACTTCATAACTCTTAACCACATTACTAAAAGGTCAAACAATTGCAGTGTATCCAGCTATAGCCAGACTAGGGCTGCATGATATATGGCTAAAATGATATTCACAATTATTTAGCACACTATTGTGATCACCAGTATGCATCTCAATTATTCATCCATTTTTGGGAACACTATATATAACAGAAATCTGCCATCACAGCCGTTGCTGTTCAGTATTGCACCTCAGCATCTATTGCATGATTCTCAGGGGGCCGTTAGGTGTTGCACCAAAACATATTTCACTTGGTTGTGTGGTTGGGTTGTGTCAGTTGTTGCTCTAAACCAGGGGTCACCAACCTTTTTGAACCTGAGAGCTACTTCAAAGGTACTGAGTAGTATGAAGGGCGACTTGTTTGATACAAATTTCCTGAATAACAAAGTTGCGCACCTTTTAGTAATGATCGGCACCGGAGTCGGGAGCCACGCCCACCCTCACACAGCGAGCCCGCTGACACGAGACCGTGACATCAATGGTGTTAAAGCTAGTGATGCCCGCAGCACAGCTGTATAGTTCTGTATCATCACAGCTGTATAGTTCTGTATCATCACAGCTGTATAGTTCTGTATCATCACAGCTGTATAGTTCTGTATCATCACAGCTGTATAGTTCTGTATAATCACAGCTGTATAGTTCTGTATCATCACAGCTGTATAGTTCTGTATAATCACAGCTGTATAGTTCTGTATCATCACAGCTGTATAGTTCTGTATCATCACAGCTGTATAGTTCTGTATCATCACAGCTGTATAGTTCTGTATCATCACAGCTGTATAGTTCGCTGTATAATCGCGGTTCTGATCCGGGAGGGGGAGGGGGGGGTGGGGACATGTCCCCAGCGTCCCCACTAAATGCTACGCCCATGAATCCACTTATCGGCGCCTAAAGCATATGGGTCAACAAGGCGTATCCCATTCACCAACGTTAATTTCGTAGCATAACTTGTCACTGGGTGACAAGCTGTTGACTTTTTTTTTATTTCAAATTTCACTTTTTCTTTTTTTCTTAATTGTTTAATTTTTTTTTAATTTAGGCGACATATTTAATTAATGCGGGCGACTCGCGGGGTCCCTGCAGGCGACCAGGTGCCCACGGGCACCGTGTTGGCTACCCCTGCTCTAAACCATGGTGTTATGGATGTTAACATACACTGGGCCAAGTGTTGCACACAAGCAAAGAAATGCACATGCTTCACTCTTACTTTTCCACTTGCTCAGACACTAGAACAGAACCCTAGTCTGGTATACTGTATGTATTTGTATACGTATGCCTCCATCTTGTTTGCCCGTAGGACCTGTGGTGCACACCGGGCTCGGGGCTCTGCACGGCCAGTCCGTCAGCGTCAAGGGGACGACGACGAGTGTCCACAACTACCTGGGCATCCCCTTCGCCAGGCCCCCCGTCGGCCCACTGCGACTAGCCCGGCCCCAGCCCGCCGACGGCTGGGAAGGCCTGAGGGACGCCACCAAACAGCCCTTCATGTACGGAATTAGTGTCTATCACGGGACACTCACACTTAAGACCTTTAAAGTCTTTGCAACGTTGGGTCCACTCAGAACATTTGAAGCCCTTACTGTCAAATACAATTCTCCATGTTTTTTCCACAGGTGTGTCCAAAACAAGAAGGGTCTGGATGATGTGATAGTGAGGATGGAGCTGGGGGTGGAACTTCCAGACATATCTGAAGACTGCCTCTACCTCAACATTCATACTCCTGCAACAGCTTCTGTACACAGCAAGCTCCCAGTAAGAGTCACTCACTGGACATGTGTTGAGGTTTCCCTTTAGATCTCACGAGGTGCTGTAGGTAAGATTTCATTTGATTGTCATTGTAAAGACCAGCACAACACAGCACAACACAGGAGACGTTTGGGTACAGGGTACAGGGTAGAATGACACAACAGGTAGCGTTGAAACGAGGACACAGGTGACGCTGGAGCAGGGACACAGGTAGCGTTGAAACGGGGATCGCGGAGGTAGCAGGTCCAGAACTGGGTGGGTAATCAGCTGTCCAGCATTAGATGTCGTGTTTTGGTCTTGGTTATGATGGGACTCCCTTCTAAAACAACGCGGTTGTCCTCTGTGTGGTCAGGTCATGGTGTGGATCCACGGAGGAGGGTTCTGCTCCGGCGCCGCCTCCGTGTACGACGGCTCGGCCCTGGCGGCCTGTCGTGGCGATCCAGTACCGCTTGGGCCTGCTCGGGTTCCTCAGGTAAAGGTCAAGGGGTCAGAAGCTCTCCAGATTGCTGAGATTTACATTTTACAGAGTGAGACTTCAGTTTGACACAATAACAGACCCGTGGAAGATAAAGAAAAAGGTTGTGTCACCACTGCACGGTGGTGCAGTGCTTGCACTGCTGCCTCACAGCAAGAAGGTCCTGGGATCGATTCCCACCTGGGGCGCTGTTGACTCTGGGTGCCCAGGTGGGTTATCTCCCGGCCTTTCTGTGTGGAGTTTGCATGTTCTCCCCGTGCTCTGCGGGGTCTCCTTACGGAGTCAGAACCCCAATTAAAAACATGCGAAGAATCGCTTCTCCTGTCCAATCCTTGACCAAGACGTGGACGAAAGATCTGGAGCTGATGGTCCCCGGGCGCTGTCAAGAACGGCTGCCCACTGCTCCTGGCTGCTCCTGGAGGGGCAGCATAACTCAGGATGGGTTAAAAGCAGAGACTGAATTTCCACGGGCCACCCTCCCTGCATGTGTGTGTGTTTGGCGGCCACCACTTCAAAAAAATGCTGTGTTTGTGACCATAAAAAGTGTGGATTAAAAGTTGTTGTTGTTGTTTCTTCTTCTTCTTCTTTCCATAATGTTGTCAGACACTTTTAATAACAATCTGAGCCTGTCAGTGGCAACAACCAGCATTTTAAGACGACGTACAGTACTTCAGAGGGTCGGACGAGGTATTGCTATCGCCCTAAAGGTTCACATGCCAGACGCTTTCATACATTGTTGTCCACATTAGTCACTTATGTGATGTGATTAGTCACTTAAATGATTGTGTGTGTGTGTGTGTGTCCTCCTCGTTCAGCACGGGTGACGGACAGGTCCCGGGGAACATGGGAATGCTGGACCAGGTGGAGGCGCTGCGGTGGGTGCAGCAGCACATCCACCACTTCGGGGGCGATGCCGGCCTCGTCACCGTGTTCGGAGAGTCCGCCGGGAGCGTCAGTGCCTCGCTGCTGGTCAGAACCAAGGATCCACACTCGTTACGTTAGCGACGTTCACATTCAGCTCAGTCAGGAGGACAGCTCAGTCAGAACACTCCTGAAGAAGCAGACAGAGGCCTTAACTGAATCACAATACGTGTTTGAGTGAGTTCCCGAGTCCGCCCCGAAGGGCTGGTGCCAACCAAACCTGCTCTGGAGCAGGTCTAGCAAGCGCAGGACTAAAACCTGTGCTACAGGCTTCAGCCCACACTTAATAAGCACACTGTGTACTGTGAACACATTCTTAGTCCTGGGCTAATAAGAGGGTAGCACTGAGCCCAACAGACAAGCTCAAATCTGGAGGCGGGGATCCTTAAGCACATGTTTGGCCACTGTGAAAATACTTCTGAATGATTCATCCTCTCACGCAATTGAGTTTTCTTTGGTAGAATATCTCCGTAACTAAACAGGAAACTGGGCCTAACGCCACCCCTTCGCCAATTTTGGTTGCCGACCCAGGCTCTGTGCCGCCTCCCCCCAGAAGTTTAGTTTACAGACAAATGAAATGAGTCCATCATTTGATTGTATGCATAGTAGAATAGAATGCAGTACATCTGACCTGATGCGTGTTATCCTCTGCATGTCACAACCACCATCACCACCACCTCCACCACCACCACCACCACCACCACCAGGCCATGTCTCCTCTGGCCACTGGCCTCTTCCACCGAGCCATCGCTCAGAGTGGAGCGGCAGGCATGCCTCAAATGATCACGGAAAACCCTCAGCTTGCACTGCAGGTAATTGTACGCGTAATATAGGTCCGCTGTATAAATACATACTCATCGTCGCATACATACTCATACTCGTTGTTGTTGTTGGAACGTCTCCATGTAGCCGCTCGCCTACATGTCAGGCTGTGATGCTAGCAGCACGGCGAGGCTCACCATGTGCTTGAAGAATATTGGAACAGAGGCCATCGTGGCGCTTTCACTGGTGAGTTTGGAAACACAAGAAGAAGGCGTCTGCATGCATGACTGACTGACTGGCATGCCTGGTAGGAGAGTTCACCAACACACCACTCGGGCGTTGAAAGCACAACAACCAAATGTAACCTTGAAGGTCAGGTTTGTTCACGGTAGAGGTCTTTGTTACAGGTAGAGTGGATATAACATACGTAGGTTTTACGCGAAGATATGTGTGTATTATGTCTACGCTTGTGTGATCTGCTACAACTTCACCAACCGGTGTGGGACTGCTGAAACGCTGTTAGATGCTAAAATTGGGACGAAAAATACGAATTGGGTTTCAAGTCAATCTAATGTTGTGTCATGTTGTGGGGTTCACTGACTCTTGAATTAACATTCCTAACATATTTTCCTCGGAAGGACCCAAGACTGAAGTTCCAATTGACTGTTGATGGATACTTCCTGACAAAGAAGGTGGATGAGAATTACCAGAGCCTGGCGGTCTCCAAGGTGCCCTTCATGACCGGCGTCAACAGCGATGAAGGGGGTTTGCTGCTCCCGTCCGTAAGCACGACTTTGTAGATAATAGTTTACAAATAGTTAGTTAGTAAACAGTTACCACCTGACTCGTAAATTGGAGTTCCTTGAAATGATGTGATTAGACAATGACAGTGGGTAGCACAGTGCAACAGGTGATGCTATTGTGATTTCTCTCTCCATTTCAGGGCTTGGCCCCTCCGGACTGGGTTCAGGGGATGGGCCCAGAGCCCTTCATGGCCATGGTCTCCATGTATTATGCTGACGTAAGAGAGATCCAGCAAGGCTCCCGTTCTGAGTGAACTCTCCCATCTGTGGTGAGACTTATTCCTGTGTCGTTTCCCGTTGTGTCTCCTCCAAGCCCAGAGACCAAAAGGCTCCTGAGCTGCTGGCAAAGAGGTACCTCGGGAACGCCATGGACCGCGTCAAAAACAGACAGGGCTTCACCAGCATGATCGGAGACATGATGTTCAGAATCCCGGCGATTCACAGCGCAAACGCGCACAGAGGTAACTGAGAATACATGTCCGTGTCCAGATGGTTCACGTTCACCACGCGTGAAACATGGCCGACGTAGGTCTTTGCTCCCATACAACATGTGAAGAGCCCTTTGTTCCGTGCCAGATGCCGGTGCGCCCGTCTACCTGTACGAGTACCAGTACACGCTGGAGGAGATTCGGGCCAAGCGGCCCAGCTTCGTGGGTTCGGACCACGGAGATGAAATAAGCACGGTCCTGGGATTCTGTTTCACCACCACCCACGTCAAGCTGTCAAGTAAATAGCCTGAAATATTACATAACAGAAATAACGTCACTCATAAAATAACCAAAGAATATATCCTTGTACTATGTCAGACTCGTCAATCAGTCCTTAACTTTACCAAAATACTTTTTCAATGTTGTTTTAGTTTTGTGCACCGAAGAAGAGCAGGAACTCTCAAAGCTGCTGATGGCCTACTGGGCAAACTTTGCCCGCACAGGGTAAGATGAAAAACACATTTCACTACACCTGCATGATTAATACTTCACAATAACAACAACAAACATGCTTATCGTCTGTTAGACGACTTTATAATACGTTCACAATAACTGATCGCTGCTCATGATCTCTGAAGTATATGTAAGTTTCCCTGAGCATTTGGGGAACATAGGTTACATCATAACAATAATAACAACTTTGATTTAAATACAAGACTGCCTTTCTCAGTACTTTACACAAATCAAAGGATGAGGAACACTTAGCCTTGGCTGAAGAGGAATGTATATTGACCTAGATATTCTCAGGTTATGTTTGTATTTTCTCCTGGCACCAAGCTTTGCGGATCTCAACAGGCAGGGGGGGGGGTGTCTGTAAATGCACTTAATGCCATTTAAAACTGTGTACACTCGCCATAAAAACCAGAAACACCTCCTGAGCTACTGCCGCCACCAACCATGTGTGTATGTGTGTGTGCAGGTCTCCCAACGGGCCTGGTCTGGTGGAGTGGCCTCAGTACGGAGCCGGGGAGGACTACCTGTCCATCGACATGGAGCAGACGCCCCAGCAGTGGCTGGCCAAGGAGAGCTTCGAGTACATGACCCGAACGCTCCCCATGAAGCTCCGCGCCCCGCACCAGGAGCTGTAGCCACGGAAACAACGACCCGGGTTTCAACAGCCGCCATTTTGACTCATCAGACAGGAAGTCATCATCGTGTTGGATCATACTTGGCTCATTGGAGTGTTCAATTGAATAAATATTGTATCATTGTATAGCCTATGTACATACATAGGCTATAAATACCAGGGGTGTAAAGTACTTGAGTAATTGTACTTCGTTACAATACTTAAGTACTGTTTTTGGGGATTTGTACTTTACTCGAGTATTATTAGATTTGTATACTTGTACTTTTACTCAATTACATTTCAGAGAAAAAAAACATACTTTTTACTCCTTACATTTAAAATGCAGACCTACGATAGTACGAGTGATGAAGAGGACGAAACGGTCGGCGTGGACGGACAAGACGAGCACCCATGGCCTTGCAATAAAAAAAAAGTTTTTACTTTTACTTTTTAGTACTTAAGTACATTTAAAAGTAGAAACTTTTTGACTTTTACTCAAGTGTGTTTTTAGCCAGATACTCTGACTTTTACTTGAGTAAGATTTTGAGACGGTACCCATACTTTCACTTAAGTATAATTTCTGGGTACTTTTTACACCCCTGATAAATACATGAATGAATGTACATTCTTATGTATTTTCAAATATGAAATAAATATACAATATTTTATACGATGCAGAACTTTGTTTCTCAATAAAGTGTCCTTTACTGGCTGACTAAAAATACATGTTCGTAGAAGTGGTATATTACTTTATATCAATGACTACAATACATTTTCTATCAGTTCGTGTTACCTTTTTTCCCTTCTGGTTTAGTTTTATTTAATGTAATTGAGGAGGAGGAAGAGGAGAATGCATGTTGGGTCGTTTACATGAGAGAAATTATATGAGACACACTGCGGACATAACAGAATATAACATTATACAGAATATAACACAAGACACATTCAGAAGCTGTGGTGATGGCTGCAGCCTTTACACCCCAACGCCAGTAAACATATTTAGATATGATGAAATCAAATGTAATATGTGTGACTCCTGGCAAATTAACTGCATATTCGATGTAGTTGATATCATTGGTCAGGGGTTTGAGTCCCACATGCCAAGAAGAGCTCACGGTAGGACCCTTTGGATATAATTTGCCAAATGCCATATATTTAACCCTTTTTAGTGGCTCATCTGGACTAAAGTGGTAATATTTAAGATAAGATAAGATAAGATTGTGCCAGGTTGCATAGCAATACAGTACAATAAAACAATGGGGAAATCAACAGAATAATACAAATAAACTAACATGTATTTATATTGTACATAGAAGCTGCATGGTGACAACCTGTGCTTTACACACTTTTACACACTTCCCTGTTGGGTTCAGCAAATGTGCTCGAAAAATAGCAAGAACATGTAAATATGTGCTATTCCGTTCCATAGCTTCCCTATAAATACTGTACTGCACTGCACTGCACTGTACTGCACTGCACTGCACTGCATTGTACGGCACTGCACTGTATTGTACTGCACTGTACTGCACTTTATTGTACTGCACTGTGCTGTACTGTATTGTACTGTATTGTACTGTCTGCAGTGAGCCCGTCCAAAGGCGCTCTGGACCGGGATGCTCTAGATGCGCGTTACTGGCGAGAGAGGAGGCGGGACTTCCGGTAGAGAAA
Source organism: Coryphaenoides rupestris (assembly GCA_002895965.2). NCBI lineage: Eukaryota > Metazoa > Chordata > Actinopteri > Gadiformes > Macrouridae > Coryphaenoides > Coryphaenoides rupestris. Next base: position 62,453 of record PIJE02000708.1, on the reverse strand, counting down.
TATCCGTTTCCGTTTCATGTTTCTGCTCACCGAATTATTATGAAGACAATAATATGAATCATATTTATTCAGCTTGTGGTTTTTGTTGTTCTTCTTCCTCTTGCTCTCGCTTCGGTAACTGTTATGAATGTACACATATTGACATTATTTACGTGTATTTACGACACTTTCGCTTTATTTTATACTTTGATGCTGTGGTTTTATTCACCTCCTCGCCGCCGTGGCTCACGTGCGAGAAAAGGCGCTTTATAAACAAACTGTATTGCACTACTTTTATTTTACGTTACTTCAATTTAAATTTAAATTTTCAATTTAAAGCGCTTTATTGGCATGATGGGAAACGTACATTTACATTGCCAAAGCGAGTGGTAAATAAAAAGTATACTGATAAAGAACTAATTATATACAGTAAAAGTACAAAATAAAAAATATAAAAAATACAAAAATACAAAAAATATGAAAATACAAAAATACACAAAAATAAGATACAATAAAAAGGAAAAAATAAAAAAATGGAAAAGAGAGACAAAAATGTAAAAAAATGAAATAAAAAGAGATATATATCAAATATATATATTTTCTCATCTCCTCTCATCATGTGCTATATTATTATTATTATCATGTTGTCTATAATATGATCTATAACACTACCTCTCATCTCCTCTCATCATCATCATGTGCTATATTCTTAATGTCATGTCCAATAATATTACATTTCAATTATGCCAAATTGTTTTCGCTGTCGGAATATCTTATCTTGCCAACATATTTGTATATTTTAACTGTAAATTTGTAAGTCTATTTTGATCATTCTGTTGTTTTCCATATTGTTTTATTGTACTGCATCGCAACGTAACCTGGCACAAGAATTTCCTTCGGGATTAATAAAGTTCTATTCTATTCTATTCTTGTATTCTATTCTTGTATTCTGTTCCTCTATTCTATTCCTCTATTCGATTCTTATATTCTAATATTCTTATATTCTATTTTTATATTCTAATATTCTAATATTCTAATATTCTAATCTTATCTTCTATTATTCTATTCTATTATTCTATTATTCTATTCTATTCTTCTCTTCTAAATGTAAATGTCACAGGAATGCGGGGGACCGGAAATCGCGCTCGCGCCCAGGACCTCCTCATCGCGCCCTGGCGGCTGCAGTGTGCTGAGGAGGAGGAGGAGGAGGAAGGAGCGCGCCACCATCTCTCGCGAGGAGCGGCGCCGTTATCTGGAATCCCCGCAAAACAACACGAGAACTGCTCTCGTGCGCCACACGGTAACGCAGCCGGGCGGCGGGAGGCGCGCGCGGCGGCGGTGGGAGTCCGAACGTCCCGCGCGCTCCGTCGCGATGTTAGTTATCGGATCCGCGAGACGTTTAGAGCGGCAACGCAGCACGAGGCCTAGCCGAGCTGGAGCCGAGCTGGAGCCGCTTCACGCTACAGTGTTACAACTCACCCCCTCCGCGCTAAAGCTAAAGCTAACACTTTAGCCCGGAGGGGGTGAGTTGTAACACTCTCGGCGGGCTAAAGCGTTAGCCGAGCTTTAGCTAGCGCGTAGGCTACAGTGTTACAACTCACCCCTTCTAGGAGGGGGTGAGTTGTAACACTATCGTCGGGCTAAAGCGCTAGCTAAAGCGCCGCCGACAGTGTTACAACTCACCCCCTCCTGGATGGGGGTGAGTTGTAACACTGTCGTCGGGTTGGTTCTGGTCCCGTCGCTACGAAAGAAAGAAAGAAAGGAAGAAACACAGACAGACAGACGCTCCCATGCGGCGAGTCCGTGGCCCTTAGGTCTCGCTCGCTTACTCGGCCCGTGGTCTCGTCGCTACTGCCCTGTGGTCCTGATTCGTTCGGCCTCTGGCTCTTGTAGATTTGGTTCTGGTCCATGTACGCTAGAAAAAGAAAAAGAACACAGACAGACAGACGCTCCCATCGCTCTGCCCTGGGTCTCAGTCGCTCTTCCCCTGGTCTCGTCCGCTCTCGCCCTTGGGTCCTCGTGCGTTCGGAGGTATGCGACCTGGTCTTTGGTAGTTTGGTTCTGGTCCCGTCGCTTAAAGAAAGAAAGAAAGAAAGAAACACAGGACAGACAGACGGACGCTCCCATCGCTCTGCCCTTGGTCCTGTCGTTCGGCTCTGGTCTTGTAGTTTGGTTCTGGTCCCGTCGCTAGAAAGAAAGAAAGAAAGAAAACACAGACAGACAGACGCTCCCATCGCTCTGCCCTTGGTCTCGTCGCTCTCCCCTGGTCTCGTCGCTCTGCCCTTGGTCCTGTCGTTCGGCTCTGGTCTTGTAGTTTGGTTCTGGTCCCGTCGCTAGAAAGAAAGAAAGAAAGAAAGAAACACAGACAGACAGACCCCCATCGCATCTGCCCTTGTCGTCCTCGCCTCCCTGGTCTCGTCGCTCTGCCCTTGGTCCTGTCGTTCGGCTCTGGTCTTGTAGTTTGGTTCTGGTCCCGTCGCTAGAAAGAAAGAAAGAAAGAAACACAGACAGACAGACGCTCCCATCGCTCTGCCCTTGGTCTCGTCGCTCTGCCCTTGGTCCTGTCGTTCGGCTCTGGTCTTGTAGTTTGGTTCTGGTCCCGTCGCTAGAAAGAAGAAAGAAAGAAAGAAACACAGACAGACAGACGCTCCCATCGCTCTGCCCTTGGTCTCGTCGCTCTCCCCTGGTCTCGTCGCTCTGCCCTTGGTCCTGTCGTTCGGCTCTGGTCTTGTAGTTTGGTTCTGGTCCCGTCGCTAGAAAGAAAAAGAAAAGAAAGAAACACAGACAGACAGACCTCCCATCGCTCTGCCCTTGGTCTCGTCGCTCTCCCCTGGTCTCGTCGCTCTGCCCTTGGTCCTGTCGTTCGGCTCTGGTCTTGTAGTTTGGTTCTGGTCCCGTCGCTAGAAAGAAAGAAAGAAAGAAAGACACAGACAGACAGACGCTCCCATCGCTCTGCCCTTGGTCTCGTCGCTCTCCCCTGGTCTCGTCGCTCTGCCCTTGGTCCTGTCGTTCGGCTCTGGTCTTGTAGTTTGGTTCTGGTCCCGTCGCTAGAAAGAAAGAAAGAAAGAAAGAAACACAGACAGACAGACGCTCCCATCGCTCTGCCCTTGGTCTCGTCGCTCTCCCCTGGTCTCGTCGCTCTGCCCTTGGTCCTGTCGTTCGGCTCTGGTCTTGTAGTTTGGTTCTGGTCCCGTCGCTAGAAAGAAAGAAAGAAAGAAACACAGACAGACAGACGCTCCCATCGCTCTGCCCTTGGTCTCGTCGCTCTCCCCTGGTCTCGTCGCTCTGCCCTTGGTCCTGTCGTTCGGCTCTGGTCTTGTAGTTTGGTTCTGGTCCCGTCGCTAGAAAGAAAGAAAGAAAGAAAGAAACACAGACAGACAGACGCTCCCATCGCTCTGCCCTTGGTCTCGTCGCTCTCCCCTGGTCTCGTCGCTCTGCCCTTGGTCCTGTCGTTCGGCTCTGGTCTTGTAGTTTGGTTCTGGTCCCGTCGCTAGAAAGAAAGAAAGAAAGAAAGAAACAAACAGACGCTCCCATCGCTCTGCCCTTGGTCTCGTCGCTCTCCCCTGGTCTCGTCGCTCTGCCCTTGGTCCTGTCGTTCGGCTCTGGTCTTGTAGTTTGGTTCTGGTCCCGTCGCTAGAAAGAAAGAAAGAAAGAAACACAGACAGACAGACGCTCCCATCGCTCTGCCCTTGGTCTCGTCGCTCTCCCCTGGTCTCGTCGCTCTGCCCTTGGTCCTGTCGTTCGGCTCTGGTCTTGTAGTTTGGTTCTGGTCCCGTCGCTAGAAAGAAAGAAAGAAAGAAACACAGACAGACAGACGCTCCCATCGCTCTGCCCTTGGTCTCGTCGCTCTCCCCTGGTCTCGTCGCTCTGCCCTTGGTCCTGTCGTTCGGCTCTGGTCTTGTAGTTTGGTTCTGGTCCCGTCGCTAGAAAGAAAGAAAGAAAGAAACACAGACAGACAGACGCTCCCATCGCTCTGCCCTTGGTCTCGTCGCTCTCCCCTGGTCTCGTCGCTCTGCCCTTGGTCCTGTCGTTCGGCTCTGGTCTTGTAGTTTGGTTCTGGTCCCGTCGCTAGAAAGAAAGAAAGAAAGAAACACAGACAGACAGACGCTCCCATCGCTCTGCCCTTGGTCTCGTCGCTCTCCCCTGGTCTCGTCGCTCTGCCCTGGTCCTGTCGTTCGGCTCTGGTCTTGTAGTTTGGTTCTGGTCCCGTCGCTAGAAAGAAAGAAAGAAAGAAACACAGACAGACAGACGCTCCCATCGCTCTGCCCTGGTCTCGTCGCTCTCCCCTGGTCTCGTCGCTCTGCCCTTGGTCCTGTCGTTCGGCTCTGGTCTTGTAGTTTGGTTCTGGTCCCGTCGCTAGAAAGAAAGAAAGAAAGAAACACAGACAGACAGACGCTCCCATCGCTCTGCCCTTGGTCTCGTCGCTCTCCCCTGGTCTCGTCGCTCTGCCCTTGGTCCTGTCGTTCGGCTCTGGTCTTGTAGTTTGGTTCTGGTCCCGTCGCTAGAAAGAAAGAAAGAAAGAAACACAGACAGACAGACAGACGGCTCCCATCCGTTGTGCCAGAGGTTGCATAGCAATAGAATAATACACAAAAGAATAATACAAATAAAATAACACATTTACAAATGTATGCATCTCCCCTCTAGTGTTTTCTTTACCGGTGGCATCGGTGGAGACGTAACATGTCTGCAACATGAACGTGGCACAAAGCTGGCCCAAACACACATCACCAAACTGTCACACACACACGACTCCCTCCCTCCTACCTGGACGACACCTTTGAGGAAGGAGGTGGCCTCTCGCTGGCCGAGCGAGCACAGCGCCATGCGCCACCCATATGGTTGGCCAGGGACGCCAGGCGGCCCAGGTCCCGACACGCCCGACCCGCCCGCTCAAGCTCCACCTCCAGGCCTCGCCGCTGGGCCAGGTGCAGGTGGTCCGTTGGCTCGTTGGTGGCGCGGTCGACGCGCCGCTGTAGCTCCTGTTGGGCATCATAGCACTCCTGGTGTACCTGGGGAGGGACACAGGAAATGTTCTCCTGTACCGTCTAGACCAGGGGTTACCAACCTTTTTGAACCTGAGAGCTACTTCAAAGGTAGTAGTACGAAGGGCGACTTGTTTGATAAAAATGTCCTGGATAACAAAGTTGCACAGATCACCACGCCCACCCTCACACAGCGAGCCCGCTGACACGAGACCGTGACATCAATGGTGTTAAAGCTAGTGATGCCCGCAGCACAGCTGTATAGTTCTGTATAATCACAGCTGTATAGTTCTGTATAATCACAGCTGTATAGTTCTGTATAATCGCGGTTCTGATCCGGGAGGGGGGGGTGGATATTGGTGGGGACATGTCCCCAGCGTCCCCACTAAATGCTACGCCCATGAATCCACTTATCGGCGCCTAAAGCATATGGGTCAACAAGACGTATCCCATTCACCAACGTTAATTTCGTAGCATAACTTGTTTTATCACTGGGTGACAAGCTGTTGACTTTTTTTTTATTTCAAATTTCACTTTTTCTTTTTTTCTTAATTTTTAATTTTTTTTTAATTTAGAGCATGCCTTGCGGGCGACTCGCGGGGTCCCTGCAGGCGACCAGGTGCCCACGGGCACCGTGTTGGCTACCCCTGCTCTAAACCATGGTGTTATGGATGTTAACATACACTGGGCCAAGTGTTGCACACAAGCAAAGAAATGCACATGCTTCACTCTTACTTTTCCACTTGCTCAGACACTAGAACAGAACCGTAGTCTGGTATACTGTATGTATTTGTATACGTATGCCTCCATCTTGTTTGCCCGTAGGACCTGTGGTGCACACCGGGCTCGGGGCTCTGCACGGCCAGTCCGTCAGCGTCAAGGGGACGACGACGAGTGTCCACAACTACCTGGGCATCCCCTTCGCCAGGCCCCCCGTCGGCCCACTGCGACTAGCCCGGCCCCAGCCCGCCGACGGCTGGGAAGGCCTGAGGGACGCCACCAAACAGCCCTTCATGTACGGAATTAGTGTCTATCACGGGACACTCACACTTAAGACCTTTAAAGTCTTTGCAACGTTGGGTCCACTCAGAACATTTGAAGCCCTTACTGTCAAATACAATTCTCCATGTTTTTTCCACAGGTGTGTCCAAAACAAGAAGGGTCTGGATGATGTGATAGTGAGGATGGAGCTGGGGGTGGAACTTCCAGACATATCTGAAGACTGCCTCTACCTCAACATTCATACTCCTGCAACAGCTTCTGTACACAGCAAGCTCCCAGTAAGAGTCACTCACTGGACATGTGTTGAGGTTTCCCTTTAGATCTCACGAGGTGCTGTAGGTAAGATTTCATTTGATTGTCATTGTAAAGACCAGCACAACACAGCACAACACAGGAGACGTTTGGGTACAGGGTACAGGGTAGAATGACACAACAGGTAGCGTTGAAACGAGGACACAGGTGACGCTGGAGCAGGGACACAGGTAGCGTTGAAACGGGGATCGCGGAGGTAGCAGGTCCAGAACTGGGTGGGTAATCAGCTGTCCAGCATTAGATGTCGTGTTTTGGTCTTGGTTATGATGGGACTCCCTTCTAAAACAACGCGGTTGTCCTCTGTGTGGTCAGGTCATGGTGTGGATCCACGGAGGAGGGTTCTGCTCCGGCGCCGCCTCCGTGTACGACGGCTCGGCCCTGGCGGCGTACCAGGACGTGGTCGTCGTGGCGATCCAGTACCGCTTGGGCCTGCTCGGGTTCCTCAGGTAAAGGTCAAGGGGTCAGAAGCTCTCCAGATTGCTGAGATTTACATTTTACAGAGTGAGACTTCAGTTTGACACAATAACAGACCCGTGGAAGATAAAGAAAAAGGTTGTGTCACCACTGCACGGTGGTGCAGTGCTTGCACTGCTGCCTCACAGCAAGAAGGTCCTGGGATCGATTCCCACCTGGGGCGCTGTTGACTCTGGGTGCCCAGGTGGGTTATCTCCCGGCCTTTCTGTGTGGAGTTTGCATGTTCTCCCCGTGCTCTGCGGGGTCTCCTTACGGAGTCAGAACCCCAATTAAAAACATGCGAAGAATCGCTTCTCCTGTCCAGTCCCTGACCAAGACGTGGACGAAAGATCTGGAGCTGATGGTCCCCGGGCGCTGTCAAGAACGGCTGCCCACTGCTCCTGGCTGCCCCTGGAGGGGCAGCATAACTCAGGATGGGTGAAATGCAGAGACTTAATTTCCACGGGCCACCCTCCCTGCATGTGTGTGTGTTTGGCGGCCACCACTTCAAAAACATGCTGTGTTTGTGACCATAAAAGTGTGGATTAATAAAGTTGTTGTTGTTCTTCTTCTTCTTCTTCTTTCCATAATGTTGTCAGACACTTTTAATAACAATCTGAGCCTGTCAGTGGCAACAACCAGCATTTTAAGACGACGTACAGTACTTCAGAGGGTCGGACGAGGTATTGCTATCGCCCTAAAGGTTCACATGCCAGACGCTTTCATACATTGTTGTCCACATTAGTCACTTATGTGATGTGATTAGTCACTTAAATGATTGTGTGTGTGTGTGTGTGTCCTCCTCGTTCAGCACGGGTGACGGACAGGTCCCGGGGAACATGGGAATGCTGGACCAGGTGGAGGCGCTGCGGTGGGTGCAGCAGCACATCCACCACTTCGGGGGCGATGCCGGCCTCGTCACCGTGTTCGGAGAGTCCGCCGGGAGCGTCAGTGCCTCGCTGCTGGTCAGAACCAAGGATCCACACTCGTTACGTTAGCGACGTTCACATTCAGCTCAGTCAGGAGGACAGCTCAGTCAGAACACTCCTGAAGAAGCAGACAGAGGCCTTAACTGAATCACAATACGTGTTTGAGTGAGTTCCCGAGTCCGCCCCGAAGGGCTGGTGCCAACCAAACCTGCTCTGGAGCAGGTCTAGCAAGCGCAGGACTAAAACCTGTGCTACAGGCTTCAGCCCACACTTAATAAGCACACTGTGTACTGTGAACACATTCTTAGTCCTGGGCTAATAAGAGGGTAGCACTGAGCCCAACAGACAAGCTCAAATCTGGAGGCGGGGATCCTTAAGCACATGTTTGGCCACTGTGAAAATACTTCTGAATGATTCATCCTCTCACGCAATTGAGTTTTCTTTGGTAGAATATCTCCGTAACTAAACAGGAAACTGGGCCTAACGCCACCCCTTCGCCAATTTTGGTTGCCGACCCAGGCTCTGTGCCGCCTCCCCCCAGAAGTTTAGTTTACAGACAAATGAAATGAGTCCATCATTTGATTGTATGCATAGTAGAATAGAATGCAGTACATCTGACCTGATGCGTGTTATCCTCTGCATGTCACAACCACCATCACCACCACCTCCACCACCACCACCACCACCACCACCAGGCCATGTCTCCTCTGGCCACTGGCCTCTTCCACCGAGCCATCGCTCAGAGTGGAGCGGCAGGCATGCCTCAAATGATCACGGAAAACCCTCAGCTTGCACTGCAGGTAATTGTACGCGTAATATAGGTCCGCTGTATAAATACATACTCATCGTCGCATACATACTCATACTCGTTGTTGTTGTTGGAACGTCTCCATGTAGCCGCTCGCCTACATGTCAGGCTGTGATGCTAGCAGCACGGCGAGGCTCACCATGTGCTTGAAGAATATTGGAACAGAGGCCATCGTGGCGCTTTCACTGGTGAGTTTGGAAACACAAGAAGAAGGCGTCTGCATGCATGACTGACTGACTGGCATGCCTGGTAGGAGAGTTCACCAACACACCACTCGGGCGTTGAAAGCACAACAACCAAATGTAACCTTGAAGGTCAGGTTTGTTCACGGTAGAGGTCTTTGTTACAGGTAGAGTGGATATAACATACGTAGGTTTTACGCGAAGATATGTGTGTATTATGTCTACGCTTGTGTGATCTGCTACAACTTCACCAACCGGTGTGGGACTGCTGAAACGCTGTTAGATGCTAAAATTGGGACGAAAAATACGAATTGGGTTTCAAGTCAATCTAATGTTGTGTCATGTTGTGGGGTTCACTGACTCTTGAATTAACATTCCTAACATATTTTCCTCGGAAGGACCCAAGACTGAAGTTCCAATTGACTGTTGATGGATACTTCCTGACAAAGAAGGTGGATGAGAATTACCAGAGCCTGGCGGTCTCCAAGGTGCCCTTCATGACCGGCGTCAACAGCGATGAAGGGGGTTTGCTGCTCCCGTCCGTAAGCACGACTTTGTAGATAATAGTTTACAAATAGTTAGTTAGTAAACAGTTACCACCTGACTCGTAAATTGGAGTTCCTTGAAATGATGTGATTAGACAATGACAGTGGGTAGCACAGTGCAACAGGTGATGCTATTGTGATTTCTCTCTCCATTTCAGGGCTTGGCCCCTCCGGACTGGGTTCAGGGGATGGGCCCAGAGCCCTTCATGGCCATGGTCTCCATGTATTATGCTGACGTAAGAGAGATCCAGCAAGGCTCCCGTTCTGAGTGAACTCTCCCATCTGTGGTGAGACTTATTCCTGTGTCGTTTCCCGTTGTGTCTCCTCCAAGCCCAGAGACCAAAAGGCTCCTGAGCTGCTGGCAAAGAGGTACCTCGGGAACGCCATGGACCGCGTCAAAAACAGACAGGGCTTCACCAGCATGATCGGAGACATGATGTTCAGAATCCCGGCGATTCACAGCGCAAACGCGCACAGAGGTAACTGAGAATACATGTCCGTGTCCAGATGGTTCACGTTCACCACGCGTGAAACATGGCCGACGTAGGTCTTTGCTCCCATACAACATGTGAAGAGCCCTTTGTTCCGTGCCAGATGCCGGTGCGCCCGTCTACCTGTACGAGTACCAGTACACGCTGGAGGAGATTCGGGCCAAGCGGCCCAGCTTCGTGGGTTCGGACCACGGAGATGAAATAAGCACGGTCCTGGGATTCTGTTTCACCACCACCCACGTCAAGCTGTCAAGTAAATAGCCTGAAATATTACATAACAGAAATAACGTCACTCATAAAATAACCAAAGAATATATCCTTGTACTATGTCAGACTCGTCAATCAGTCCTTAACTTTACCAAAATACTTTTTCAATGTTGTTTTAGTTTTGTGCACCGAAGAAGAGCAGGAACTCTCAAAGCTGCTGATGGCCTACTGGGCAAACTTTGCCCGCACAGGGTAAGATGAAAAACACATTTCACTACACCTGCATGATTAATACTTCACAATAACAACAACAAACATGCTTATCGTCTGTTAGACGACTTTATAATACGTTCACAATAACTGATCGCTGCTCATGATCTCTGAAGTATATGTAAGTTTCCCTGAGCATTTGGGGAACATAGGTTACATCATAACAATAATAACAACTTTGATTTAAATACAAGACTGCCTTTCTCAGTACTTTACACAAATCAAAGGATGAGGAACACTTAGCCTTGGCTGAAGAGGAATGTATATTGACCTAGATATTCTCAGGTTATGTTTGTATTTTCTCCTGGCACCAAGCTTTGCGGATCTCAACAGGCAGGGGGGGGGGGTGTCTGTAAATGCACTTAATGCCATTTAAAACTGTGTACACTCGCCATAAAAACCAGCAACACCTCCTGAGCTACTGCCGCCACCAACCATGTGTGTATGTGTGTGTGCAGGTCTCCCAACGGGCCTGGTCTGGTGGAGTGGCCTCAGTACGGAGCCGGGGAGGACTACCTGTCCATCGACATGGAGCAGACGCCCCAGCAGTGGCTGGCCAAGGAGAGCTTCGAGTACATGACCCGAACGCTCCCCATGAAGCTCCGCGCCCCGCACCAGGAGCTGTAGCCACGGCAACAACGACCCGGGTTTCAACAGCCGCCATTTTGACTCATCAGACAGGAAGTCATCATCGTGTTGGTTCATACTTGGCTCATTGGAGTGTTCAATTGAATAAATATTGTATCATTGTATAGCCTATGTACATACATAGGCTATAAATACCAGGGGTGTAAAGTACTTGAGTAATTGTACTTTGTTACAATACTTAAGTACTGTTTTTGGGGATTTGTACTTTACTCGAGTATTATTAGATTTGTATACTTGTACTTTTACTCAATTACATTTCAGAGAAAAAAAACATACTTTTTACTCCTTACATTTAAAATGCAGACCTACGATAGTACGAGTGATGAAGAGGACGAAACGGTCGGCGTGGACGGACAAGACGAGCACCCATGGCCTTGCAATAAAAAAAAGTTTTTACTTTTACTTTTTAGTACTTAAGTACATTTAAAAGTAGAAACTTTTTGACTTTTACTCAAGTGTGTTTTTAGCCAGATACTCTGACTTTTACTTGAGTAAGATTTTGAGACGGTACCCATACTTTCACTTAAGTATAATTTCTGGGTACTTTTTACACCCCTGATAAATACATGAATGAATGTACATTCTTATGTATTTTCAAATATGAAATAAATATACAATATTTTATACGATGCAGAACTTTGTTTCTCAATAAAGTGTCCTTTACTGGCTGACTAAAAATACATGTTCGTAGAAGTGGTATATTACTTTATATCAATGACTACAATACATTTTCTATCAGTTCGTGTTACCTTTTTTCCCTTCTGGTTTAGTTTTATTTAATGTAATTGAGGAGGAGGAAGAGGAGAATGCATGTTGGGTCGTTTACATGAGAGAAATTATATGAGACACACTGCGGACATAACAGAATATAACATTATACAGAATATAACACAAGACACATTCAGAAGCTGTGGTGATGGCTGCAGCCTTTACACCCCAACGCCAGTAAACATATTTAGATATGATGAAATCAAATGTAATATGTGTGACTCCTGGCAAATTAACTGCATATTCGATGTAGTTGATATCATTGGTCAGGGGTTTGAGTCCCACATGCCAAGAAGAGCTCACGGTAGGACCCTTTGGATATAATTTGCCAAATGCCATATATTTAACCCTTTTTAGTGGCTCATCTGGACTAAAGTGGTAATATTTAAGATAAGATAAGATAAGATTGTGCCAGGTTGCATAGCAATACAGTACAATAAAACAATGGGGAAATCAACAGAATAATACAAATAAACTAACATGTATTTATATTGTACATAGAAGCTGCATGGTGACAACCTGTGCTTTACACACTTTTACACACTTCCCTGTTGGGTTCAGCAAATGTGCTCGAAAAATAGCAAGAACATGTAAATATGTGCTATTCCGTTCCATAGCTTCCCTATAAATACTGTACTGCACTGCACTGCACTGTACTGCACTGCACTACACTGCATTGTACGGCACTGCACTGTATTGTACTGCACTGTACTGTACTGCACTTTATTGTACTGCACTGTGCTGTACTGTATTGTACTGTCTGCAGTGAGCCCGTCCAAAGGCGCTCTGGACCGGGATGCTCTAGATGCGCGTTACTGGCGAGAGAGGAGGCGGGACTTCCGGTAGAGAAATATCCGTTTCCGTTTCATGTTTCTGCTCACCGAATTATTATGAAGACAATAATATGAATCATATTTATTCAGCTTGTGGTTTTTGTTGTTCTTCTTCCTCTTGCTCTCGCTTCGGTAACTGTTATGAATGTACACATATTGACATTATTTACGTGTATTTACGACACTTTCGCTTTATTTTATACTTTGATGCTGTGGTTTTATTCACCTCCTCGCCGCCGTGGCTCACGTGCGAGAAAAGGCGCTTTATAAACAAACTGTATTGCACTACTTTTATTTTACGTTACTTCAATTTAAATTTAAATTTTCAATTTAAAGCGCTTTATTGGCATGATGGGAAACGTACATTTACATTGCCAAAGCGAGTGGTAAATAAAAAGTATACTGATAAAGAACTAATTATATACAGTAAAAGTACAAAATAAAAAATATAAAAAATACAAAAATACAAAAAATATGAAAATACAAAATACACAAAAATAAGATACAATAAAAAGGAAAAAATTAAAAAAATGGAAAAGAGAGACAAAAAATGTAAAAAAATGAAATAAAAAGAGATATATTATCAAATATATATATTTTCTCATCTCCTCTCATCATGTGCTATATTATTATTATTATCATGTTGTCTATAATATGATCTATAACACTACCTCTCATCTCCTCTTCATTCATCATCATGTGCTATATTTCTTTAATGTCATGTCAATAATATTACATTTCAATTATGCCAAATTGTTTTCGCTGTCGGAATATCTTATCTTGCCAACATATTTGTATATTTTAACTGTAAATTTGTAAGTCTATTTTGATCATTCTGTTGTTTTCCATATTGTTTTATTGTACTGCATCGCAACGTAACCTGGCACAAGAATTTCCTTCGGGATTAATAAAGTTCTATTCTATTCTATTCTTGTATTCTATTCTTGTATTCTGTTCTCTATTCTATTCCTTATTCGTTTTATATTCTAATATTCTTATATTCTATTTTTATATTCTAATATTCTAATATTCTAATCTTATCTTCTATTATTCTATTCTATTATTCTATTATTCTATTTCTATTCTTCTCTTCTAAATGTAAATGTCACAGGAATGGCGGGGGACCGGAAATCGCGCTCGCGCCCAGGACCTCCTCATCGCGCCCTGGCGGCTGCAGTGTGCTGAGGAGGAGGAGGAGGAGGAAGGAGCGCGCCACCATCTCTCGCGAGGAGCGGCGCCGTTATCTGGAATCCCCGGAAAACAACACGAGAACTGCTCTCGTGCGCCACACGGTAACGCAGCCGGGCGGCGGGAGGCGCGCGCGGCGGCGGTGGGAGTCCGAACGTCCCGCGCGCTCCGTCGCGATGTTAGTTATCGGATCCGCGAGACGTTTAGAGCGGCAACGCAGCACGAGGCCTAGCCGAGCTGGAGCCGAGCTGGAGCCGCTTCACGCTACAGTGTTACAACTCACCCCCTCCGCGCTAAAGCTAAAGCTAACGCTTTAGCCCGGAGGGGGTGAGTTGTAACACTCTCGGCGGGCTAAAGCGTTAGCCGAGCTTTAGCTAGCGCGTAGGCTACAGTGTTACAACTCACCCCTTCTAGGAGGGGGTGAGTTGTAACACTATCGTCGGGCTAAAGCGCTAGCTAAAGCGCCGCCGACAGTGTTACAACTCACCCCCTCCTGGATGGGGGTGAGTTGTAACACTGTCGTCGGGCTAAAGCGTTAGCCGAGCTTTAGCTAGTTTTACAAGCTCGGCTCGGCTAGCGCTTCAGCCTGCCAACAGTGTTGTAACTCACCCCCTCCTGGATGGGGGTGAGTTGTAACACTATCGTCGGGCTGAAGCTCGGCTAACGCTTTAGTCCGCAGTGTTACAACTCATCCCCTCCTGGATGGGGGTGAGTTGTAACACTGTCGGCGGGCTAAAGCGCTAGCTAAGGCTCGGCTAGCGCTTAGCCCGACGACAGTGTTACAACTCACCCCTTCATAGGAGGAGGTGAGTTGTAACACTGTCGGCGGGCTAAAGCTAGCTAGCGTTATTCTTTTTTTTGTTACACTTCGACTGTAGTGCAATTTGTTTTTAATGTATTTGTGTATATTGTGCTACTTTTAGCATTATTATTATTATTATTATTATTATTAATAATAATAATAATAATAATAATGGCCACTCCTGGAACAAACGTACTGTACGGCTAAATATAGGATGGCTCGTTCCAGTTGTACTCGGAAGTCGGAATTTACGGGGTTCCCATTACAGCTGGAACGCCCCACTAGATCAGTACTGTAGTTAGGATCCTCTGTCACTCAGAGTACACATGGATACTGTGGTGAACTCATCAATATGGCTTTCTGCACAATTGCAATACAGTGAATGTCTGAATATTTGTAAGATGCCTGTTTAAAATGTGCAAAAAAGAATGAATGGAAAATCTAATTGAGGGACCTTGAATTTCAAAATTTATGATGCAATTCTCAGCAATATCTCTTGATGGGCGGCATTAGCTCAGGAGGTAGAGTGGTTGTCTGCCAACCGGAAGGTTGCTGGTTCTATCCCCGGGCTCCTCCTAGCTAAGTGTCGAGGTGTCCCTGAGCAAGACACCGAACCCTAACTGCTCCTGACGTGTTGGTTGTTACCTTGCATGGTTGACACCGCCGTCGGTGTATGAATGGGTGAATGTGAGGCAACTGTAAAGCGCTTTGGATAAAAGCGATATATAAATGCAATCCATTTACCATTTGGATATTTTTATTTTGAGGAGGGTTTTTTTTCTTTCTCTTCTATTGACGCTGACCCAGACAACCATAGATTATTATAACCAGCAGCCTGTCTGGGGGTTTCAGCTCCCCTGCTGGTGGATAGGAGTCATGACCCCCAGACTGCATAATAAACCCAACCAGAAACAACTTGGTGGAGACAGGATGACTCAACCCTGCTCTCTATTATATTATTATAAACCCAACCAGAAACAACCTGGTGGAGACAGGATGACTCAACCCTGCTCTCTATTATATTATTATAAACCCAACCAGAAACAACCTGGTGGAGACAGGATGAGTCAACCCTGCTCTCTATTATATTATTATAAACCCAACCAGAAACAACCTGGTGGAGACAGGATGACTCAACCCTGCTCTCTATTATATTATTATAAACCCAACCAGAAACAACCTGGTGGAGACAGGATGATCAATCAACAACCCTGGCCTTCGTCTATTATAATTAATTATAATACCAACCAGAAACAACCTGGTGGAGAACAGGATGACTCAACCCTGCTCTCTATTATATTATTATAAACCCAACCAGAAACAACCTGGTGACAGATGAACTCAACCCTGCTTCATATTATATTACTTTATACAGCACCTTTCATAACCCATGTGGCCCAAAGAGCTTCACAGAGCAGGATCAACACAGCACAAGAAACAAGTTAACAGGAAAGACCACAATAGAATGAATTTAGCAAGACTAGGAATGATAATAAAACAATAAAATGTTACAAATAAGTCAGTAAATCACAAAGGATAAAAAAAGAAGAATGGTATAAAAACCAATTAAAATGACAGAAAACTAGGGCTGGAGGCACCCGAAGTAATAGCGTGGCTAAAAAGATATGTCTTAACATTTCTTTTAATACAAAAATAAAATGTCTGCAGAGAAGACAGAACAAAATGTCCTTCGTCCCCTCTCCCCACGGTCATTTATAACGCTATGACCAACACTGAAACGTCTTGCTAAATAGAAGTATAATGCATTTACCTCACTAGTTCAATTGCATGCATTCTGAAATATGTCATACAGTATATCATGATCTTATATGAAACATATATATAGAAGCCAGTGGGGTTTCTTTGACAATGAGATCAATTTGGTTCTGTTGCCAACGGTCTCCAACTCTTCCCACTGAAGTCAAGTGGACCATTCCTGGTTTAATTGTTTAAAGTTTTTCCTCATCAATCGCCATCTTGTCTCTTCCCTGTCGCCCTCCAGCTGTGAATGATGTCTGAGGAGGACTTGGATGAAATCGTACAAATAACCGTGGAGGACTTTGCTCAGGGGGACCAGACAGGTACGCCTGGTGTCCCATCCTATGAATGGCCAGGGCTGTCATATCGCTTATGTAAAGGTATTGCTTAGCCGTTGCCAATGTCACAATTTTGACATAACATTAATATATACTCTATGAGTCTTAAGTGGTTTATCTTGCAAACATTCGACTATAATTTGTAATTGCTGACTATTTGTAGACGGGACCTATATTAAATCCCTAAGAACATGCCATATATTTATGATGTTGAGTCATGAATATTGTTAATATTCCAGGTGTTGTCATGAAGTATTGCGTGATCGAGTATCGATGAACTTGTTTTCCCGCCAAGTGGAACGGTTCACAGTGGCGGCGTAACGTTTCATACCGGTGACCTTTGACCTTTGTCCGTAGACATGCTGGACAACCACGATGAAGACGGCGATCGCTCCCAGAGGAAGAGGAGGAAGCTGAGCAGCAGCCCAGATGGCAGCATCCAGGACATATCCTCCATACGGGTAGGCAGCCTCTGTAGGACTTATCCTCCATAAGAGTAGGCAGCCTCTGTAGGATATATCCTCCATAGGGTATTATAAAGCACTTGGGAAGTGTTGCATAAGCGCTGTTATGCAATTAATTTACCATTTACAATGTTTGTGTTGATTCGTCAACAATCTACCGTTATTATTTTCCTATTAATAAGTCAGTGAGTGAGTCTAAAACGGTGTATGCTGTGTCCGACAAGCAGCCAAGACAAAGTGTTCATTTCCTAACGACCCGTGAAGCAAATATTTGAAGCGTCGAGCAGCGAATGTTTGCACTCTGTACCTGATGAATGACTTCATCCAAACGAGACCAGACTAGGGGCCGCAGCCTCACTGTCGCTCTGCCTCCCTCCCGTCCAGAACCTGCTGAGCTCCCTGCAGACCTCCATCTGCCAGCGTCTGGAGTGCATCGAGTCCAAGCTGCAGGCGGTGGAGGCTACGTGTAAAGCGTTCGGACGCAAGCTGGACACCCTGGTGCCCGGCGGCAAGAGCCAGAGTCCCATCCAGGTGCCCATGGTGGCCGGGTCCCCACAGGGCGCCACGCAGACCTGGAACAAAGTGCGATGGTAAGCACCCATTCCCGGTTTCCTGGTTCCCTGACCCCGCCCCACCCCCGTCCTCACCTGCCGGCCGCACGGGGAACCAACGCCCGTTGTTAGTTAGTGGCCTTGCCTTGCTCATCTTATTTATTAAGGTTCACGATTAAATTCTCACATGCACAGACACGATGTGCAGTGCAATACAATACAAGTAACATGAACGGGAGGATATTCTGATTCTTTTGTCTTTCTCTTCACTGACGCTGACATGATGACGAGTCAAAGGTCAGCAGGTCGCACCACCACACTGGAGAGCGTAGCTGCTACAAGTTCACAGTGCTCTCTTTTAAGGACAACCACACCCACACAACACTTTTCTATGATTATCTAATGATCGGGTCGTTACAATCTGGCTGGGTTTGTTTGTAATTGGCATAACCCAGGGATCTGATTTCTCCCCCCGATGACCAAACAAAGTGGCCACATACTTGGCCGTAACTTGAGTTCCTGGAGTTTAGTTTTATTTTTCCAATATTTCGTCCGCGCCGCCCCTCCCCGGACTCGAAGCTCGCGTAACATTTAATATCTGGCAACCCGGTGGTGTCGAAATGGGCAGTGGGCGGAATCAACTCGGAGAATAGAGAATCACGCAGACTAAAACAAAAACAGACAATGTCAATTTCAAAGGAGAACATGCTGGCTGTAGCGTCGTTGTCGAAGAAGCCAGCATTTCAACACAGCGTGCTTCCTTAATGTCTGGCGATGACATGTTGTGGTCCTTTTATGATTTAGTCTGAGGGTACATTTGCTGCAGCGCATCCAGCACCTTCGAGAATTGATTTAAAAGCAGTTGTTGTCGTTTATTTTGTGTATCTCATCATCTCTGCGTGTGGTGGTGGGTCTGTGCTTTAGAAACCAACTACTTGTGCAACTTCTCACATTCCTTCATCTTCCCCCCCCCCCCCCGGCAGTGTGGTTCCACAGACCAATGTGATCGTGAGCAGCGACCGGCCCAAGACCTCGGTTCCCGAAGACAGTCCCTTGGAGAACCTCCTCAGCAAGTGAGCCTCTTCCCCGTAGACCTGGGAAAAGAATTGTCCTGCTGCAGTTCACATGCATCCCACTGGGTGGCACTGCTGTCACGCGGCACCCTGGGTTCTGCTGAACCCGTGTGCGTGCGTGCGTGTGTGTGTGTGTGTGTCGGTGTGTGTGTGTGTGTGTTGGTGTCGTATTGCTACAGGCCCGTGGTCAATCTGCATACACAATGTTTTGATACTGGTCAACGCTGAGGCCATTTCGCCAACCCAGAGGCTGATGTCCTGTCGCCAGCCCAGCCTTGGTTTTGTAGAGCGCTTGTCTAAACTCTGTGGCCGCTCCAAACAACACACACACACACACACACACACACACACACACACACACACACACACACACACACACACACACACACACACACACAACAACACCACACACACACAACACACAACACACAACACACACACACACACACACACCACCTCGCTCTCCTGTCACATTAGAAACAATGAAAACCAAGATGGCCGTAGGAGTAGGGAGGCAGGGGGCTTGCCGCGGGGAAAGGAAAGGGACACGGGGAAGGATTCAAGGTCTCTTCTCTGTACCGCGGCCCCCCGAGCGCCACAGGGGCCCCGTCTCTAACACCCGGGGGGGGGGGGGGAGAGACGATAAACAGCCTCACACCACCGACCGCCGTGCACGCCCCTGTGCACATGTGGTGTGTGTGTGTTGTGTAGCAGGGGGACAGCTAAGCTAAGATAAGATAAGATAGAACTTTATTAATCCCAAAGGAAATTCTTGTGCCAGGTTGCATAGCAATACAGTACAATAAACAATCGAGAAATCAACAGAATACTAAAAATAATCCAACAGATTTACAAATATACAGTCAAAATATCCAAATATACAGTATAGGCAAGATAAGATATTCAGACGGCGAAAACAATTTGGCAAGCTACGGGCCAGCCTGCCTTTCATCCCTGCGCATCGGGTCACTGATACACACACACACACACACACACACACACACACACACACACACACACACACACACACACACACACAAGAGAGAGAGAGAGAGAGAGAGAGAGAGAGAGAGAGAGAGAGATTGTATACATGAAGCTGCAACTTTGACGTACTGATGCTTTCTGTGTGTGTGCACGTGTGTGCGAGTGTGTGTGTGGCCTCAGAGAGCGCGGCTTGGTGCTCGGAGAGTTCACAGGATATTTGGGTTTCCCCTGCAGTCGGCTGTGCTCTCTCACCCTCTCAGAGGTGAGGGGTGAGGGCTTCCAGAGAGAGAGAGAGGCGGGAGGGAGGGAGCGAGGGAGGGAGGGATGGTGGGAGGGAGGGGGGGAGGGGGGGGACAGCAGGCGCTCTTGTCTGCAGATTGCAA